>JAODKN010008867.1:0-17245 GCA_026774425.1 Petrocephalus zakoni | reverse complement strand
AAAAACAAATAGCACCTCAACTTAAAATACCATTTAACCAATAGCGTCTCTGCAACAAAGTGATGTCATGCTGCACGTGTTGCTGTTTGTGTTTGTCAAGAGTCAAGCGGTCTAACTCTGTGCCACCGCATAACTATAGATGTGTTAAAAAAAAACTGAGAATAGATATACATATATATCCGAGTCCTGATCGGGAGGTAATGTCCGATTCCGATCGAGTCTGAAACCATGTGATCGGGCCCGATTTCCAATCACGTGATCGGATCTGGACATCCCTATTACAATAAAGCAGGTTTTGAAAAAGCAGAAGGGGTTAGCTGACAGAGAAATAAAACCCACACCAGAAGACCAGCTGTGACTCTGACAATCTTTGGGGATATACTGCACAGTAGCCTCAGCAAAGGTCTGAGGGACAATTTGGGAGGTCAGAGTGGATGAAAGGCAGCTGGAGGAGAGCAGGATGAAAGCACTGTGCACCTCTGCGCTTGTGTTTGTTCTCAGAGGCATGCATGGGAAATGGTGCATCCAGTATTACGTTTACACTGAACTTCTCCACAGTCAACAGCCCTGCCTTTGTGATTCCTGACTTCAGTAGAGAGAGAAAAAAAAACTACTTTTTTTTTAATCAAAGCCAGAAGATTCACCAAAGGTGAAAATGCACATGCCATTGCAGATGGATGCATCTCTTCGTAATGTGTAAAGCCCAGCATGCACGGGCCAGGTCTTTAATACTGCTCATTTTCTTTGATTTTTGGATTTGAAGTAACAAGCTTAACAATGCAGTTAATGTCATTCTTTTTGATCCAGCAAAGTCAGGTATAGCAGCATCTAAATTGAACACTAACATATTCAACATTACCACTACAAACTGTAATTATCAAAATAGAAAAACAGGTTCCATATGGCTCACTGACAGCTGATCTGCTGAATGCTTACTAAAAGCATAAGCCATTATTCTGAGAGAGTAATTAGCAGAGACCTTCATAGAAATCAGTGTGCTACTACATGGATTCACAGCTAGGGAGATTCATGCACATCTGTAAACTTGACCCAGTAGGCTGTGCTGCCAGGATCCAGCAGCTGTGTGCAGCCCAACCGAACTGCCAGACCAGGACAGATAGCTTATCACAGCTGATGGATGGACCACCAATGGTGCAGCAACCTGATCATTGCAACATTTTCTCTGCTGCATCAGAGCTTCACAATAAAGCCATTTTTTCGACTTAAGCAAAAAAAAACTCTCGACTTAACCTCCCATCAACTTAAGTATGGGGTATAAATGCACTTAGATGATTTACGTACTTTGGGCAGAGTCACATGTAAATGAGCCTTATACACATTCTGCCACGAAACTTAACTGCACTAAAATGTATTTTTTGTTATGGGCCCTCGATGGCTCTACTAAGCCATGCGCCAGCTCCTGCAATATTGCTGGTCTTATAATTTCGAAAACTTTACAACATGTATTATATAATTACAAACAAATGCTGCAATTCAAAACACACATGAAAAATTACATAATTATTTAATAGTTTTAACACAATAATATACAAGAAAATATCAGGGTACACAAATATGTGACATTAGGTGACATTTCACACAGGTCAATGATAACATTCAATATGATTTCAGTAGATATCATTCATGTATGCGAGGTATTTCCTGCAAAAAAAGAAAATGATAATTATAACATGAAAATACAATCACCATTTTGCTATTTAGAAAAATCTTTTTGACTTAAATGTTTGATGAGAGAATTGACCCCTAAGAAGACAAAGCTACAGTGATCCATTAAAGCTTAAGATTATGCACTACTGAAACATAACACTAAATGAAATGTAAATTACCCTACAGGTGCCATAAAATGTAAATACAGTTAATTAATTTTCAGTATCGAGTAAGTTTGTTCAGTTCAGGGTGATTGGTCATTGGTAATTAAAAAAAAAAATTATAGGGGAAGAAAACATCCCAGATTCTCAAAAGGGAACCAATGCACACCGCCTGTACAGCTGGTCTCTCTGCTTTAAACGAAAACAGCCACATGAATGTAAGGTAATATCTGGTTTTCATTTGCTTCTTAAAACTGCATATAAACTACATTTGCTATTTTGAATGGTTATTTTTAAAGTTCAATAAATGGCCTCTAAGAATAGCTGCTGCACTTGCTGTCCATCCCAAGCCTCTAGCACAGTGACAATCACGGTGGAGATGAGGATTTTATTTTAGTCTGCACATATGTGTGTGCATTTGGCTCTAATGCCAATGAAGTGCTAATTGAAAAAATAAGATTACTGCATTTGTTCTCACTTCGGAAAAAAAAATCTGTGATCATGATTTGCATATAACATATTTAATAAACCTGTTTCTTTTTTCAAATTTTTTTAAATCTTAAAACCTTTCACCTTGCAAATAAGTTTAAGTTAATGAGTTAACTGGATCAGTTCAGACTGTTTGGACATTTCCCCATGCGGTGCTAGTAAGTTCCACTCTTAGATCTGCCCTTTACAGATGATGATAGATACACAAATCCTAATTTTTTAGGAAATACAGTCTATATCATCTCTAACCTTAGAAATGAATCTGGGGAGCTGCTGATCAGAGGCATTCCCCTTCGATTGTGAACACCTGGAGCTATGGGTTGCCACTTTTTTTAGACATTACAGCGGCATTCAAACTCAATCGGTACTTCTGTATCGGTATCATTAATACTGAAAGTGCTCAGTAAATATGTTTTAAACAGAGTGCACACTCATAGCAAGCTCTGTAGGATCCAGAGGAGATGAGAGTTTACCATTTTTCCCATTGACAATGACTGACATCTGACTTATGTGTTAGTGAATGGGTTTAGTACACTATAATGTGCAGGGGTAAAACTGAAATTCAAGAAAGAATCATTACATTTTCTTAAAGCTGTTGTTTTAGTGTGTCTTTCTAACTCACCGTGTTGGAGTGTAACCGGCAGTTTCTCAGTGTGCTGTAACACTGTCATTTTCCAGCATTCCTGAACATGCCAGTTTGCCTTGTAGGGTAGCAAGTGTAGCAACTAGGTCCAAAAGAGGCAATCTCTTATGCACAGCCTACAGTTACTCAGCACAGACAGGGTGTAGCATTCTCCTCCATGATATTGATAAACATAACACAAGAGTGACATAAGTATTTACCTGTTAAAATACAATTAGCAGTTTTACACATATTCCTAATTTGCACCTTGATAATTTACTGGAAGTAATGTGTGTTTCATGATGTCATTATTTCTCTGGAAGATCACATGATACAACATAAAAGACAATGAAAAAATGTCCATACATAACAGAAACACATTCATAATTTATTAACATCATGCTGAATGTTTGCTTGTGCTATATACAGATTGCCTTTGTCTAACCCAGTAATTCTCTATCCTGTTTTCCCACCAGAATGATTTAATTTCAAACCACATAGCTTTCATTCTGCCACGTTGGAATGAAAACATGGCATGGGGGTACCAGGAACAGGACTGTGAACCACTGGCCTAACCCCATCTATTAGAAGTGTCACATAGCTCTAAGTTGATGAGGAGCCAGCATAGTGCCCCCCCCCCCCCCTTCCTATGCCATCACCTTATCGGGAACAGTAATTATACAGGAGTGAGGCTAAGAGATACCACTCAAGACCAGGTGATACTGAAAAGCCAGAGGTTTGGTGCATTTTATCAATCAGTTAGTGCACCGTTTCCCAACCCAGTCCTCGGGGAACACCAGACAGTCCATATTTTTGCTTCCTCTCAGCTCCCAGCACCCCTGTACCAGGTATTCGGTGTTCCTGATTTGCTGGGAGCAGGGAGGGAGCAAAAAATGTGAACTGTCTGGTGTTCCCCGAGGACTGGCTTGGGAAACACTGAGTTAGTGGATGTACTTGGGACCCTGACAAGGCTTACAGCAAAGGTATAAAAACATGCCCCCCCATGGCCCATCCTTGCAGACACCCCCTCATTGTGAAGCTTAATAACAGCAGGCACTGGATTAATATGTAAGAGATCAAGAGATTATTGATTTGAATCACCTGCCTAATATTCACTGTCAGTCATGTAGTTCAGCAGGCTTTTCATCATTTGTCTTTGTTTCACTGTTTAAATATTCATACTGGGGTTACTTTGTGCCTCTGCAGCTGAATTTATAATTAAATTGCCAAAAAAAATGCAGTGTACCCATTACCCATTAGCCTCATTATCAGGAAAGTCAGCTGGAGCAAAGGGCAACTTACAGGCCTAATGGCTAATAAAGTGTGACCACACAGTGTTTACCATGGGTCATACCTGTGGCTCGAAGGGGGGTGAAATTAGGCTGTGAACTTCAAAGGTGGCATCCAGTTTCATAGCGACCAGGAGGAGTAGAGCCACACATTGGCGTGTAACGACATTATCAGTAATTATAGCTGGGAAGCTGGGAGAAGCGGGGATTTTCGTCTCATTAAAAACAGCCAGGAACAAAGTTTTTCCTTTTGCCCCCATCACCAGTTCTCACCTTTTGAATTCAAATGATTTTACTCTTAAGGTAAGATGGACTCAAAAAACTCACCCCTAATTAGGGTGTGCTTTGTGACTACAGTGTGAATGACATTTGCTCCTGATTGAGAATATCTGGAAAGTGGAGTGAGCATAACCATTACCCTGTCAGTTTATTCTCTGTCATTCCTGCTGCCTTAGTTCTTCTCTCAAATTATGGTGACTAATTTCCATTCATTTTTCATGAATGCCATTAACAAGAATTTTCAATGAACTCTACAAAGGGAGGAAATCCTAAAAAAATCAGCCGATCTGAAGCTGAAAGGCATCTTTAATATTCTAATATGGCAATAATTTATTTCTTTTATGATTCTTTATTTCCTTCTCATATTAAATCTACTTTTCATGTGACTTGTCAACGTTCTTTTTAGGACTCTCTTAATCCCATGAAAATTACTTCAGTAAATGTTAACCGATTCCCACTAATGATATTTTATTTTTCCTCATTTGTTATTCTACATTAGAACTTTTTAACTTGTGATCTATATCGATGCGTGTTAAAGTCTTGTACTTGGAAAAGTTTAATCAAAGGACCTGTAGATTCATTAACTGATGTTGAGGGTCTGGGTGCAGCTATATATTACTGTATTAATATAGGACTATAACTGATCTGAACAGTGATTTACAATGCTGTGCGCTTGTCAGTGCCATTGGCGCTGTGTGCTGTCAGTGCTGTGTGTTGATGGGACTGGTGGTGGCTCAGTTTGGAACATATTAAGTTCAATTCACACAGCACTTAATTCTTCCAAATGCCCCTCTCAGTCTTCACTATTGGTCTTTGATGTAACCTTTAACTCATGTTCAGTAAAATACATACAATCATTTGTGCTGTCATTACTCTCTGTGCAAATCTGCTGAATGTGTAAATTAAGCTGTGCAAACTGTCCATGCTATGGTGATTAACGAAGAAGATCTTCATTACAGCATGATTAACAGTATTCTTCTTATACATCCTAAAATTTCCCCACAATAAACCGATATCGCTGCTAGGGTACGCCCCCTTACCACATGACCCTGACCAGGATAAGTAGTTGGAAGATGGATAGATATTTCATAGTCTTTTCTTCGGAGTACCACTTAATCACTGCCAGAATTTAAAGAAATCCATATTAAAGTTTGTATATACTCTAGTTTAGCAGCATCAAACACTTAATAATGACAGTGAATTCACATTCATTTTGGACATTTAAGACTTTCAGAAAAGTAGTGATGCCAGGGACACTTTTGCTGGTTGGTGTACACTCTACTGTGTTAAACAGCCCAAAGAAGAATGGGAATGTAGAAATGTAAATGTACCTAAAAGTAAAGCAGACTCACAGCCACAGTCTGTAGGAAGGCCAGGTTAAACAGCCCAAAATAGAATGGGAATGTAGAAAGGTAAATGTGCCTAGAAGTGCAAAAGAGCTGCTGCTTGACTAAAGACATACCAGCTGCCTCTGTGGTCACCGGACTCCTGGTCACTCTGCATGGCAAAGACACCGCCAGGACTCTGCTTCAGTGTCTACCTAGACTTTAAAAGGAATTTCCAATTTGCTGCAGTTCTTTGAGGATGCATTTTCTTTGAGCTGGGATTTCTTTGAGTATATCCACAGTGAGTGTCCCAGCATATACAGACCCCATAAATTAATTCTGTATATGAATATGTTTTCTTGTCATAAGAAAAACTGCTTAAAAAATCAAATGCCAGATGGATGGTAGGTCACCATTTCATCACTGGTTTAAAATAAAGTTCCATAAAAGTACTTAAAGAGGGCATATGTATATGGCCAAAAAGTGTTATAGGTTACTTACATAGTAACGGTATGTTGTATTTAGCTTTGCGCAAATAGCAACAGTATTAGATAAATGCTAATAAAGGTCATATCTATATATAAAATACACTACTGTACTCTGTATTTAGAAGTCTGACTGTGAAACTTCATTAATATAAACACTGCATTTCTGTGTGCAAACACTACTATGCTGATGCCAATGAATAACCCCCAAAAGTTTTAAAAATGTCCTTTTTCACATATTTTTCAATTATTTATTTAGCCTCAAGCAATAATATTTGCTTTTCAATCCGTTCCACCCAATTATGAATTAGTGTAGAATTCTAGCTTTTGAATAATTTGCTATAATCATTAAAACATGCTAAAAAAAACAAGCATCTTGCATTAAACAGGCCTTTCTATCATATAGACAGAATAGGTTACAGAATAGTGGGATTTGCCACTTGAAAATAAAATTAAAGCAATTATTTAAAATTTTGATTTCTCTCAAGCTTTTAAGGAATTAATCTCAATATCTGAATGTGATTGGAGTGGGTTGGGGATATATTTACTGCTGTCTACAGAAGGAAGTGAGCTTCTCTCAGCTGGGATGAAAAGCCGCAATAATTACAGCTGGCCATGCGTAAACTTGCTGACAGTTAATTACTAGGCTATTCATTTTTAAAAGGAAGTTACATATACAGTACATATTTGTCTCACTTCAACAGCCATTTTGCAATGTTAACTTTCTTAAACTGAAAGTTTAAGAGTTGCTGGGTGAAGAGATAAATCAGAAAAAACACTTTGGCATAGAAAACCAGAAATTTGGGAAAATAACACGGAGGGAAACAGCAAAGAAAACACTCATCTCGAGTCAAACCGATAACTGAATACATTCAGTCAATGAAAAGTAACAAGCATCAGAGATGGGCACAATTACATAAAAAAGTATTTTATTACAAATTACAAATACTTTCTTATCAAATGATGAAATTATATGTACTGTTACAGCCCTAGAAATGTGTAGTATTTATTAAATGTACAGCTTTTCGCAACTTTTAACAGAATAATGATTTTGTGATGTTGTGACGGGTTCGGGGTGCGGACAAAACAAACAAAAAGCCACTTTCCCCAAATGTCGCTACTTTATTTAATGTTACAAAAAAATATGGAGGGGATGCATCCAGTTCCCCAGGTGTACATACAGTAAGAAAGCCCCACCTCCCAATGTGACCCAGCGTCTTAAAGGAACACCCATTGCAATGTCTTATAGTTTTAATTGTGAAATTTAAAAAATGACTTTGTAACATTAGACAGCTGATGTAATATTTACACTGGTGTACAGAGGCCCACTATTAGCAACCATCAGTCCTGTGTTTCAGTGGCAAATGGTGTTTGCTAATTCAAGTTTATAATTTTAAAAGGCAAATTAGAAATCCCTTTTGGAAACTATTGTGCTGGTTAAACAAGCAATAAAACTGACGTTCTTTAGGTTAGTTGAGTATCTGGAGCATCCAGAGTAGTGGGTTCAATTGCAAAATCACCAGAAACAAAGAACTTTATTCTGAAACTCATCAGTCTTTTCTTGTTCTGCAAAATGAGGGCTGTTCCTTGGGAATTCGTAAGTGACCCAAAACATTTGAATGGTAGTGTATGCTCAAAAATAAAATAAAACAAAACAAAAAGCAAAAGTAACAAGCGGCTGTGATGCATATAATATACAACGTCAAGTTCACCAGTCAATTCTTACTTTTACACAGGCTCAGTGGCTATAAGAACACCTATGTTTACCTGATAGAAATTGATTTTGAACTAATTCTGTTCATAATATTTATGGACAGAATTTCTAAGCGCAGCCAAGGGATGGAGGGGGTCCAGTTCAGGGACCTGAGGATCTCATCTTTGCTCTTTGTGGATGATATGGTGGATTGCCCTCTCCTGGTTGGGGATGAGTTTCTGCTTCTAATGGCAGAATCTATGTATCTTAAGATCTTGTTCACGAGTGAGGGAAAAAGGGTGCGGGAGATCGACAGAAGGATCGGGACAGCGTCTGCAGTAATGTTCTGTTTCAGTGACGAGGAAGCTGAGCCAGAAGGCAAAGCTCTCAATTTACCCTCAGCTATGGTCAAGAGCTCTGGATAGTGACTGGCAGAATGAGATTGTGGATGCAAGCGGCCTAAATGAGTTTCCTCCACAGGGGGACTTCACAGTCAGTGTCACAGTCAGACTTCTAAGGGTGAGGAGCTCAGACATTCCGGAGGGGCTCAAAGTAGAGCCGCTGCTCCTCCGCATCGAAAGGAGCCAATTGAGGTGGTTTGGGCAATTATGTTGGATGACTCCTAGGTGTTCTGGGCATGTCCAACCAGAATATATCTCCTGGCTGGCCTGGGAACACCTTGGTATTCCTCCAGTGAAGCTAGAGGAAGTGGCTAGTGCAAGGGCAGTCTGGCAATCCCTACTTAGACTGCTGCCCTAGATAAATCTATAAAAGGCTTTGGATGGACAGGCTGGGAATCCTGAAATATATCAGCTGAGTTTACAGGACTGTTTACCTTGTAAGGAAAGGTACTTCAAAGCAAAGGCCCACAAGCTAACCCTGGAGAGTGATACAAACTCACAATACATTGCAGCAGGTTGTAGAAGAAAGCCAAGGAAAGTTTGCTGCCATATTGATAAGAGAATAGAAGTGAATCAGAACAATCCCAGGGAATAGTACCTACACCACACATTTCTGAAATGTGAAAATAATACACCCTGGAGGCCAGCATGGGATGCTGTGACGTGCCACAGAGCATGGGGGTGGTACCTGAAGTTAACAACCTTTGTCGTCTCTGTCAGCAGCAGCTAAAACACATTTTTGTCTGACAAGAACAAAGTGAAATGTTTCATGAATTATACCATTGGGAATTCAGCAAGTGTTATGTTAATCCAGAGTGTGAAGTTCCAAAGTAATTTATGAAAAGATCAGGATTGTCAAATTCAAAAGATTTTTCTATACCTTAAAAGTATAAGGACTGAATATTTAAATAGGGCCCGAATGGTGGTTAGTATTGTGGTCTGATGCCCCCAGGATTCTAGTCTTACTTTCTGCCCTCAGGCCTGCCTCTGTGTATGTGAAGTTTGGTGGTCTCCCAATGTTTCCTCTGGGCTGGGTACTCCAGCATCCTCCCAATGTCCAAAGACTGCAGTGAGGATAAATCGTCTCCATGTGTTACCTGTAGTGTTAGCTGATGGACCCTAACCCTATGATGTACTCTACACCAGCAAACAACAAATATTAATGCAAATAAATACTAGAAATGCAACTGCGAGGAATAATTTATACAGCAATCAGTGTTGGTTTGTGTTTTATTTCACCGGCTGTTCACATTAACATTAACTGCATGATTTGATCATCATTATTTAATGTTTGCTAACAAATATGGTTGTGAAGTTTGTGGATGATACGACCATGGGGGGGGGGTCTCATATCAGACAACGATGAGAGAGGAGATACAATACAGCCAACAACCTCATCTTGAACACCAGCAAGACCAAAGAGGTAATTGTGGACTATAGGAGATCCAGAAGAACAGAACATGCTCCTATATGTATACATGAGGAAACTGTAATGTGTGTGGATAGTAACAATTTCTTGGGTATCCACATCACATCGGTTCTGACCTTGTCTTTGAACACCTGCTAATGAAGGCCCAACAAAGACTCTTCTTCCTCAGGAAGATGAGACGTACTGGATTCTCCTCTAGGCTGCTCACAAACTTCCACAGATCCGCTGTAGAAAGCATTTTCTGTCACAGTATGACAGTGTGGTGTATAGCACAGGGCAGGAAGGACCTGACACGGGTGGTGAGAACAGCACAGAGGATCGTGGGAAGTCCCCTTATAGGCCTGGACTGTATATGTTGGAAGGGTGCAGAAGAGGGCAAAATGTATATACTGATATACACACATACATACATCTACCACTGACCTGCACCCCTGTAGACATGTACATGCACTTTCCCTCTTAATCAAACACACACAATTGTATTCCTCCCCTGTAGACCCATGCACACAGATCACGGTCTCTGCAGGTGTACTACCTCAGGAGCTGCTGCTTTTTTAATATATTATTTGTTTAATTTATAATTTATAGTGTATTGTGCATTTAAGTATTCTGCCTTGAAGCCGAGTCCTACCAACAAAATTTTGTTATGTCTATGTATAATGACAATAAAGAATTATATTTATCTATCTATCTTACAGAGCAAGGAATCAACATTGGACTTATCTAGCTATAAATGATAAGTAAACAAAAGAACTTCCCACTTTTGAATCTTTAGCGGTGTCAAAAATTGGACTGCCTTTAAATCATTAAAAAGAAAGTTTACGTGCAAACAAATGAAAAATATATCATATTATCGCAGATGAATATTTACAGTTTAGTGCTCATGGCAACCCCTTAAGTTAATTTATTAAGAACTCATCCACTGTGCAAAGTGGCATAACTACAGCCACCTTTTGTACTGTGTTGCTTTACGCTGTGTTCTATATGAATTCGTAACTCATTCCGAAATTCCGAGTTCCTAGTCAGAAATTTCAGCTGGACCGGCCTCTGAAGTCAGAATTCCTAATCGGGAAGTTGAAGGAATCTACCCAACCCGGACTGCAAAATTCAAGATGGCTGCACACTTTATCAACAGAAATTAAAGTTGTAGGTTTGCACTTACGTCTTACTTGTGACTCACTAAATAGTCACTAGTCATACACACATTTTGCTAACAATGGCTAAAAATTATCCGAGCTAGAAGTGGGGCCTGATTCAGAAAATAAATAACATAAAGGTAGTCTGGGCTAAATGTAAGTAAATGAAGATAAAGTACATTTAATCTGAGGTACATTCAATCCGCTAAGTTATCCGGTTAAGTAAGAAATCTTGCTTTTTAAAACAGGTCCCTGGTATTTCTAAATGGCTTTCAGACTGCTTTCCAGTCTGCCGCTGCTTAAAACTTTGTTATATTATGTTACCACAACAACTACGTAAATCTCTTCTCTTCTAATGTACCTTGAAGATCACTCGGGTCACCACGCAGAAAACGCGAGGGTATGACGGATTAATGCAAAACTCCAGCAAGCAAAGTGACCCAGATGGCCTTCCAATTTATATCTACTAAAAAAGGCATATAAATAAATGAGTGGGGGAGCCAGACCGAGTAAGAAACCATAATCAGGGACGTGCAGTCAGGGGAGGCAGGTGTCATCATGAAAAGTAAAAAACAAATAATATAAAATAAAATTTATATTAATATTTTTCTACTGCTCTGTGCTATTAATGCAATGTTTGTATGATTCCAATGGTTATTCTTTAATCAATATTGCTGAATTTGCGTATTTCTCGTTCAGATAGATAGGAGCCGTGTGAGGTGAGGTACTGAGCATTCTACCATTGTCTTTTGTCTGACCTTACTGACCTTTGCTTTTCTGGCGCTCCTTTAGCCCCGCTGCCCTCATGCCTGTGTAGGATTGCCCTTCCTGGAAGAGTAACCGCCACAATGCTTTCTGCCTGCCAGCTTCATTTCTGGTTGCCTGAATTCCATAATCTCCCCCATTTCCCTGATCTCTGGTCTCCTGAGCTTCTTTCCCTACCAGGCGTGACACCTTCACAATTGGACAGTAATTAAATGTTGAATTGTTGCTGATAAGGCCTGCAGGACATTTGCCTATAAACTGCCTTCATATTCATTGTCTTATAAATCATGTGAAATGTAATGCCTGTTTGTTCTCCATGCCAACTTGTGACTATGGCAACCTGACACCCCCAAGCCCTCATCACATCCAACATCAGCTCCCCACTCTGACACATGTTAATGACACCTGAGAATCATTTGGTAAATTGTAAATACATTATCATATATGGGTCTGCATCTCAACCGGCACCTCAAGCTCTGATTAATTAAACATGTCAGTCTTCCCTGAACACGATGAAGTGCCAAATTCTGAATTCACACTGTGAGTTTCCTGCTTCCAGCACAAACTGTCATTGAAAGCAGTACCTTTGTGTTTGGATAGGACTGAGATCTCCTGCCTCCACTAGGAATGTGATTTGGTAGGTGGTCACAGAACATAAAAAAGTGAAAATTTACTATAAATCAAACAACAGTAATTTCTTTATTAAAATGCACTACATGATACATTAACATTCCTCTTGCTGCCAACGTGAGAGGGTTCCATTATTTGTAAGGTGGTTTTTAAGTAATATCTTTGTTCTTATCCCTGGAAATTGGGTTCATTCTGGGAAGTGAAATCACAAGTAGGCTCCTAACCTCACTCATGCATGAAAGCTCACCCAGCATATATATATTCACTCTGAACAACATTCCTGCAGACATACCACAGCATCTATCGCCATCTACAAAGAGTAGGATTTCTCTGGATGCCTTGGATGAATCGATAAAACTGCCTTATTTGACAAGTGACAAGTGACCTCAGCAGAATATCAGCACTGTCTTCTGTGGTATGGGAAGTACCTCAATTCTGACCACTGAAAATCACCATTCTTACTGACTGACTGTCTCCAGGCATTAGAATTGGTAAGCTAAAGACCCACAGGAATTTTTAAATTGGGCAGTAAATTAAGACTGTACCATCAAGACCAAAGGGAAAACAGGCACTTCAAAAACTTGAACATAGAGGTATGTCTTTTGCTACCTTTCAAAACCCCGTGACACTCAGCTGGAGCTTTTATGGGCTGCTGTTTCTGCCAAGATGACTCTGAGCTGCCACCCTGTTTAGTCTGTAGATAAAAAGCAGCTGTCTGCTCAAGGTTGTCACATATATGCCCCTCTGCAGGGGAATATTTACCTCACCAATGACTCAGCAGGCTCCTGGTGCAGAAGAATGGGAGTCACTAGAGCTGGCTCCACATGCAGTAAGACAACACATGCAATTATGTGATCTTTCATTTAATTAAATTAGACAACAACATACCACAGTATGCGTAGCTTAACCTGTTTAATCCCAAATAATTTTTCCCTACAAAATGAGCGCATGCATTTCGCTCCTTAGACCTCCGTAACACATAATATATATGATTTTTTTTTATTTCATGTTGGTTATGCCTGTGAGATCAAATACGTTAAATATTATGGAAGATTATAAGCAAATAAGTTCAAATGGCTATTCATTCTGCAATTGGCAATTCAATATTCAATCTGAGCATGCAATTGTCAATTCAATATTCAATCTGAGCATGTAATTTGAAAATACATTTTGCAAATTGCAGTTCAGTGTGCAAAGTGCTGATGCAATCCTTATTTCATTTCAAAATATTTTGAATAAAAAAATAAAATCATTGAATTGCATGTCATATTGCCATGGGCTTTTTGCCTCTTTATTCAAATGGAAATTCATTTTGCAATTGTCAATTCAATATTCAATCTGAGCATGCAATTTGAAGATACATTTTGCAACTGGAAATTCAATGTGCAAAGTGCTGATGCAATCCTTAATTCGTTTTAAAATATTTTGAATAATAAACAGAATAACAAGGCACTGAATTGCTTGTTGTATTGCCATGGTTTTTTTTGCCTCTTTATTCAAATGGTAATGCAATAGCGCCCCCGGCAATTACATTGCATGTCGCTACGCTCTTTTTGCACAAAAATTCAACTGACAATTCCCAACTGTCAGACCTCTCATCAAGGCGGGGCTCCTCCTTTTTTTTTGGGACTGTGTGAAGTTTTTACAGTGGCGGGAGTGCTAATCCTACCACCAACCCCCATTTTTTTCCCTGCAAGTTGGAAGACCATAATAATAATAATAATTTGATTTCATAATAATTTGGCTAAAAATATATTTTTTTTGTTTTCCCTACTTTTGCTTACTTTGGTGTTATTTCCCTGAAGGACTGGAGTATAGGCGATTTCCATTAGTAACTTTTAGGTTTCAAGTGTTTTTACTTTTTTAAATTTTTTTTAATTCACCATTAAGCAATTCAGTGGGTCACATGAAAATTGTCACGATATAATGACATTATAACGTTTTCTTGTAAACAGGACCTGAACATAGTCTCTTTGTACAAGTTTCAACACAACAGACTTCACAACCATACACCTAACAGCATCAGAGTGCCATCATGTGGCCTAATAGATCATTACCATTACAAACTGACTTTTATAAATCTTGCTTTTGGGGGGTGAATTGTCTCTAAGATGTGTTCATTTCATGCTCTAAAGAGAGGCAGACAGACTGGCAGCAGAGATGCAGAACCTTCCACACAGATTACTAAAAGCACCCCTGCTCATGTGGTGCTCTTCTACTGATTAAAACAGGGTTCTAACTTCAGGAATGTGGGTTTTTCTCCCTAGTAAACCCCCAAGATTATAAGCTCATATTGCAGTGCTAACAAGACATAGCTGGATCACTGGAAGGTGCTGTAGCTTGGGGCTAAAGAGTGTAAACAAGGCATCCTTCCCAAGCTTGGCCCCAGGATTGAGGCAAGGGCTGCCCATAGAAACACATACCAATCAATCGCCACAGTGGGCTTATGGTTACTACTTGTTTTTATGGATCAGCCTATACATTAAAAGTTCATATTGGCTCACAATTTACCTGAAACCACATCAGCTAAAGCCAAAGAGATGAATCTGTAACAGCAACACAGGGGCTATGAGGTTTTGTCACATCTGCTGTGGTCAGGATGTTGTAGAGAAAAACAGCTGGATTTGAGAAATGTACAATAACAAGACATGGAAGGATGAGTGCAGAATATAATTAAAATTTTATTGGAAGTGTGTTTTTACAAGGAAGCAGTTCTATTTCTGCAGGAAAAATGGTTTTGTGCTCTTAGCAGCCACTTCTGTGTTTGTTCATACAATTATCTCCTAACCCCCCCTCCCCTTTGTGAGAAGTGTGTCTTGTTATAGCCTTCAATTAAAGGTTTGGAAAAGTAGCATCAATAGACAAAAATGTTTAGAAGGTTAATAAGGTGATATAGCATGTGTGCATCACACTGAAATCATGTTTCTCTTTGTTTCATGCACAGAGAGGCTCTGTATTCTTTAATCCCCTCATAGATTCATGACAAATAATACTACACTCAGTGGAAATATCACTGCACATCAGTGTTGTACTTTTGGGGGGTGAATCGTCTCTAAGATGTGTCAATTTCATGCTCCAAAGAGAGACTGGCAGCAGACGTGCAGGTCCTGTCTGCCAGCGTCCTGCAGCCTGAGATGTGATGCTTTAATGTGAGTAAAGCCTGATTGACCATGGCTGATTCACCCTTAGGAGAGTCTTGCTCCAGGAGGAGAGTCTTAGGAGGAAAGTGCTGATTCTCACAGACAGCTATGGGCTCCAAACATAGATCAGGCAGCTAATGCACGCCACACAGGGCTAGAGTCAGGGCGCATTTTTCAGATTAAGCTGTTTCACATTAAGCCTAGTTCATACTTCACTTTTCCACGTGGTCACAGTCGGTGCACGCAATAGAAATCTGGCCTGGCACTCAAGCTTTAGTCACAATTGTATATGTGCCTTAAAGGAAATAAGCATGGACATGCGAACCATTTTCAAAAGTGATTTACTTACAATGATTAAATCAGAAGGCTGGGATCAGCATCACATTTTCCTTGCACAGCATTTCAAAGCAATTCCCTGACCCAATACATCACTAACACCCCTGCCAGGGGGCATCTGACCTGGAGAAATGATACATTCATAAAGGATATGGATCAAAATCAGGCTACTTTCAGAGTCAACAACCCTTTTAATGTAGCTAGATACAAGTGATTTTTGTTAAGAGGCCAGCATTTTGACAGACTGTCACTTGGGTCGGGGGGGCCAGTCAGCCACATATGGGGTCTGCATCACAGTTACATTAGCCCATATGGCCCATGTTCATTTCTGCTGGCGCTGTGGCCTAATTACAGAGAGGTTATGGAACATTTTGCCTGTGCAGTTTGGGCCTCATCCAGCACCCGCAGGGAGACGCACCTGTTCCCCTCCTTAAAGCCTTTCTGCAGTTTAGCTCTTGGCTTCCACCATGTAATGACCTGTCCAGGGGGTTATAAAGGCATCTCTGAAAAGAAGCCTCATAGCCAGCTACTGCTGAATGCCAGGACTCCACACTCACACCATCAATCCCAGCTGACCTTGCCCACGAAACAGCATCCAATCAAGATCCTAGAAGAAATATGTTTAGCCAAAATTATGGAATTTTTATATAAAATAATTTCAGAATATGTTGCACAAATGAACTCAATCAACTGCACCAGACTTTGGTAAAATGTTCACGAAAGGAATAGATAATCTGTAAAGTGTGATAAGTCATCTGCCCCTGCTGATCCTAGGGCTCCAACTCTGAGCTGTCTTTGGTGCCCTGAGCTCCACGTGAACCTTCACACCTCTCATCTCCTTTCGGCGACTGCTGCACAGAGGAAAAGAGCTTCCAAGTCATGTTCTCATCAAAGGGCTATCCAGCACTGCACGGCTGAGCCTGTATGGAAATCCACAGAGCTGTCTGGAAAATGGTAAAAAAAAAAAACAGTGACTCTGAGACAGGATGGGGGTGTTCATTTGGGGTCCTGCCCACTAAGGCTTCACATCCCGCTGATTATGCAGGAGGAGGGTGCAGTGGTGTCATACAGCCCGTTTCATCTGTCATATTACATACCGAGCACATTTAATTACTCTACATTGTTGCCAACATGAAAGGAAATATTTTTGATATGAGGATAATAAAGGTCACAGTGCCTGTTGGTGGTAGAAACACGCAACACAGAATGCATGTTGTCTGTTTGTTCTTGGTTAAAAAGGTTTGTAGGCAGCTCCTATATGCTGCTCGGAAATGTGTTGGAAGCACTAACACAAACCATGCATTACCACGGAAAGTGGCTCAGGGCTCTAGAGTGCGACCAATTTGGTCGCACGTGCGACCTAATTTCTCAATGGTGCGACTAAAAAAAATCAAAGG
>JAODKN010008713.1:0-17260 GCA_026774425.1 Petrocephalus zakoni | reverse complement strand
CACATGGAAGGGGAGGAGTGTGATGGACTTAAGTGTTTAGGTCTGTACAGCACACTGCCCTCTATACCATGCCTTCATCTGTATGCCTAATTTTTATTTTTATATATAACTTTATATCTAACTTAAATTTTTATATCTAACTTTACTGTAATTGCATACAATTGTTATTTTATTTATTTTTTTTGTCATAGGTATGTGTGCCAATGTGTGTGTATACTGCTATGTATAAACTACCGGACACTTAAATTTCCTTTAAGTATCTCTATCTATCTATCTATCGACTAAGGTGTATGAAATTTGTGGCAATCCAGGTGAGTTGGTGAAAAATACATTTTTGTGAAAAAGAAAGTAAACTGGATACTAATTTTGGTGGCATAGCATGCAAAACAACGTTATATGACTTTAAATAACTTTACTGTTATTTATCTATAATAGTAGTGTTTGTCATAACATAATTCAGGGTGACCAGATAATCCATGTCATCCCAGACACTTTGAGTTAGGACAGGATTTGTAAACTACTATTCCAAATGAAAGCACCCAGATTTCACTTAAGCACTGAATTCACCTTGCTTGCTGATTGGTCAGTCTCCTATAACTATGCTTGTGTCACTAATGTTAATGTGAAACAGCTGGATGAGTCTTTCAATCAAGGAAACAAAACAGTCAAAGCACAAGAAGAACTGAACTATTTAGCCAGGCATGGGAGGCTTTCAGGTTTAGTAGTTTGTAAAACCTGAAGTAGCTATAAGTGTCTTCCCTGACATGGATCATGCTTTGACAAATTATACCCTACCAGCAGTCAGCACAAAGCTACATGTTTGTTTGCTTTGTGGCCACTTTATAAAGTTCTCCGAGCCTCGCATTCTGAGTGGCCTTGTTCCTGCCCATTCTAGCTACTCACCCGCAGTGTGAACGCATGGTAAAACTCTCCATATAGTGCTAACCAATGTGAAGTATGATATAATAAAGAATGTGCATGCAGGACTGATGAGCGGGGAGCGCTTGATGGCTGGTAAGCGGCCAGACAGTCACATAGAAGGTTATACTTGGTCTTCAACATGCATATACAGTTATGTCCAGAAGATGAACAAACAATTTGAGTGGCCTTTAAAAGTATAATTAAATAAATCATAAAAAGATACAAGAACTTCACATACATGCTAAACCAATTTGTGACACATTAAAATTACTACAACTCAACCAAATCGTCTTCTCTCACTTCATATGATGACTGACTTACTACATGTGGAATTTTACAGGAATCTCAGATGACCAGCATACAGTAATTCAACATATTCTTTTGAAGAATTACTAATGCGACCAAATCATTTTCACTCACTTGAAAGGTTTTAATAGTTGCCAGATATGATGACTGGCTTACTACAAGCGGAGTTTTACAGAAATATTCGATGACCAGTAAACTAATTCAATAAGTTTTTTACTAAAAATTACTAAAAATCAACCAAACCATTTTCTCTCTCGACTGACTTATAAAATTTGGAATTTTGCAAAAATCTTCGATGATCTTTCCTATGCCATCAGTCCCCAGAAATCCTTCACTGAAGCTCACTGACTGACTTCCACATTACAGGTGAAGTGTGGCGACTTACAGTTGCGGTCAGAAGCTTACACAGGTGCAGAAACAAAGGGTGGTACGAGCCTTGTGTGCATATTCTGCGGAGCATGACCTGACAGCCACACTGTGTGCACATCAGTGCGGGTTACTTGAAAAGGTCGTCGCAGCTCTCGCCCCTTTTGAGGACTTGACAAGGGAGGTAAGCTCCTCATGGTCATCTGCATCTGCTATTATCCCCATCGTTTGCGTCTTAAGGTATTTTAAAGCATTATTTATTGTTTTATGTTTAAAAAAAAGACTGAGACTGTATCGGATCGACAGATATCCAAATTTACAATATTGGTATTGGTATCGGACATCAAAAAGTGGTATTGTGCCATGTCTAACACTGACTCCGCTTCTCATAATTCATGCATGAAAGGGTTAACACGACTTTATAACTTTTCTCCTAACTTAAGCAGCAGCTAATCTTCCCGCTAGAACGAACACATGGCTCCTCTCTCTGGTGGAGCTGCACGCTCCCCCTATTGATCAGGTTCTGATGGTGAGCCCACATGCGGTAAAAGGGGGTCGACGTATGGGCCCATCAGACTGATTTTTTGTCAAGTCGTGTCATGTGCTGATGCTAACGCTGTAGAACTGCTGGCTAGAGCAGTTACTGCTGAGCTGAGTGTTGCAAACTGCTGGGTTTGTCTATATGCCCTTTTACGGGATTCCATACCCCCCCCCCCCCATGATATGGAGATCCTGAATAAGACGTATTCTGGCCCTGTGTCTGTTACGGCTGGGCTCATGACCCTGAAACTGGGACCAGCTTCTCCCCCACCTCCTATATGCCGCAGCTCTGGCGTTATCATCAGGTCCCGGGCTGTGACAGAGGCACTGAGGGCTACTCATGAGCAACACTGCAGCGGGAATATGCTGAAGGGAACCCAATACTTTATTTGACTCAGGCTGATCACTGAGTCACTGAGTCAAATCACTGGGGGTTTACCACCGTTGGTTTATTGGTCGGCATGAATAGGGCAGGGGAAGGCTGGGTTTGCTCGGCCCAGGTGGTTATCACATGGAGTGTTGATGAACCATGGGAGGCTGAGGATCCCGAGCTCTATGGGGCACGGGTGCAGAAATTGACTGTAACTGCTGTGCATTGCCGTCGGAGCCCTGATAATTGTACCTATTCTGCTATGTCCTGCCCGCCGAGCAAGGAGGTGACTGCAGAGAGAATAAATTTGCCCAGGGATGGCCTAGCCATCATTCCGGTGAATGACACGTTGTATTTACACCTCATTGGTTTGACCGAGCCTTTAACCCTCACATCTCCACCTGAGCAATGCAGGGTTTACCTTAACTTCTCTGACGTCACCCCATTGGTGGCATCCCCTTATTCTGCGTTCATCTGCGGGGATAAAAGCTCCCTTACTGTGCGGGCCCATGTACAACACAGGCAGTCCCTCAGTCGGACGGAGCAATGGTTTGGGATATTCATCCCATCTCTTCAGGGTGGCAGCCTTGCAAACAGAGGTAGCTGCCCTGCAGGCTGCGATGGAAAGGGTGGCCAATCAAACACTTGACACCGTTAAAGCTGTTAAAGGGGTTTTTTAGACCTTTAATTTCTGGTGTATTGCTTTTGCTTGCAGTGCTGTTGTTAGTCTTGCTGTTCTTTACATGCTGTTCTAGTATTTTTATCTCCCAGGCAAAGTCCAGTATGCTCCTGCAGTCTCCTCCTCAACCCCCAGCATCTGAGGAGCCTCTCATTCCGGCCTGGTTTCTAGGCCCCTCGCCTGCTGTCACTGTCAGTGTGTCCGAACGTCCGAGTGTGACCGAACATCCGTTGCCCTCTGGCTCCTGGACATACTGTGGCGAAGGGCAGGCGGATGATGATGTGGACTCCGACCTTGTGTGAACTACGCAGGTGTCGCATGTTCAAAAGGGGGGAGTGTGGAAGGAAAATTTAAAGTAGTGGTAGGCCAGGGTTGGGAGGCATTGTTATGTCCCAGGTTCTGTTGTTTTTGGGATGGAGCTGTGTGGCCTTGCCTCGCGGCTGTCTGCATGGAACCAGCTCCACAGGACACAGACCTCAGAAAACTGGGCTGAAGGGAACATCCTCTAGAAGGGGGGGAGAAAGGGGCCTGCAGGAAGGCCTGAAATAGTTGCTATACTATACTATGCAGTTTGTTATATGGTAGTGTCAAGTGCCCATAAGAGTTATTCTTATGTGAGCGTTGCATATGCTTCCGCAGTAGTTTTTATTTAGGTAACGTGTGGTTGTAGCTACCCTGCTTTGTAGTGCTGTGAGCCATGCCAGCCATGGACCCCGAAGGGGGGCCGCACCTTTTGGTGGGTTGGAAGTGGAATTTCCCTAATGCTTAAGGTTTTGCCCTCCTTCCTAGGCTAGATGGACAGGCTCGTGTGTAGGACCCATAGGTGGCTTAGGCCTAACGGGGATCGGAACATCCTTGAAATAGACCAATAGAAGTGGTGAATTATGTTTGTTGTATGTTTGAAGCCTGGTTTGCACATGTTTGATGACCAATCAGGACTTAGAAGTCCATATAGGGGAATTCGCGTTATAGTATATTAACCTGCTGATTTCTGGGCGCAGTGTGCATGGTACCCGAATGTCGCTGGAATGCTATGCTTGATTGCTGTATAAAAGAAGAAAACTTTACTCATCACATGCGAGGTCCGGAGTTTGATTTATGTGTGAGAGAGAGATAGAATTATAGAGGATTATAGAGTCATAGACGCGTAGGTTAATTTTGACTACCACATATAACTTTTCACCTAACTTAAGCAGCAGCTAATCTTCCCGCTAGAAGGAACACACGGCTCCTCTCTCTGGTGGAGCTGCATGCTCCCCCTATTCCCAGCTAGGACTAATCAAAGGCAAAATAATAAAAAAACGCTAATCACAGGCGAGATAGCGTGTTTTACCTCGAGTGGAGGAAAGTACCTTACAGACAAACTATGAGAACACAATGTACGTAAGGTGACACCTCTTAATACTGCAAATCGGTAGGGTTTCTATGGGAAGAAAAAATTTCGACACCAGGTCTTATACCCAGAGGTTACGCCAGGACAGGAAAATAGAGCAATTAGCAAACTGCAGTTCTGGGCTCTAGAACTTGAGAATGAATTTTCTAGTCTGCTAGTAGAATTCTAGCTAATTTCAATTTAGGGGATTTTACTTTATTCATCTTACCAAGACACTCTGATTTTGATTGTTTCTTTGATAAATCACATATTCCCTCTGTTGATCAGAGAGTTGCAGAGGAACTAAAGAAGCCAATCTCTATTGCAGAGCTCAGTGCAGCCCTGCTGTCTCTACAAAATGGAAGATTTCCTAAATTGGAAGGTTATCCATGTGAGTTATATAAGAAATTCTGGCATAAGCTAGCTCCATTGCTATTAGATATGTTTCACGAATCGTATGGCTCTGGTTTCCTTCTCTAGACTTTCACGCAAGTTTCCATCTTCCTCCTCTTGAAAAAAGGTAAAGATCCCTTAGTCTGTACCTCTTAACGCCCCAAAGGTTTGCTGAACATTGATCTCAAATTGTTACGACTAGAATCCATTCTCCCATCTATTGTCTCCACAGACAAAACTGGGTTTATTCGAAAAAGGCACTCCTTCTCTAAACTCAGACATCTGTTTAATACAATTTATAATGTCTCCGCTTCAGACACTCAGGAGTCTCTGATATCATTACACAACAGAATGGAATGGAGTTTTCTTTCTTGTACATTGGAGAAATTTGGTTTTGGGAAATTTTTTCTTTCTAGGATTAAGCTACTGTACTCCTCTCCACAAGCCTCAGTCTGGACAGGTAGTTCAGCCCTCTAAGCCCAGTACTATTTGCAGCTGCAATCAAACATGTTTCAACAGCACTTTGATCTAACCCATAAATTATTGGTATTACTAGAAATGGTGTAGATTTGAAGGTCTCCATCTATGTGGATGATCTTCTGTTGTATGTCTCTAATTTGCCTGTTTCTGTCCCTGCCACCCTTGATATTCTTCATTCATTCATTCAGATATCTGGATACAAATCAAACTTAAATAAAGGTGAATTATTTCCCATTAATATAGCTGCTTCATTTTCCCTCACATAACCTACCCACCATTGTTTTACTTATCGTAAATTTAAAGGTCTTTCTAGGGCTAATTTTACCCCCTTGCTCTCTCAAATCCAAGTTGATTGTGAACGCTGGTCCATGCTCTCAGACCTTCTTTTATAAGGTTGGTTCCCTGATTTCCGAGTTTATTTGGAGCAAGAAGGTCCCCAGATTGCATAGACAGCACTTACAGAGGCCCAGGAAACGAGATTTACCAGGATTGGTTTTACCGAATCTCAGGTTTTATTATTGGGTAGCCAATAGGATTCTCAGATACTGGCTTCATTATGAGGCCTCCGACCCTCACATGACCTGGCTGGTTATGGAGGCAAACTCTGCCATGCCGGTATCCTTGAAGGCCCTAGTGCATTCTCCTCTTCAGTTCTCTATCTCTGTTTATACCAAGTATATGATTGTTAAAACCTCTCTCAGAATTTGGGCTCAGTTACTTTGGTATCCAGCCATTCTCTATGTATGCCCCTCTGACGGCTATTCACGCATTTCCTCCCTCTTTAATCGACACCTTTTGGTATTTTGAAGACTTATATGTATATAGATATATAGATAACATTTATTTTTGCCCATAACACATTCCCTTGTGTCCTCAGTTACCCTATGATTCGGTTTTAGATGGTTTTTTGATTCCAATTCCAAATGTGAAAGGTTCAATATCGTACATTTACAATCAGATTAATCTTGTACGCTCTGATTCATTGAACTCAAGTCTTGTGGGAGGGGGATTTGGTGCAGGTAATTTCAGAGGGTTGTTGGAGATTTTAAAACACACATTAATCTTCTATTTGTGCAAGACATGGTCTAATTCAGCTTAAAATAGTACATTGTACCGATTACACTAAGGCTCAGCTCTCGATGATGTATGATGATGCTTCCTCTGTGTGGTAGGTGTCAACAGTCTCATACCAGTGGTGGGCCATCGAGATCAGCAAGGCCTTCTCTGCATACGATAACGTCAGCATTTTCATGTTCTGTGATTGGATGGTCAGAGAACGAACCAGTCAAAGCTAGCAAATCGCGTTCTGTAGCAATATGCTCAAGCTAAAATATGGAGCAGCTGTACACATTGGCATGTTTGGCAGTGACTGTCCCCATGTCCAGTGCTTCTGTTGAGCGGACATTCTCAGCCCAAAAGCAAATAAAAATAAATACGACTGGACAGATGTGACTTTCAGCATTAGCATCCTTGGCGATCCGATAAAATTACTTATTGTTGGAACTGAAAGGCACAAACAACCTGTACAAGAGGGTGATTGAACTGTTCCTGAGGAAAGAAAGGAGGATGGATTTTGCATAGAAATAATAAAAAAATTGGTGAGTGCAATGCATTTTATTTATTTTTTATATTTTTGTCATTTTATTATGTTGATATTGATGCTTCTCCTACATACTGTATGACGGGCATCTGTGGCTACAGTGAAATGAGATGTTGAATTGCGATAATTGGGTTTCTTGCTGTAGTAATGCCATTCATTCTCACTTCATGAGAGACCCGTCTGTGATGCCACACCCTGTTATATTGTGTTTCTGTATAATACTGATGGTTTCTATAGCTGTGGAATCATACTGACGGTATTAAGAGGTGGATTAATTCAGGTAGAACACCATTTCAGGGTGGATGGGGGCGGCGGTAGAGCCAAACAGCCTTAGTGCACTGTTGGGGGTTTTCCATCACTGCCCTCCTTTCCTTTGTCCAAAAAGAAAGCCCTAGCCTTTGTCATACTACTTCCTAGGAGATTGATGTTGACTAAGTGGAAATCATCAGCACCTCTCTCTCATGCCCATTGGATAAGAGACACCCTCTATTTTATTAGAATGAAAAAGATCAGATTTTCACTAAGGGATCTCCCCAAAACATTTGAGAATATATGGGGCTCTTTACTAAGAAATTTCCCACTCACCCCTGACTGACGGGATTCTCATGGCATGACTGGGTATTTTTTACTTTGTGTGCTGTGATGTAGGGAATGGTCTACTGCTTTGATTGTTCGTGGCCGTTATGGACAAAACTGACTATGAACTGTCTTTATTTGCTTTACTTTATTCACTTATTTAGTTAGTTATTTGTTTATATATTTATTATTACTTGTTATTATTACTTGATCACTGGTTTTCTGTTTTGTACTATTAGCGTTTATGTTCCCTGGGGTTCTGTAAGTTCTCTACAGTTCATATCTGTAATTTGTTTTCTCTGTTGGTAATTATGCAGCTGTAAAAATCAAAGTTTAAAAAAAAATAGTTCTGATGCTGTCAGGGTTGGTACTCGTCGGTCCCTGTCCTATGCAACTTACAACCTACCATTTTAGCCAGCAGACGTGTCTGGTCACCCTCTCTGTCTCGTACGCATAATCCCTAGTGTGATTTCCCACTCACCAGGCTGACGCATAGCTCAAGAGGTTGAGCATGCAGCTCTGAGGTTCAATGCGTTTGAGGCTGGCCAGTCTTGTGTTTTGGTTAATTCACTTTGGTTTTATTTTTCTTTTGTGTTTTATACTGTTTTCTATGTCTTTGTTTTGTGTTCCTGTTTTGGTCTTCCCTGCTCGTATTGTACATTATTTAATTATGCTCTACTTATAGTAGTTCCTAGTCTTTTCCTAGTGTTGTTAGCCCTCTTTGTTTATTAATGTTCCCTAGTTTCTGCTCTTGTTAATTGTAAGTTATTCCCCCTGTGTCTTGTTGTTCTATTGCTTTCTTGGTAAATCTTTTGATAGTCCTCACCAGCCCCTTTGTAAGTTATCATTATCAGCGTATTTAAGTGCCAGCCTTTGTTCATTTCCCCAGTCAGTCCTTGTAGGTGTTACTCCATGTCTCAGTATTTGTATGCAGTTCCTTGTCTTGTTCCCTGTTTTGTTCCATTCTCTTTTGGTGTTACTCTATGGTTGGGAAAGATATAAACAACTCCCGTATTGCATGCTTTCCGGAGTCGCACCATCCGCACGGACGCGGAAAAACTACTGTACAAGCCCAGTACTCGAACCGACAACGCTAGCAATGGTGCCGTGACGTCCAGTTCGTAAAACCAAATGAATGTGCGCGGGGTAGCCCAGCTAGCAGCAGCACAAATATCATGTACCGTAATGCCTCTAAACAAAGCCCACGAGGTAGCCAGAGCCCTGGTGGAATGAGCCCTCAAACCCGGCGGGGGCCGTAGACCCACGGCACTATACGCCAAGCGAATAGGGTCCAACAGCCAGTGGGACAGACGCTGAGAAGAGACAGACCTACCTCTGTTAGAAGGAGCCCAGGACACAAACAGCTGGTCACTCTTCCTAAAGCACCGTGTCGGCGTAAATGCGCAGCGCGCAAACGGGACACAAACCATCCAGCCGCCGCTCTTCTTCTGAAGCAAACGGCAGCGGGTGAAAAGCCCTCAGTTCCACGGCATTGCAGTTATAGGCTGATTCAATTACCTTAGGAACAAAAGCAGGGTTATGCAGCAGCATGACTTTAGCATTCCCCCGGCCTAAGTTCATACGTGACGGGTGGACCGAAAAAGCGTGAACCTCACTCACGCGCTTTGCAGAGGTCAGCGCAAGGAGGACAGCTGTCTTCAGAGACAGATGTTTCATGCTGACAGTCTCCAGCGGCTCGAAAGGGGAGCCGGAGAGCGCATTCAGGACCAGGGGCAAGTCCCATGACGGGACCAAGGGCTTGGAGACTGGGCGGAGCCGGCGTGCACCCTTCATAAAATAGCACACGAGGGGGTGTTGACCGACAGGCGTCCTGTCAAAGCCCACGCGATAGCAGCCAGATACACGTTAATCTCAGATACACGTTAGCCTCTACGGTCGGAATGAAAAGGTGTTTTGGGTTGACCAGGGCATCGAAGAGGTCCAGCTTCTCCCTGTCGCTCAGGCTGGACAGATTCAGCCAGAGTGCCCATTCGCCAGTGACAGCGAGGCCCATCGCGCGCCCACAGCTCTGAACTGCGCCGCGTGAAGCGCGCACATTCAGATCCGTGATAACGCATATCTCCTCCCAAATGGCTGGGTTCGGGGTCCCAGAGTCCAGTTGTTTGGCCATCTCCTCCAACAGCTCCGCCTGATACGCAGTCAGGAGCGGGGTGGCATTCAGCGCCCTGACCAACTGCGCAGAAGATTTAAATATCTTCTGATATATGGAGGTGGTGAAGCGCTCCGATCTGCTCGGGAGAGAAGGGTTGCTCGCGGAGAACAACATCCTCCTGGTCGGATGGAGTTAGCGGGCCACCGAAGGCTCCACCTTGGACGGGCTGGAGAGCCTAAGCTCTGCCATGCCACTGACATCCAGCACCGAGTAACCCTTGACGGGTACGCGGCTGGAAAAGGGTTTATCCCAAAAGCGCTTAACCTCTGCTAAGCACGCAGGCCCTGCAGGTAGCGATTGTCTGCAAGGTGGCAGCCAAGAGGGGAGCCTTTTACCATCATAAAAGTCCCTCTCGACCCCAGGGCTGCTTTGAGGCATGGACCAGTCAATCCTCAACCTGGCTGCGGCCCTATTACAGACCTCGATCAGATCGACGTCGACAGGGGCAGAGGGTTCCCTGCCCTGTGCACTCGGGGGCCTAGATGCCTGCACTGCGGGGGGGATTGAAACCATGAGCCCGCAGGCGGCAGGGCAATGGCTGGACGTAACATCCCTGACCCCACTTGGGTCCCGGGTGGGGGAGGCGGAGGCCATGGAGAGCGCAGAGAAGGCTCGGAGCAGCGAACTCCTGAGGTGAGTATCCAAATTAGCTTGCCTTTACGCGTTAGCTAATGAAGGATATAGCTCGCTTTGACGCGTAGCCAATAAAAAATAGCTCGCCTTGACGCGGTAGCTAACAAAGATAACTTGTCTTGACGCGGTAGTTATGCCCGAAAAGACAGCGAGGTTAATTCCGCTAACTACTCGAGATCAGGTCACTCAGCACTGAGGGGAGCAGGACTTACTGTGGGACCTGCGTTCGGCAATGTATGCCGTCGTTTGTGAACAAGCAGGGGACAGTACGGTCCTGGAGCACTGAGGAAAGCTTCCGGTCTTCACAGGGAAGAATGCCATACCGGTGGGCTGCAGCGGTAGATATGGGGAGGCGGGGCTCCCATGTCACGGCTGTGACTGGTCCGTCTGTGATGGATGTGGTGTCATTGGTGCTTCCGTGGTCGGGCACGCCAGAGGTGTATCCCATAGTGAGATACCGAGCGAATGGTTGAAAGAGAACTATACAATAAATTTAACTTCCAACTCTAACTATTCCAAAACATATGTACAGTAAGTGGCATCCACCTCTTACATAGTGTCTCTAATAAATGTCCTTCTGCTGGTGGCATGTATATTGTACCCCAAACTACCCTAGTCCCAGCCCTGCTCAAATCCCAGGGCAGCTCTCAGACGGCATACGCAGTTTGTTGTCAGTGCGTACTCGCGCTGCAGCGGAGGAGATCAAGCTGTGTCAGAACATTATTATATCGGAGTTGCGCTAAAATGATGTTAAGCAGATAACTATCAAGATTTCAGGTGAACTATTTATTTTGGGTTATATATCATGAATAAATTTTCTTTATCGCTTCATGAAATTGTAAGATTACAGACTCCAGTAATTATAAACGTTCCATATGCAAAGTTATGTTACTGCAGTCGTACCTGTGATTACCATTATTTTGATCATATTTTATGTTATTCTATTTCACTCATATTATTTTACTTTTTTTTTTTCGTTTTATTATTTTTTTAAATTCTTATGACTGTTGTCTTCTTTGTCATAAGACGTTCGTCAGTGTGGTTGCATAATGTGCTTTACAAATAAAGCAGAATTGGATTAGATTACCAATGAGGACACCAAGGTCAGGTATTTTTTTTGTCATGTTTCATTCATGAAAGTTGATGAAAGTGATAATTATCCGTGCATAAACGACGCTGCTTGGCCATTGCTGTGGCCTTGATTGCAGTAGCCTCAATATTATGGGAAAGTTAAGCCGTAAAACCACAGGACAGGGGCGTTTTAGCTTCTGAAATATCAAATATTTTAGATATCTGTGCTGGAGCTCAGGATTTCTCAGGAAGGTGGCTGTTTTAATTAAAACAATATTATCATGTATTGAATTTTTTATTTATTTTTTTGCAGTCTTTAATTGCTGACCATTTAGCACATAGCTATATGATGTTAGGAATCTAGTACAGCCAATGTAATATGCTGTGCCTCGTGCATGATTGCGCACAGCAGTTAAACTCCACCACGTCTAATGTTAAATTGTGCTATTTTCTTGAACAATTCTCTTGAACAAAACCTAACCCGACCCAGAAAAATAGCTTTTAACATTATCTTTCACTTCCTGAGACTTTTGCACAGTACTGTACACACAAATTATTTGCAATGCAGAGAAACCCTTTAGCCTAATTGCATGTCTTTGGAATACGCCAGGAACCTCACGCAGTGCAGGAAATTCACACACAGCTCTGACTGAGAGGTACGACAGCTATCTGTCCACACCCCGCCTCAGAACACACCTCTATAATGCAATTAAATAAAAACTGGAAAAAAACATGGAAACACACATAAATACCGATAGGAAAAGTATCTACATAAGAAGTTCAGTTTCACAAACACATATATTGATTTTTAATAACATTAATAATAAATAACGAGAAGGTAGGTGGTGTGATAATGAAATATGTCTGCTGGCATGAACACTGACTACCACATGCCATCTCAAATTAAATGGCTCACACAGAACAGGCAGGTGCTGCCAGTGCTAGCATGAGACTTTCCCTTCAAATCACAGAGCTTCTGCCGAAGTGCAACATCACAGCATGGATGGCTTGGACCTGCTAGTTCTGTGTTGTGAATGTGTTTGAAATAGAAACTGAAAAGTTAAAAGAGAAAAGGTGTCGATTAAATCCAAAAGCAACGCACTTCAGATGTGCTTGGTATCATGGCACGAAGAATAATCTAATGTATTATTTTTATTATTCTTATTAGTACTACTATTAGAATATATGCAAATAAACAGAAGCAGCCATGTGCCCTGTGCTGCTTTGGATGGGCTTCCCCTCTCAAATAGGATAAGTGGTTAGACGACGGATTGACACTGAACACTCACTGGGACTGATGAATAGCACAGGGCTGGGTTATTTTAATCACTTGACCAAGTCTTTTAAGTTGTAAGCAAAGCTTTTAGACCATGCCAATCTCCAAACTGCCCAATTATTGTTCCTAAGACAAAGCATGTACATGTAGCATGTAGAACGGTAACGATTTGAAAAGGATATGAGTGATTTTCTTCCTGAAATGCAATAATTTATTTATGTTTTTGCAGCCCACATTCATCAATGGCTATATACCTGCTACATGCTCTAAATACTCCAACTTCAACAAGGCTTCTACAACCTGCTGCTCAACTATACTTGGGAGTGTGTTGTGTTGGCGTTTCCAATCTAGGTATAAAACAGGAGCTTCCTCTTCCGCACACTCCTCCTCCCGGCAGTCAGCAAACGAATCAAGTAATGATGGTGATGCTAATGTAGTTATTATCACAATACTAGGTATAAAATCAAATAGGGTGTGTGTCTGCGACTCTTACGAGACTTTGATAAACAGGTTGGAAAACTACATCTAATAAACACGCAAAAGACACTTTAATTTCTCTTCAGAAATTAATTTTTTTAATTTTTATGAACAAAGTACTCCCTTTCATTAGATAAATTCCTGCATGTACAAAAGTGACAGCTGAATGTGAACACCACTTTTTGAATTTGACTAACTTTTGTGGAATGTACTCTGATGTACAGTTAAGGCATTCCATGTCTTAAATGTGCTTGGACATTTTGAATATGTACATGGTTATTGATCAGTGCATCTAAAATGTGGATGTTTGAGTTGAGTTTGAGGATGTTTATGTAGGTCGAACCTACTGAACACCGCATACACTATTACATTCACAGGGAGTGAGAGAGCGAGATGGAGAGAGAAACAAATGTGAGGCAAGCCAACCTAACACAGATACAACGCTTTACAGTTACTCTTTGCTGAATTTTCAAAGTACAAACTTAATTGTCAGTTTATTAGCTACACATAGCGAGAATACATTCAGTCTAATACAGGAGTCCTGCAATAAATCATACCTTCATGGAGATAATAATGTTCCCCTTTTGTTGAAACTGTTTAAGGGAGATGCTCATTAAGCAGTTCATTTGGAGGATTGAATTGGTGGTTCTATTAAATTGTAATGTGATATAAGAAAATAAGTAATTTACAACCGAGAGGAGGCCATTCGGCCCATCAGGCTTATTTGGGGAGAACTCAACTAATAGCTCAGAGTTGTTCAAATCTTATCTAGCTCTGCTTTAAAGGAACCCAAGGATTTGGCTTGCACTACGCTATCAGGAAGACTATTCCATACTCTAACTACACGCTGTGTAAAGTAGTTTTTTCTCAACTCCAGTTTGAAATGTTCTCCCACTAAATTCCAGCTATGACCATGAGTTCTCTTATTTAAACTAATGTTGAAGTAACTATTTAATTGGACAGCATCCAGACCTGTTAAAACCACCTTAGTCTGAATAGAATAGTCTGAATAAGGCTGAATAGATTGAGCTCAACTAACCTTTCCTTTTAAGACATTCCTTTTAGCCCAGGAATCATTTTTGTAGCCCTGAGTGGAACCCTTTCTAAGGCAGCAATGTCCTTTTTAAGGTAAGGTGACCAGAACTGTGACAAGTGACAAGAATTTTCAATATTAAGTATATCATGTTATATCAGGTGATATCATGACAGTCCTAGTGGAGACCAAAAAACTGGTCTCCACAATGTCAAAATAACAGGTTTTTATTACATTGTGGGGTCATTTGATCCCACAATGTAATATAAATATAACCAATTTCACAGATACAGACAATAATTAACATACACTATATTGAAAAAGTATTGGGACACCCCTACAAATCATTGAATTCAGGTATTCCAATCACTTCCATGGCCACAGCTGTCAGGCCAGACAGAACCAAAGACCAAGGCCATAACACAGGAGCTCAGGGTCAGGAAAGGGTCAGGCAAACACAGGGGTTGATGTCAATGACCAGACTGGGGAGCACAGGACTGGGAGGCACTCTTATAGGGTTAACGAGGGGGAAACAAGCAGCACCTGGAGTGAGCCACATCAGGCTGTATAATGCAAACCCTTCGACTTGTTTTTTTGGGTGGTAGTTAAATAAGATGCAAATCAATGGAATGATGGTTTTGCTTTTCATTATGTCACATTCTCTTCGTGACATTCACTGAAAAGCAATGACTCTTGTGCATCGCATTTCCACATGGCACGGTTTCTGCGTGCTGGGCATTGTAAAACAAAATGTTGCATCAACCATTTTTCCGTGTATGCTGAAGTCATTTTTGCATTTCAAGGTGGCACGAATTCGACCTCATAGTTTTATGTTCTAAATTATGATTTTACAACTGTGTTAGGATAGGCAAGTGATTAGCTATGGTGTGTTTCGACTTACACCAAAATTCGAGGTACTTCACTCTCGTAGGAACGGAACTGTGTCGTAAAACAAATAAATTACATGTCCCCTAATCACAACCTTCAAGACTTACCACAAGGTGGAATCTGTAACCTCAGAGTTGTCACTGGTTTCCAGGAATTCTGAGATCTCAGAAGAAATGAATGATGAGCAAGGGATGATTTCAGCAGTTATACTGTTTCTTATGGTTAAGGTCAAGAGCCAATGACAATGGAGCATGGTCAGAAATTAAAATATTCTGATATGAGAAAGAGATAATGTTTGATGTTTTAAATAATCAATTCTTAAGATTTATGACGTGAAAAAAATGAGTAATCACTATTTGTGGGATGTTGCAGTCTCCAAATATCAACTAGATTCATGGAGGCCACAAAATTATTTAGGACTGTGGAGGCAGCAGAAGGTACCTGGTTTGTTTGGGCAGATCTGTCAAAAAAATGATCAAGCGTGCAATTAAACTCACAACTTGATCATGATCACATGTGTATCAGATTGGACAGTAAGTCAAATATCTTCCTAAAAATTTTGGATCATTAAACTTCGGACCATATACATTCAAAATGTAAGATTTAATGAGTAAATATAGCAAGATATACCTGCCATTTGGGTCATGCATAATAAAGATATGTCTAAATGGGACTGTTTCACAAATCAAAATTGCCCAGGCTTTACTAGAGAATGTGGACTTGTAAATCTGATCAACCCAGCTGCATCTAAGCAACTTTGCCCTAATAGGCTCAATATGTTTCTTGCAGGAATATAATATCAGCTAAGAGGGATTTTAAATGAGAGAACTACTGTAAGTACATGCTCCAGTTCACAGACTTCCTAGCTGGTTAAAGTAATGTCCCCACCACGTGAAGAAAAACTAGGACGCATAACTTAAGTAATTAAGTAATGTCAGTGTTGTAAAACTTGATGAAAACATAAAAACAAACCGATTTCAAACCAGAACATTAAGAACACTTTCCCCCTCACCCCATCCCACTTACCCAAACAAAGTGAGAGCACATTCCCCACAAACTCATACAGAGGACAAACTAAGTTATAGCCTAGCTACACTAGCACAGGAGCCCCGTTGCTGGATCTCCAATGGCATCAAAAAAATTTTCTGACAACAGTCATGGCAATGTCCCGATCTGCGTGGTTGCACAGCTAAGAGTCACATACCAGAAAGAATGTGCCAGCCATTGGGCATGCAATGTTCAGGACAAAGTCTCTGCAAAATACTCAGCTTCTTGTGGGGAGGAAAATACCTTCTCAGAGCCCCGTCGTACGGGGTCGATGAAACCATCTTCGCACCAACAGCCTTGAGCTACTTTCGGACATCATAAAAACCCTACAGCTGCTTCATCAACTCATCAACACAGCTATAATATCTTCTCCTTTATTTGGAGATGATGGATCTGGGCTATCATTATGCACGGTCGCGCATTTTCACCACATTGCTGCTTCACTAGACGGCATACTCGATCCACTACAAGTGGCCTGGGAAAGTTATTAGCGCCCAGCAGCTTGGGGATAAACCCTGCCAAAAAACTCTATCGGGCATCCGTTCTCAATTTTCTTGGGTAGACCAATATTTTAGATATTCTGACGCATGAAGCAGCTTCGAGGTTGATCACTTTCAAGAAGAGTGCATCATTCTCCGCACATATTTTCATGCATGCCTGTTCGACACGTGAAAGGCAACGGCCATAGTCAGAGTTAGCACCTACAATTTCTGCCATACGGTTCCCGAGACTCACCAGAGACGCTTGAAGGGAAGCTAGAGCTGCCTCTAACAAGTCGAATCGATCAGTCATCATTTTAGTCATATCAAATATTGCCAAAAGAATGTTAGTATCAGTCTCACTGCCTATCTCTGGTGCTGCCATGGTAAGCTCTGCTAGCATTTTGTTAAGTCCCTTGCATCACCAGCAGATATGGGACAACTGCTGTCCATCCATCCATCCATTGTCCAACCCACTTAACCTAACAGGGTCGTGGGGGGTTCGGAGCCTATCCTGGAAGCTATGGGCACGAGGCGGGAACAACCCAGGATGGGGGGCCAGCCCATCGCTGGGCACACT
>JAODKN010008644.1:0-17272 GCA_026774425.1 Petrocephalus zakoni | reverse complement strand
GTTAATGGTTAATTAATGCATTTACTAAGCATGTATTACTGCATTATTTGTGGCCCCTCAACTAAAGTGTTACCCTTTCATTAAAAAAAGCTGTAACACAGCTGGAAATATGTAATGATGCTAATGTGACTGGGACACTTATTGTGAAGGTGTCATAGTGAAAGTCTCATGTGGTTCTCATAAGTGGAGATTACTCTGTGTGAATGACTATAACTGTCAGTTATGGTGACAGAAAGAGGCACTGCATTAATCACTGTCACTTATGGTGACAGAAGAGGCACTGCATTAATCACTGTCACTGTTATGGTGATAGAAGACGCGCTGCATTAATCACTGTCACTGTCAGTTATGGTGACAAGAAGAGGCACTGCATTAATCGTCACTATTATGGTGACTGAAGAGATACTGCATTAATCACTATTGTGACAGACGAGGCACTGCATTAAACACTGTCGCTGTCAGTTATGGTGACAGAAGAGGCACTGCATTAATTACTGTCACTCTTAGTTATGGTGACAGAAGAGGCACTGCAGTAATCATTACCACTGTTAGTTATCGTGATTGTTGTCAGTCACTGTTAGTTATCGTGATTGTTGAGGGACTGCATTAATCACTGTCACTTAGTTATTGTGATTGTTGAGGCACTGCATTAATCACTGTCACAGTTAGTTATTGTGAGTGTTGAGGCACTGCCGTAATGGGCCACTGTTATGGTAGTGGAAGATTCCCCCCGTTTCTCTTTTTTCAACTATGTGCACGAAACTAGGATTTTAAAAGCGTGCTCAGTGATGGCAGTATAAAGGCACTGCTGCCACCCACAGGACTCAAAAGGCAATAACTATTTTATATAGGTGAATATATGTTTCCTCTATTCATATTATAACTTGAATTACCATTTGGTTCAGGGAATAATGTAGCAATTGTATGAGACACCTAGATATAGACCTTTAACTTAGTTGTTATTTGATTTTAGTTGATTTTGGAAAAAAAAAGAAAAAAATCTCCCCAGGCCCTTTATAGGATTGTTTTACCTTTTTTTTAAAATATTATTTCTCCATTAGAGCCATTGAAGCCAGTCTGATTAGCATGATGGAGTCAATGCTTACAGTTGAACATCTCTCTTTACCAAATAAATTAACTTTAAATTGTTTCTCATTTGCATCGATTTCCCCTCTGTCTAAGTGACAGACTCAGCATTCAGGTGTCCTGCTCACAGATTGGGGCCTCACAGGCATCTTCAAAGGTCAGCAGTCTTTCCAAACAGGCCCCCTTTAGATCAGTGATACCTCTACATTGTACTGTAATGCTCTAGGACAGCAAAACTCTGTTAAAATGTATTATTCTGAGAGGTTTCTTGTTTGTAGTGAAGTTGAATTCTTGTCAAGAACTGACAGTTATTACTAGCTTTTTACAAGACATAGAAGTCTGATATTAACTGGCCTGAATAAGCAAATTAATAAGCAAATTTAATCATTCTTTGAAGTTAATCATTACTGTAAATATTGCAGAGGTGAATTCCAAGGGTAAATGAGGCTGTCAGAACACTTATCATGTTTCATTACTGTTGTATTTCTGTGTCCTTATTAGCCGTGGTGTTATTATTGAGTCAATATTTGAATAATGCTTGTTTAAATCATTGTGTTCAATGTAATGTGGAGAGTGACTGTTATTTTCTTGTCTTCGTGTGTTGATAGGACTGTAGGTTCCAGGACTATGAGAAGGTTGCGAAGTGTGAGCCATGGAGCCCTTTACAGACAGATAAACTGCAGAACCTGAACAGACTTCTTGGTAAGGCCAATGGCTAACTTTGTTGACTGGTGTTATTATTACTGCATAGTTTACCAGCCTGTTTTACAGTCTTATTTTGCGTGTTCAATAAAGTTATTTAGGGCTAAACTTCTTGCTCAAAGGTACAAATTACTTATTTTGACAATCACAGAACCAGACTTCTCTCTGGCCTGTTTTAACTAGGAGGTGGATGCGGGGAAGTTCAGATACACATTGATTTAAAGGCACCACTCGAGCTAACTCGAAACCAATCTGAAAACAGGTATGTATTTGTGTAAATGTCAGTTGCTTCTGCAGAAAACAAATATGTTTATTTGCAGTTACATGTACACATACAGAGACACACATTTGGGATGTATGTAGCTGTGTGTGTTAGTGATTGGGCTCGCTGGTCCAAACTTCATGGCTGGCAGAGTGGTTTCACTGTTGGGCCTTTGAGAAAGGCTTTTAGCTGCAAATGCTCCAGAGACACTATCTGATCCTGCTCACTGATCTTTAATTGTATGGCACTTGGGTCAAATTTGTCCGCTAAACAAGTAAGTGTAATTAAAGGGTGATTTCAGTTCACGCTCTAGCCAAATTGCATGGCATACCATGACCTGACCAGGCTGACTGCAGCTGTCACTTATGACATGCAGGGTTCTCCCTGAACGGCGTGGCATGGTAGCTGCTACTTGTTTCGCATTGGAGACAGGTGAACGTTGGGCTTTTGTTCTGCTTTCCAAAGGCGACCACACTTTGCCTTGTCCTTATCAGCACCTGACTGCAAACTGAGAGCATAGTAAAGGGCTGGTGCAGGGGGCCAGCGTGTCCTTTACTCAAGGAGCACAGCACCTGGATGAATCACCACATGCCTGGGCCAGTGCCTTCAGGACACACCGGACTAACATTTTGGTTTTATGTTCACTATGTTCCAGGACTCAGGGATACAAGCCACACCGTCCTATATGATATATTAGGGCAAAACAGCCCTTGCTCTTATCAGTAGCAGTTTTTAAAAAGCTTTTAATGGAGGCATTTGATTCTTCTATTTTTGTGTACCAGGTGTTGCCTTCTATCCCCATTTAGTTTCTACATTTTTTGTACCTTTTGCTTGATTTAAGTGTGGCCTTTGATACAGTCTCACACACCATTCTTATCTGGAGACTCCACAACCTTGGAGTTTGTGGGGCAGCACTTAACTGGTTTATTTCATATCTCACAAACGGAAGACATTTCATTAGCCTATCTGGTCAGACATATCAGACATATCAGCTATCACACGTGGCATTCCCCAGGGCTCTGTCCTGGGGCCACTGCTCTTCATCATTTACCCTCATTCACCCTCTAGACCAGATCATTCACCGCTTTAACTTAAATTTCCACATTTACGCAGACAACATCCAGATTTGTGTCAGTTCCAGCTCCATAACCACCCTCCCACTTGCACATATAGAATCCTGCCTCTCTGAAATCAAACATTGGATGAGCCATAATTTTCTGAAACTCAATAGTGATGAGACAGAATTAATTGTCTTTGGGACAAAATCCATACTTAAAAAAATCAGCCTGATAACCATCAAATTGGACCACACCACCATCTTTCCCTCCATCTCTTATTTTTGCAATTAATCGATGAATCAGATAAAAAAGAAATGTTTGATTTCCATGTGTTTTTTCAGAAATAGAATATCTAAATTGACGGAGCAAAAAAGTTCACATTGAAAAATGCAAATCATCCCTGTCTAAATGCAATTCATCCTACCTCTCTCACATAGCTAAAGATAGAACTGTCTGGGCAGGCAAGTGTGCACCCTTGGCTACCTATCATGGCATTTCGCCGTTGAAATAAGAACAGGGCAATCAGAGAATGGGTTGGGGAATAGGTTTCGTTTCGACAGACAGCGTGTGCGCTGGTGTATGGGAGAGTGTGTATGTGCGCGTATATGTGAGCTGGTGCACGTGTATTTGCGACCGTTTGAGTGTGTATGTGGAGTGTGAGCGCGCCCGCTGACGGGCTACTCCGTTACAGAGCAGCGTCTTCACCCTGACCTTATGTAAAAGTAAAGTTTATTTATGCAGCACATTTATACACAGCTTAAACGGCTTAAAAAGTGCCATACAAAAACAACATGAAACTGAAATGAGTACAACACACAGTCACACACCATTTTTCACATTTTTGTAATGCAAAGTGCTCCCACACTTTTTACGACTTCGGTCGAACTGTTTCATTTGTTTAATTTTATTTGGAAAATAAAATTGTGCTCTTCCTCCACCAAGCCTTTAGCTGCACTCCGTTCAGCTCCGTCTGCTGGTGAAGTTAATTTCTCCACGACATAGCAAGTTACGCACTAATAACTGGACACAGCAAATCAGTAATCAAATTTGTTGCCAACATTTTTAATAATTGATTTTTATCGATTTTTATCGATTCATTGTTGCAGCCCTAGTACCATTTTATCATGGTACCACGCTTGAATTCACTTAGCTCCTGAGAGTGACGCATTCTTTCACATATGTTTGTAGTAATCGTCTGCATGCCTAGGTACTTGATTTTATATGATATTTTGCCATGGAAGTGATTGGAACACCTGAATTCAATGACTTGGAGGGGTGTCCTGATACTTTTGGCAATATGGTGTACAACCCCAGTTCCAAAAAAGCTGGGACGTTGTGCAAACTGTAAATAAAAACAGAATACAATGACATGGAAATCTCATAAATCCATATTTATTCACAATAGAACATAGAAAACATATCAGATGTTGAAAGTGAGACATTTTGCTATTTCATGAAAAATATTGGCTCAGTTTGAATTTCATGACAGCACATCTCAAAAAAGTTGGGACAGGGCAATAAGAGGCTGGGAAAGTTAGCGGTACAAAAAAGGTACAAATTTCAACTAATTAGGTCAATTGGCAACAGGTAAGTAACATGATTGGGTATAAAAAGAGCATCTTAGAGTTGCAATGTCTCTCAGAAGTAAAGATGCGCAGAGGATTACAAATCCCCCTGATACTGCCTGGGCAGAGGATTACAAATCCCCCTGATACTGCCTCGACAAATAGTGGAGCAATTTCAGGAAAAAGTTCCTCAGCGTAAAATTGCAAAGAGGTTGAATATTTAATATTGAATATTACAGATTTTGTGACAACGAATAGGCTTCTTGTTCAGACAAAAATGACAAATGAAAAAACTTTGCACGGATCGTGACCTTAATACCAGTTGTGCTAAGAAAATAAGGCATTTTCACACTGCTTTGCACTACTTTCTATTGTATATTTCTATTTATGTTTAGCTTTAAGAATATATAGGTCTAATCTACATTTTTTTAATAGTTGTTGAATATACAACACTAATTCATGCTGAAGTTACAATTCCTTTATTTTGAGATCCACAGCATTTTTTTGTACTACATGCACAAAGTGGCACTTTGAATTTCATTTTGAATGTTTATTTAGACACTTAAAATTTTGCATAAAGATGCATTTAAAATTTCAGAATACATGTTTACATGCTGCTAGTGTTACAAAGTTTGAAATAAAAATCGGATCGCCCATCACTGATTAGTACATATGGCATTGGCAGCTTGAATATCTGGAAAGGCACCATCAATGCTGAAAGGTGTTTTCAGGTTCTAGAGCAGAGATGGGCAATCTTATCCGCAAAGGGCCAGTGTGTACGCTGGTTTTCGCTGCAACTCCCTAATTAGAAGACTGATTAGCTGAAGAATTCTCACACCTGGGTTTGAACAGCTGACCTTAGGGTTATCCCGAAAACCTGCATACACACGGGCCCTTTGCAGATAAGATTGTGCACCCCTGTTCTAGAGCAACATATGCTCCCATCCAGAAGACATCTCTTTCAGTTAAGACCTTGCATTCTTCAACATGACAATGCCAAACCACACACTGCATCAATTACATCATGGCTTTGTCGAAGAAGGGTCTCAGTACTGAACTGGCCTGTAAGCAGTCCATATGTTTCACCTACTGAGAACATTTGGCACACCATAAAACAAAGAATACGACACTGAAGACCTAGGACAGTTGAGCAACTAGAATCCTGTATCAGACAAGAATGGGACAACATCTCCTCAGTCCCCAGACATTTACAGACTGTTGTTAAAAGAAGAGGGGATGCCATACGGTGGTAAACATGGCCTTGTCCCAACTTTTTTGAGACGTGTTGCTACCGTATTACATTTTCTCAGGTTAAACGTTTATGTTTTCTATGTTCTGTTGTGAATAAAATGTGGATTTAAGAGATTTCCATATCACTGCATTCTGTTTTCATTTACAGTTTGCACAACGTTCCAAATTTTTTGGAATTGGGGTTGTAGAACAAACAAGGTGTCGTTTTAAGTATGTGAAAGATTCTCTCAGATTGTGTTCGATTTCATTTTATCCAGATGTCATTTGAAGTGTACAGCCACCTTTATTTTTTTAAAGAGAGACATTCGGTGAAAAAAAACAGTATAATATATACCGTACCCATTCATCTTCTGTACCCTGTTGTCCTATGCAGGGTCACAGAGGTCCAGAGCCAATCCCGGAAGGCACAGGCACAAGGCAGGGAATAAACCAGAATGGGACGCCATCGCATCACAGGCCACTCACACCAGTCAAACACACTTTCACACCTCCGGACAATCTGGCAATTCCAAAGTGGTTTTTGGATTGTGGGAGAATACTAGAGTGTGTGTAAAATATGATGGTTGGAGGGCAGGGGTACTAACATTCACCCAAAAGTAACATGAATTAAACTTTTATACAACATATTTTGCCCAAATGGTTAATTATTCCTGACTCAACCTCTGACTGTAGAAACATCAATGTGTCATTTTTATTAGGATTCAACTCCATTTGAACAGAATAATAGTTTGTAGTGTTTTTTTAAGCTGTTGTTTAAAGGGGCCGAATCATATGAGTAGAACGATGGCAATCAATGTAACCTACACAAAACGTTACATTACACCACTAATTTTATAACAGCTCCCTGCTTCAGTCTCATCCTTATGAAAAATACTTCACATAATATCTTAATATACTAAAGTAAACCAATCACAATTAGCAATAAAAAAATGCCAATTTACCTAAGTGCACCTTGATAATGCATTTATATGAACAAGACATGGCAGCTTTAATGAACATTAATAATAAATATTATAATCATGTATTGTCTTTAATGTATATTAAAGATGTCTTGCTCATTGGAAGTGTTATGAAAGAAAGGCTTTAAGATATGTTAAGTACTTATACTTCATTAATGTCCTAAGAAAACATTTATGCATAATGAAGGTGCACTTAATGTAAATCGTTATCATTTATTACTTGTTGTTCAAAGTACGCTGCATCAGCAGCACTGCACTGAGCTGACATTCCATCCAGTCTGTGTCTGTTGGTCATATAAGCAGGCTCCAGGCTCCCCCTAACCCTGAACTGGATATGAATCTAGAAGAGGGATAGACACCGCATCAAGAATGTATGCATTACAGGAAAACCACACATCTACATCAGATGCTTTATGATGTGCTCTTCCATAAGGGAAGCATTCATGCAATAACATATTTGAAGATATTTGATTCGGGGAACCAAAGGTAAACACATTCAAGTAGCTTGATTCCTGGTATCTTTGATAAACCATGTGACCTAAATGCAGTCATTTGTATACAAAAACATCACATTGTTGATCAACATGAACAACCCAAAAATAATAATTAACCACTATTTCATCATCTCAGCATTGCCCTTAACTCACTTTATAATTTTAGTTTGAATTAGCAAATCCAATACACCCCAGTGCCTGCCTTTTCTATTCACTAGAATCTCTTATGTATGTTGGCTTTTGTTACATACAAAGTAATTAGAGCTCTTCTGGAGGTTCATTGAATTCAGACTATTTGTTAACATTTCTGAATTATTTATGAGAAAAGGATACCAGTCGTGCCAATATCAACATAAAGAATATAAAATAATAGACTCAAAATTGAGATGTTTCATTTGGTGAAGCATGTTGAACATTAATGTTGATCAGAAATTTACCTGTACCATGTTTCTTGCAGGACTTGCAGTCTAGGTAAAACCTGCTGGCCTGGTCATTTTTGTCTGAGTGATGTATAACAGCAGCCCATCAATGCAAAATAACCAAGCTGCTGATTAGGAAAAAAAACATACAGATGGTACTCAGCTGTCATCATGCATCAAAAGCCTATCCAGTTGTCTCACAGTTAAATTACACACTGCTGGAGGGTGGGGGTTATTTGATAAAGAACGCAATAGTGTTGAACAGTGATTTTTTGAAATGTGAGATGAAACATTCCAACATACATAAGGGTTTACTGCTGCGCTATTCTCTTGCTGATTTTTGTAGGCCTAATTGATTTTGATGTTTATGTCTACTTTATTTTACTCTCCTGGTTCCAGTACCCAACTCCTGGATCTCAGCTTACTCCCTACTAACCCTGATTCAGCAGGTCCTGTGCATTTGCAGATAGTCATCCAAACAAACCTTATCCATCACCGTTATTAAGTGTCTAAAGTGTTATTAAGTGTTATTAAGTTTGGTTTAAACTGAAACCAAAGACATGGGTCACCCGTGAAAGGCTTTAAGTACAAGTGCATTCCCAGCAAACAAGGGTTGTCCTCTGCACGTGCGTTGATGGCCCCATAAGGACGTCTTTATAACATTTGCTATCAGACATTTACAGGATATTATTAATGTTACCATCAGGTCCCATTTAAGATCTGTTCTGAAAAGGAAGTTTACAGGACGTTTGGCGACATGATATAGCCCGCATATGACTTCATTTTATGATGTATTGAAAACTCTAGAGAATGTCCAGATTTGGTCCCACATGTGACATAAATACCAGTCTTGATTAACTAGGCATCAGTTATTTTAACACAATAAGAAAAAAATAATACGTAGATCATTTAAGGAAACTCAGACTGCAACTATTTCCTGAAGTGAGAAACATAGACTGATCTTTCATTCTTATTTTGTTAAATTTGAATTTAAGATATTGAGAAATTGTCTTTGTCTTGGATAAGTTTTGGAAAACAATATGAGGATCACCAGGAAATATGCAGAAATAAAGCAGGGGAAAGTTAGGACAATCCCAAGTGCCCCTGAGCATTTGATTGATTTGGGTTGGGGGCCCAGTGTAATCATGGGGCCCAAAATATTTAGTGGCACCCCTGATCTGGATACAGCTGTCTATGATGTTCAACACCTTGCAGCAAAAGGTCAGTGGTGAGTTTGACTTCCCGCTCAGCTGCATCGTTGACAACTTTCGATGAGTGAACGAACGTTTTGGCTGTGCGGAAATCACCATCAGAATGCCACGGGACCAGTGAAGAAACATATGTATTTCAGAGACTGAAGCAACACCAAAGTCAATTTTGACAGCACAAATGTAGCACAAACAATTGCGACCGGTTTGCTTCTTAAAGTAATGCTGAACAATGTATAATAAACTCTTTTTGCCTGAACTGTGTTCTTTCGAGTAAACTAAGACTTGTCGCCTTTGGAAGCTCTTCATAAAAAGTATTAAAATTTCAACAAATTCTTCCTTTTGTTTACATGAGAAGTGAGAGCACTAAATCCCGGTCATGTATACCATAAATGGGGCAGGCAGGTGGTGTAGTGGTTAGGGGTATAACTGTGTAATTGAAAGATTGCCAGATCGAGTCCCTGACCATGACTGTTTTGCGTACAGTGGTGCATCAACAACAACAATTAATCACCTTCAAATCAAAAGGTATAACTCAGAGATAATAAACAGTAGGCCTACAGACATTTTGCCTACAGACTGTCTTCCCACATGTCAGGATGGTACCCGGGGTGAGCACCATCTGAGCTGGAGTCCTGGTTCAGTCCCATGAAGGGGTTACCTTGTGGATATGGCTTACAGCCTGCAACATCGTGGGTTAGGCCTTCAATCTGTCACCGCAAACAGGTCAGCATAGAGAACTGATCCATCGATGGACTCGACCAGTTTTCACCTTGCTTTTAGCAAACAAGTTCAGTCTTTCTTCTTCAGTGATGTTTGCATGCCCAGGGGGGTTGGGCAGCCAGCGGACCTTGGACCCCCAGAGGTTTTTTTGTCCCTACTTGGGAGTCTTGGTTCCTCCCCTCTGTTGTCAGTTGGCTTTCCTTTTCATTTCATTGCTTTAATTTTCTGTTTTTCTATCTTGTTTTGCATTATTCTTACTTAAAGATATTGTAATGTATCGCAACACACCCATGTAAAGAGCATTAGCACAACTCTGCTGTGAAAGGCGCAAAATAAAAATAAAGTAAATTTCAAATGCATTTTGACTGGAACTACTGAAACCGGTCCAGTTGAAATCGGACACGAATGGGGGCTAAACCTTCACGCTGGTGACGTCACCGTGTAAACAAACATTTATATCTCAAAAACTAAAACGGCACAAACGGAAATTTCAACGGCAGAAACGCTGAACACACGACCGAAACCAGTTTGGTTAAAATCTGAAACACGGGGGGCTAACTTTACGCAGGTTATTATTTTTATTCAATACATTTTCTCACACCGGTATTTTGTATTTTACTTAGTTACATTTAATAAGCAAGTATTTGTAATTTACAACAAAATTTTGAGATATTTGTGCCCATCTCTGCTCCTCAACTTCACCGTGACGCCGAGCAAACCCTCCAGACTGCCCATCATCCCCCTCCTGCATGATGTGAAACGTCATCGTGAAACTGTGCACATCCACACCCCCATCAGCCCTCCCTCGTCCTGTCCCCCCCGCGCGGAGCGCAGGCTGCCCGACCGACGCCTATTCGCGGCTGGAGGCTCGATCTACTCCGCGCCGATCCTGGGAGAACTGCTGGAAGGGTCAAAAGCTTTCAAGGCGAAAGAGGAGCCCGATCGTGCGGGGAAGGACAGAGAAGGAGAACAGAAGAGGCGCCTGACCATTTTACCTGCTTTAAAGACACTTTATTATCTTAAATAAATAATAATGCGGAAGAGTCGGAGAGGTCGGGATACAGTGTGACTGGGACGTGGATTCGCCAGGTTCCTCCTGCGTGACGCCATTACTCACTTTTTACATACCGCTGCTACATTAACTATCACTTGTTACATTTGCAGTCAACTTTTTTCCATCTCGGCAAAGCCTGGAACTTCCGACTGAAGTGAGTAACCGTTATGTGCGCCTTCGCAGCCGCTCCGCGCTCGTTATCCGACTGGTAGCGGGCCTGGTAGCGGAGTGAGCGACGGTCCCGCGGTAGCGACGCTGCGCTTGCGGACGTCTGGCCCGCATGCAACAGATGTCAGCTCGTCGGCCGAGGAGCGGAACCGCCGCCGTTTGTTCCGTCCGGTGCAGAGAGGCCCCGTTTGTGAGGGAGACGGTTGAGCCGGCGCAGGTTTATTCGACGGCCGTTTCCGCGTCTCCAGCGCCGCTGTTTGGGCTGGTAGCGGAGCGGAGTGTCTGCGTAACGGAGAGGGGGGTCGTGTTAAGCCGGACAGCCTGCGGCGGGATGATGGGGGCGGCTGGCTGTCTGTCGGTGTGCCTGTGTGCGCGCGCCGGAGGGATCACGCGTGCGCTAATGCTCCCTCTGCGCGAGTGACGCCGCACAGCACGCGGACAAACGTGGGGCGCGCGGTTCGCCGGAAGCGCTTCGGGGGGGGGGGGGGCACCAAATTACCGCTGAATTACCGCCTTCATAACGATCGGTTCGGTCGCTGCGTGTTTGTTTAGAAAGTCACAACTGCTGTAAACAGAAATGTCTTCGTGACTGCGGACAACAAGCGTTTGTGTTGCCCTGGAAGGGGGGAGAGAGCTGTTCTTATGCGCACAGACAATGTGCTGTGTGTAAACCCATCATACGCTCAGCAGCAGCACTTCTGGTACTCTTGTTGCTTAGCTCATATAGCTGGCTGTTCCAATATGTTCAAGGTCACTATAGTAGGGGCCCTCTTGGGATTTAAGCCAGCAGTGCTCAGGTGATCAGTGTGATCCATCCACACCTGCTGCTGCTGCAAGCATGGGATATTGCCTTAGGTGAAGGCAGTGCCCGTCTCTATCCAGTATTGTTGGTAAAATGGTGGAAGCTGTTTTGATACAAATGATCAGTGTGACTGTACACTCTGAGGTATTTTTCTAAAAATGGATCTTTCAGCATTCATTACCTGCAAAGGGTATTATGAAGCCACGCATGACTCCGGTTACAGTAATAACCCTGCCATTTGGAGAACAGGCAGCTTATTCACTTAAAGGCTTCTCACTCCTCTTTTGTCCTTATTATACATGGCCTTTTCTTTCAAAACCAGTTTCTTTTAATTATCCTGCATGAAGAGAGTTCCATTGTGACTTTCATTCAGTGAGCTGGGAGTGTCCCTCCTCCGTGGTAAGGGTGTCCTCCCTCCTTAAAGGGTGGTGTGATGCACAGAAATGCCTTCTGGTACCTGGCACTCTCCTGCCGCGGCTACAGTTACACAAAGCACGGCTGAGCCAGGGCACGCCCAGGTGTTTGTACCATAAAGGGCGCATGGGTGCGCTGGCATGAAAGTGACACTGCTGCTGTGAGGTCTGCCGCAAGGCTTCGGGCCACTGACCAGCCCGACCTGCCTGCGGACATCAGCTGCCCCATGCTCGTGTGTGGCTCTCGCCTGTCACTCATTAGTCCTTAATGCCAAGCTGTCTGACTCGCTGCTTATGTAATTTATTAAAACTGAAAGTTCCCAAAATGGATGCTTCTTACTCATTTCTGTATAAAGTAACGAGCCTTTCCATCTTCCATCCCATGAAGGCTCATCTTTGTGCAATAGTGCAGATTAGGAGACGATGAGTGTTGTCTCCGGGGTTTGCATTTCCTATTTGTCATGACCGTATAACGTACTTCAGATAGTCAACCTAGCTGTGGGAATGTACTTTCTGGGCATAGGAAGTACAGGCTACTCCCTTCCTGTCCCAGGTTCAGCCCCCCCCCCCCCCTTTGTGAAGCACTGTTGGGCAGGATCACAGCTGCTCATGGATGTATTTGTTCATGAGGTCCTCTGCTTGCGGTAAGAATGTTCTTACAAAGAATAATAGTGATACTTTATTAATCTATATGTGGAAATGATCTTTTTGCTGATCCTATCTTGCTCTCCATGAGACACAAACCGGTGAGAGCACAGGGTCATCCTGCATGCAGCACCCCAAGAGCGACTGGGGCCTTGTTCATCAGTCTGCTGGCCTTGGGATTCAAACCAACAACCTTTCAATCACAGGCATACCTATCCAACTGAGCCACACGCTGCCCCTCAGACACACAAGATGAGACCTCACCCAGGCCTGTGTGCAGTCAGTAGCAAAATATTTCAAGTTTGCATTTTTTTGTTGAATTGCATGGCCTTAAACCAGTTATCAGAAAATTCAAACAAACGCCACTAGCATCATTTTCCATTTTTCTTTAAAGTTAAAAGTTGGACAAAAGAGGGTAGGGTAGTTAGCCCACAAAAAGCTGACTGCCTAGAATGGACAGATATTGTTTTCACATGGATAAATTGGAAAAAAGGCCCTTTACAACTGCATGAACTTCTTTGGGAACTGGGAACATAGCCAGGTTGTAGTTCCTGGGAGGCAGTTCTGGAACCATTTTTTTGTGCCTACTTTTCATATGACTAGGAACTACTTAGGTGGGGTTTATGGTGATAAACTTGCTGTACCGTGTACAACTTTGAAGTTATACACATTTTTACAAAGCCTTCAAAGGGACACAGTCGGAAAATTATTATTAACAGTTATGCTTTCCCTGGCAGAATGTCAGTTGTTTATTCTGAGGGGTCGCAAAATGATTTGCAAGGGAATGCAAAAGTTTTGCAAGGAAATGTGTTCTAACGCTGTCCCTTCAGGGGTTCTGTAAAATTTTGAATCATGCTGATATGTTTTTGTGTAATATTGCGGTACCTAGCGGAGGGAGTGCCAGCTCTCATTAGCTGAATCATTTTACATCTTTCTTTGTTCTGTGGAAAGAGATCGATCTACTGGCCAGATTTAATAATGAATTATAAATGTGCTGTGGGCCATATAAAATTATATCTGGGCTGGTACTTGGAGACCTCCTCTAACTAGAGTATTGAAAAGTAAAATGCCATGTCCCATTTAGAAACAAGGGAGGGCATATTATGTGCCATATTTTTGACAGAGAACCATATTGGTTACCCATCGAATTTTCCGATGCAGAGATACGTAGACGCATGGAAAAAAGGTATTCATTAGTTTTAATTTAATGTCATTTTAATTTAATGCAACTGAGATACAAAAATGAATCCATCTGCTCAGTTTTTGCTCGCCTACCTCTCTTTCCCTGTACTTTCGTATAACTTCCAAGTTACCACCGGTGGTAACTTGGGCTTTTATTTTTATTTTATTTATATTCTTTAGATGCATTGTATGTTTCATTTTGTCATTGGCATTAATCACATATATTTAAATCATGTTTCTGTTTTAGATATCGCAACGCAAAAGCCCTTCATCAGGCCTACCAATTCATTATCGCTGAACAATTGCCACAATGAGTTTACGAAATTTTAATACTTCAAAGAGGGAACTGAGAGGTTCTGTGATGAACAAGAGTGAAAAGTGTAATGAATCTCTGTGATGAAGTAAACAGCTTTTTATATTTTATAAACTGATTAAATGTGCATCATAATTACTAGTCATAGGGATTGTTCTGTAACTGTTGGTGATAAAAATGTTGAATGTCAGATCACTTTGAGGGGTATTTAAAGATGCAGTCCATGTTTTATTCATAGTTCAGAGGTCAGTGGCTGTTGATGCCTAATTTCCCAGCAGTTTCACGCCTCATTTGCAGGGTAACATATTCAGGTCATGGGGGGGTTCACTGAGAATTTTCCAGGTTGGGCAGGGTCCCCGCACTGCCTCCCAACTCCCCTTCCCCCTCCTGTGCCCCCACATGCTGAAGACCGACTTGACATTTACTGCCAAGTGCTGTTTGTGGTTATGGGAACTTCCCAGTTTTCTCATGGAGTTTCTGCTTCGCAGATCAGAGTGACGATGCCGTGCAGCTCTCCTGCCAGGTCTCTCCTGTGTTTCATGCACGACTCCGGTAACGTCTCCACTCCACAGCGCCACCTACAGTAACAGCTGTGCTCTCTTTCTGCTCCCCAGTATGTTGGCATGGCTCAGCGAATGCTTCTGGCACGAGCGCCTCTGGTTCCCCGAGGGCCTGGGCTGGGCCGACCTCCAGGACCGGGACGGCCGCATCTACGCCAAGGCCCATGACCTCTGGGTCACCATCCCGCTGGCGCTCTGCTTCCTCATAGTGCGGCTGGTTTTTGAGAGGTCAGCTTATTCCTCCTCTTCTTCCTCCTCTCTGTCTGTGGTCCTGACTTGTGTGTTGTGATCTGGCTTATTTGTTTAGCTTCTTTGTCTTTTCTGTTCTGGGATGATGATGATGACGACGATGCCTTTGTTACCCCCCCAGACTGGTGGCCACACCACTCGCCTCACTGCTGGGGGTCCGAGAACGGGTTCGCCCCAGAACCGCTCCCAACCCTGCATTGGAGGCCTTCTTCTGTACGGTGACCAAGCATCCCGCCCAGGTGAGCTCCCGACCGCCGTTGCTCTGTCACGGATGCGCCTGGTCACTGCATTTTGATCATGGCTCTCTCCCGGTTCCTGTACCTTCAGGCTGCCGTCCAGAGCTTAAGTAAGCAGGCGGGACTCTCCGTGCATCAGGTTCGTCGGTGGTTCCGCCGCCGCAGGAACCAGGAACGACCCAGCAAGCTGAAGAAGTTCCGAGAGGCCAGGTACCCGGCGAGGCAGCTGGCCTGGTTGTGGTGGGCTGTGTGGGGGAGGCAGGCAGGAGCGGGTGCGTGGCGTGGCGTGGCGTGGCGTGGCGTGGCGTGGTAGGGTGGGTGGGCCAGTGGAGTGATTGTGTTTATCGGTATTTTTGCCCCCTGCCTCTTGCTGTTGTACCAGGTCATAGCATAAATGTCACAGCTACTGAAACCACGTAAGAGTCTCGTGGGAAATGCCACCTGCCCAGAGTGCTTGCTGCTCTCTCTCTCTCCTTCCTCTGTCTCTCCCCCTTTCCCTGTCGCTGCTCCCTTCCAGCTCCTCTCCTTATCTCCCTCTTTTCCCAGTCATGCCCCCTCCTCCCCTGACGTGGTGCTGTATAGGGTGGGTGGTGTCACTCTGTCTGTTGAATGTACAGCCTGTGCCATGCATGCTGTGGTCTGAACAGGCCGGTTCCCCTCACGGCCGATTCATACTTTGCTTTTCTGTATGCCACTACGATCCGTGCATAGGGTGTACATTATAGTCTGCATCAGTGCTGTCCAGTGGACTGCGCGTGCAGCCCAGATTTTTATGACCATGGCTGATGTATTTAAGTATTTCCAGTAGGTGACGGCAATAACATTCACAGAGTGAAGAAAGAATACAGTAGTTGTAGTTGTACTTATGGTGTGATAGTAGGTTCTGAGCTACCTGCATATACTGCATGGACAAAAGTATTGGGACATCTGGCTAATACACCTACAAGCAATTTTATGACATCCCATTCTTAAATCCATCAATATGAAATTGGTCCCCCTTTGCAACTATAACAGCTGCCACTCTTCTGGGAAGGCTTTCCACAAGATTTTGGAAAGTGTCTATGGGAATTCACCTATTCACCCAGAAGAGCATTTGTGAGGTCAGGCACTGATGTTGGGCGTGCAATCTCGGTTCTAGTTTATCCCACATGTGTTCGATGGATTTGAAGTCAGGGCTCTGTGCAGGCCAGTCAAGTTTTTCCACACAAAACTCATCCAACCGTGTCTTTATGGACCTTGCTTTGTGCACTGGAGAACAGGAAAGGGCCTTCCCCAAACTGTTCCCACAAAGTTAGAAGCATAGAATGGTCCAAAATGTGTTTGTATGTTGTAGCATTAAGAGTTCCCTTCAATGGAATTAAGGAGCCTAGCCTATCCCCTGGTAAACATCCCCACACCATTATCCCTCCTCCACCAAACTTTACAGTTGGCACAATGCAGTCAGGCATGTAATGTTCTCTTGGCATCCACCAAACCCAGAATCGTCCGTCAGACTGCCAGACAGAGAAGCGTGATTTGTCACTCTACAGAAGATGTTTCCACTGCTATGGAGTCCAGTGGCAGTGCACTTTAAAAAAAAAAAAAAGTGGAAGGTTATTGTCATTGTTGACACACCACAGCACACAACAACGAAATGTGTCCTCTGCATTTAACCCATATGTGACATAGCAGTGGGCAGCTTATCGTGCGTTCCATTATCCTCGGAGGTCTGAGCTCAGAACTCAGAATAACGTCACATCCGCTAAAAACTCGGGGAAAACCGAGTCAGATGCATTCCACTTGCTCGGATCCAAGATGGAAGCCTCCAAGAAAGTGGCTCTTGCGCTAGCTCTTTCGGAGTATGAATGGCTCCAAGCGTATGCCATTCACCGTAGCAACACATCTATCGACTACAATAACGCTGTACGGTGTACACAGCTTACG
>JAODKN010007593.1:0-17386 GCA_026774425.1 Petrocephalus zakoni | reverse complement strand
CCCCCCCCCCCCCCCCCCCCCCCCCCCCCCCCCCCCCCCCCCCCCCCCCCCCCCCCCCCCCCCCCCCCCCCGCTCTTACCGCTGTCCCCTCCACAATGTCCCTCCACACCGGCTTCTCGCCACTGCCCTCGCTGAAGTCCAGCAGGTTGTCCACAACCACCTGACCAATGAGGTCATGTCTGGAAAACCGGTCAAAGTCGTAGATGGAGAAGTGGAGCTTCCTGTTGTGAAGTTCGGCGAGCGGCACCCCGAACTGAAAGGTCTCGTTAAAGACTGGGTTTAAAGTCTTCCTGTGGACCTGTGAGGGAGCGAGAGGCAGCGCCGCATCAGTGCACACAATAACAAACAGCAGAGACACACACAGTCCTTACATTCCACCTGAAACAGCACGGCTTCCTTAAACACCATTACAATAATTACAATTACGATGATGAAATTATGTAATTAAACTATTTCTACAATATTTTCATTAAAATAATGGGCTGCAGAAAAATATCAATGGATTAAGGCATCCCTAAGAAAAGCATTATTTCCATAAAGGTCATTACAATAATTACTATTATGATGATGCACTTAAAATAACGTTATTACACTACTACTAAAATAATTTCATTAAAATAATTATGTGCAGAAACATATGGATTAAGGTTTCAGACGTGAGACAAAATCAATTGTTTCATATATCTTAGTTTTATATGTCTGTCTATTAGGGTGTGGGTAATGTTGTAGAGTCTGAAATTCAGATATATCGTAAAAGTTTGATTCAGATGACGTTTTAAAGGTTATGTGTCCTGCTACAGAGTGGTTAATGCACCTCATGCTTCTGGCATAATGGAAGATAATAACATGCATTAAAATAAGGTTCAGCTATTATATGAGTCAGTATTTAAATATTATATTGGGAATGTACTCTTATAAGACACCCATCTGAAATAGCACTGGGAATGGCAATAAAGTCCAATACAACACTCACCGAATGTAAAACACACATATATATTAAATGCATATTATATATACAGTAATGCAGAAGTCTTAGTTAGTCAAAGGAAATGTTCAAGGCTATATACCTGGGAAGAAGTAAAAAATCAGTTTAACATAAGAACGTATGCGAAATAACAGTAACAAAAAAAAAGTGAATAAGAATTTCTTATGTTCTACGTGAAATCTTTTTGGATGGCTACATAAACACTGCTTTGTTAAATTCTGTAAATTTCATCACCAATTCAATTAATGAATTAACTCAATAAGATATTGATTAGCCAAACAAGATGGGGTAACAGTCAAGTAAAATGGGTATATAGGACAGTTTCTGCAAATACTGAGGTGTTTTTAGGGAAGGTTCTGAAATGGCTAAGCTGACACACATTGAAACATTATTTTCTTTCTTTGACTGCGTAAGACTTTTGCTCAGTACTGTGCAGACTGTCTACCGGCATATGACAGAGTTCTATTCCAAAATACAGGTAATCTGTCAAACTGGACATATGCAGGAACTGGTATATACAGAACAACATACCAACTTCTAAAATGAAAATCATAGATTCCCAGGCTTCCAAAAATTAATTATCTCATATGTAACATATATAATAAATTTGTAGGTATAACACAATGTTTTTCAGATTTCTTTAACCTGATCGAAATAGCATAAAAAGCCAAAAGTCACAGTCTCTCATAGATTGCCAGCCCGCACTGCTCTGTTTACTTCTTTCCGTTATCTTGTTGTTGGGTTGGGTGGTCTTGGTGGAGTTCTGGAATGGGGAGGGGTATCTGAGTGCATACCTTTGCCCTTACACCCCCCCTCTTTTGCCTGGTACTGCACATACCACTGGCAGAAGCCAGCAGGTGTTTCACACACTCGATAGATTCTCTTTTATAGAGACTCGATATAGTTTCTCTTTTATCTCTGTTTATACCATTTATCACACACCCGCTAGAAATTTATTTTTATATACATTTACATAATTAAAAAAAACAGTGTATATATATATATATATACTTTGTTTGTTGTTCCCCTGACACAATCAGGTGCATCCTCACCGTCTCTGTGCAAAAATAAGGTCATTGAGATTAAAAGGAATATCTACCTTGGTCTGAAATTTCTTCTTCCTATCTGGCAGGAGATATATCTTGACATATGGGTCGGAGAAGCCATTGGCATCTTTCGCTGGCAAGTCAAGAGCTTTTAGGATCTTAACGATCAGCTGCTCCGTGCTGCAAGAGAAAACACAGGTGGGATAACACTGAGTGATGCCATCACAGATACTCAGATACTGCTAGAGTGTATAATATACAGAACTAGTCTACAATTTGCAGACACCTACTGGAAACCATAATTATCTTATTATTTTAAACTATATATACTTTGCCATTAAGAAGACTGGAAGTGAAATGCATGGACTAAGGAGTCCAAACTTTAAATATCTTAGTTAAATGCTTTCAAGCATGGAGGAAGCAGTGTCACGGTATGGGGTTGGCGATATTTACCAAATCCATGGTGATCTCAACCACTATGGCTATCATTGCATACTTCAAAGGCATGTCATCCCATCAGGATTATGGCTGAAGGCACAGTCATTTTTCAGCAGGATACTGACCCAAAACGGACCTCAAAATTGTGCAAGAACTACCTGGTGAAGATGAAAAATGAAGGACCACACAAGCTAATGACTTAGCCTGCCCAGGACTCCAGATCTGAATACCAATCTATATGCATGCGACAAGGTAGGCAGACGAATCAAAGCACAGCAAGTCAACCCACAAGCACCCAGCATTTCTGGGAATAGCTGAAGAGGATCTGGGAAGATGTGGCAGGTAATCTCCTGCTGGGACTTAAGCAGTTGCCTGGGGTGTGTGCAGCTCGTATCAAGGCAAGAGGTGAATCCATGATTTATAAACAATCTTCATTTTTCTTGAGTTCAGCTTTAGTGCTAAAGCAGAAACTCCAGGGTTGAGGATTTGAATCCATCTGCCCAGTGTGTATGTGTGTGTGTGTGTATGTACGGTCATATTTATATTACGTTGTGGGGACCCAATGTCCCCACAGTGTGATAAAAACCCATTATTTTCTACCTTTTGGGAAATTTTTTTTGGTCCCCATAAGGATAACCTCAATTTTATAAAAATCTGTGTCTGCAATCAAAAAGCTAAAAATGCCAGAAGTCTCATATTTTGTTTGGTTACTTATGGTTAAGTTTAGGGCTGGGTAGGGGTTAAGGGTGTCATAGCTAAGGGTGTCATGCCCATAGGAATGCATGGAGTGTCCCCATAAAGATAGGAATACATGGTATATGTGTGTGCGTGTGCCATTTACATGTCTCTGTGTGCTGCCCAGGTTTATTCCGGGGACTCCAGCTTCCTCCCACAGTCCAAAGACATGCGCTTGGATGAACTGATGCCTCTAGATTGTCCATAGTATGTGTGCAGGTACTATATACCCATATGCCCTGCAGCACACAGGTGTCCCATCCACGCTGTACCCCAGCCATGTGCCCTGTGCTGCCCCTTCTGACATGACCCTGTATTTGATACGTTGATGCTGAAAGTTGGATGGATGCTTTGGTGCTCCATATGGTTTTGTACAGTAATGTTTATTTAAATTTCAAGTACATGTATTCTCAAGTGCAGATATATGAGTCAAGCATGAAAAAACCAAGTGTATTCAAACTTTTGAGGAAGACAAGTGTTTTGAGACGTGGTTATTATTTGCATACTGGCATGAAAAGTGGCAGATTTACTGACTAAGGCTATGTTTGTGTAGCTCAGTGGGCCTGTGATCGGAAGGTTGCCGGTTTAAGGCCAGCCTCAGCATGTCTATGGACCCTTAAACAAAGGCCCTTGCCCCCCCAGCTCCCTAGGCACCCCAACATTAATAAGTAACTTGGGTAATAAATAGCATAAGTCATAATCTATTGTAAATGTAGGCTACCCAGACTGTAAATACAACATATGAATAAAATCAATCCAAATATGCACAAACTATTTTTTTTATACACAAAAGGGAAAATATATTGCTTTTAAATCTTTTGACTTTTCTGCTTGACAAGAAAGCAGAAAAGGTTTAAACGATTTATATGAAATAGTTGATTTCTGATTAATGCAGAGGTTTTACGAATACACAATAACTGATCCTAAAAATACAGTGATTAACTACAGATGTGGCTCAAACTAAGTGACATACTTTACGGCTGTACTTCCCCATAAACACCAAGAGCATGCATACTGCAGCAGCTCCCGATGGTGAAACAGGTAACAGAACATTTCCCGCGAGGCTGCCACAGAAAGCTCGTTATGCTCACGCCGGCCCTGCGTCTGCCTTCCACGACGGCGCCAGTAGGCCCAGATTTCCCAGGAGTCCCAGACGTGTCTCTGACTTTGATATAAAGCAGATAAACTGCAGTCCCAGTATACACACTGGCCTGGCACAGCCGCAGAGACATTACAACTGCTGAGAACCCCCATTCAATCAAACGTGATAAACAGTATAATTAAAACTCGCAGAGAACAGAAATTATCAGTCAAAAGAAGAGTAGTAACAACCTGTTCCCACCAAAATTCTGAGTCATATGTCTCCTCCTCCCATTCTCCACCTGCCTTTGTGTCTCGTTTTATATATGTCATGGAATTGGCTGTTGTTATATGTTGACACATTCACCCTTTAAAATAGAGTCCTATATATAATTCATGCTAACACTGCCTCTTGTTCTCATTTTTTTTTTTTCGATCATCAGCAGTTTCTTCATTTAAAACAGATTTCACTGAAACTGCAAAAAAAGGCCCACACAGCACGTCACAACCGCCCTGACAGAGCCTGGCCATAAGTGAGTGTCATTAAACTTCTCTCATTTGTGCATCCTCTCTTTCAGATCCTTCCCCCTCCCTGCTTCAGTCTCGTCACAAATCTTCTACTTCTTCAAGGCCCGGCGAGTTAGAATATCACAACGAAATCAATGTGCAGCACAGAGCCCACCTGGACTAAATGGCTGAGATGCCGTTGTGCGGCGGGGCGGTGTTACTGGGTGACGGGGCGGCCTCACTCACTTGAAGGCGTAGCGTAGCAGGAAGCTGATCTTCCCACAGGTGTTGCCCTGCTTTGCGTCCCCCTGCTCCCCTTGCCGTGGCTTGTACAGTTCCGGCTTGATCTGACCAATGCTGGTCAACTGCTCACTCTTGTCTTCGCCGTGAAAATCGGGACTGGACAGCTGGTGTGTCATGGGCCGTGGGCTGTGAACAGAGACAGAGTGCTGCCTCTCCCCAACTGCAGAGACAGTCGCGGGCTGGAAGAGGCCCAGGACCCTGACAGTGTTTGCACACACATATGGAGGCATGGCAGCCGGCTCGGGCCGGTCGCTCGGGAGCGGCCCGTCGGCATTTGACAGGGCCGCTATACTGACCGTGCCGTGACCTGCTGCTGGGAATGCGCATTGGGCAGCTCCCTGGCAAACTGGGAGGGGGGTCCCACCTCAGATGACGGGGGCAGCTCTGGAGAGGTCTGGCTCAGCTTTAAGCCACCTTGAGTGAATGATAAAGAGGCCGAGCGTGTTCAGTGATTCACAGCGAGGAGTCCCAGCTCGGCAGGCCGGAGCAGCACTTACATCTCATGATTAACATTTAGAGCAACGCCTGTCTGGCTCCATATTTATGAAAACTGCTGCACTTATTTTGCCTTGAGAGACGCTGCAAATAATGGATCCTACATCTCCCCATAAACCTTGTACAAATAAGGCGTGTGGCATGCACAGGAGCAGACAGGCATCACATTAAGCAATTACCGGACAGCTCAGACCCCCGTACCTGCACCGGCATTGGGATAGCTGTCCATGTCCAGGTAGGAATGCTCCTGCATCTCATGGGGGGCCCCCACCATGCCGATGGGGGCTCTCTCCGGACCCCCAATCACTCCTCCTTCGCCCCTCTCCACCACCAGCATGTCGGAGAAATGTGGGTGGTGCTGGGCCGACTGCGAGAGGGAGGGGTAGAGTGAGGAGGAGGAGTGCGTCTCCTTCCTTTGCAACAGAGTTGGAAGGAGGGTGGAGCCTCCCCCGCCGCTCACTCCCCCGCCCCCGGGAAGGAGCCCCGCAGTCAGGCTCAGCCCGCCCCCCTCCTTGTCCCTCCAGGGAAGCCAGCATAACTTCCACGAGACGAAGAGGGATACCGACAGGAGCACGATGCCACAGAACGTCACGATGACGGAGAGCAGGCTCACAGAGATGTCTGAAAGAGAGCAGCGGAGGCACGTAAGCACATCGGCGCTCCATATCCCATAATCGCTATTTTCCGTCGGCTGCCCTTAAGAGCAATCCGGAATTTTCCTCTTCCTGTCAACATGATGTGTTTAAAGAGGAGCTTGAAAGTGGAGGGGAAAAAAAACAGCAAATCAGCTTACGAGAGAAAATGACAGTGACAGACACTGCTTGGACAAGACAGGGGAGATAGTGGAGGGCAGAACAGGAGCAGTGTCGATAAACTGCTCCCTCTGTACTCTCTGCATATCTCTAATTAGTCATATCGCACAATCCAATGGCCTTCATTAATAGCGTCTATAAATACTAAGAAGCACAGAAGTGCAGCTTGATTGTAGACAGATGTGTAACTGGACCTTTCTGTCTATGCATCTATTAATACCCATAGAGAGGTTTTGGATTTTAATAGGTGCATTGATGTCTCTGGAGAATTATGAAGATCTACTCCAGACATTATTTTCATAATAATGCAATATTAACAGCCAAATGAAGAGTTCGGGATGCATAAATTAATCATGAGAAATGTTGAAACTGACTGACACAACTTGATGCTCACAAACTACACCTAATGAAACAATTATCCTGGTTATTATTAAATGTCTGTATGTCATGCCTTGCATTTTGCTACATTTAAGTGGCCACTCGCTTGGCCATGCATCTATTTTTAATAACGGCCTCTGTGGCAGTGATCCAGACCACATCTCAGGCCTGTATCTCAGGACTCGAGTATGATACAGGGTACATCCTAGGTGGGAATCCAGTCAACAACAATTTATAATAACCAGTTCTCCTGAGCTGCACTTGTTCGGATTGCCAACAGAACATCCAGTAACTCACACTGGAAATGGACATACAGTTTCAGAACCAGTGGTTCTGGACAGCTCCACGTAGACACACAATTTAAGGTAGTTTACAGGCACGTTATCTCCACATACATCCATGAGTGTGTAAGTGTGTTAGCTGAGTCGGAACTAACCACACGCCAGTCAACCCATCAGAATGTCACACCTCCATCGCTCACACTTTTCATTCCTTTCTCCCTCTATTATTCCATCGCTCCATTTCTTTTGTGAATTATTCAGCAGCCAGAGTGTGTGTCATCAATTCGGCCGCCGATAGACAGATATGATCACACACGAGGAGAGAGGTACGGGCTGGTGGAAAAGCGAGGCAGGGAGGGAGGCAGAAAAGGAGCAAATTTGTGGCCGCAGAAAGAAAAACACAGCTGGAAACTAGAAGAGGGGAAAATCAAAGTGAGTGTCAGACAGCCGGGGGGGCGGGGGAGGGGGGCAGTGAGAGGCACAAACAGGTTAGCATCCATTCCGGAGCGGACATATGCTGACAAGGGTAACTCAGGGCATTCGAAGCGGGAGGCTAATGAAGTCACACTCGCGTGAGCTCTGTTTACACCTGGCGGAGAGTGTGAAACACTGAAATACTGTAAGACGAGGAATGCTAAGAAATAAGGCAGCTTAAGGGATTCAGGGGACACTACTAGAAAAGCCCGGCATCAGTATCTTCATCGGCATCAGAATATTTCTCTAGGAGCCACTAATGCCAGTGAGCATAAAAAACTGAAGTACGGTGGAGTGACGATAATCAGCTCACCTTCCGTGAACCTGAGAACCAGCACAAATCACAAATCATAACTGAGCAGCGACGCTGCACTGCAGCCTCGGAGCTGGCCCAATTCTGTCCAGTACTGCAAGCTCTGCCATACCTCAAGAACTGTTAGTGCCATAAGCTGCCCGCATGCCTCTCATACCTGTGCCAGAGTCTCCGTTCCCCCTCTGCACTTTATTTCAGCAGTGAGCAGCTTACCGGAGTCTGTCGGCCTGTTGCGGCCATTCAGCAGGTAAATGAATTCCTGACAGCGCTCGTTCTGGCTGTAGCCATTCGACGAATGGAAGCACAGCTCCTCCACAAGCATGAGGGCCTTTTTACACAGGTGTTCCTCCCAATCTCCCGACATTGTCCAATCGGCATTGCACTCTCTGCCTCAGCTGGCCAATCACAGCAACGTCCAGAGTACCCAGGCCAAGGGGAGGTTCCCTGTAAAAAAAAAAAAAGAAATCCAGTTAGTTTAATTGTGCCTGACTTGAGGGCCCTTCAATTGCAGCTTTCTGGGGACACTGTGTCCACCGTCGGCAGGGGCGATGTCCTTCTGTGTGTGTATAACACACACCTCTCCCAGAATCCCTTGCAATACAGAATTTGAGACAAGGCAGAAGACAAGACGAGGGGCAAGACTGGGGCACGTTATTGGGAGAAGCTGGAGCAGAACAAGTGTAGGAAGAACCGTGAAAGTAGGACAACAAGATAGATGAAGGGAGAATAGCACAGAAAAGGAGCATATAAGTGAAGGCAGAGCAGTTTAACTGTGACACTAACGGTGCTGTACTGAGTCTTCGAAGCCTTAGGAAATTACATTGATAAAAGCGAACAAATTACAATGCTATACATCTGGTGTCTGGCATCTTGCAAAAATCTTGAATGTTTTCCCCAAAATTCCTTTACAGAAAAAGCCTATAACATATAAATCTCAACGACTAAGGCTATGTAAAATACATCTGATAGTATTAAACGATAATGAAAATTTGAGTCCTTAGTAAAAAATAAGGGGTGTGACACTACTATAGTGTAAAGAAAATGGAACTTAGTATTGCAGATATTACGGTTATATTAGGGCACCAATTCGTTGTTCTCCATTTCGGGTGAAAATTGCCTTAAAAGCTCCAGTTTCTGTGCCTGGAAGATAAAAAGGAGGCAAAAAGTATTCAAATACACACAAATTAGTATGACCCTCCTAACTAAGGCTAAAGTGTTCTTATCAGAAGGCTTACTCTGCTACTCTCCTTGGGTTTCAAGGTGTCTTCTTCCCTCCATTATGAGCCTTAATTTCTGCTTGCATTTATTTACCACAGACAGATATTTACTGAAATATATGGTTGCACTTTCAGAGCAGTAGGTATTTATGGGAATCTTATAAAGATGCCTGTCACAATATAGGGCCTGAATCTGTTTGCCTGGCAGAGGATTCTGTGATGATACAGAGCATGTTGAGACCCTGATGTTTGGACAGCGAGGTTGCAACAGCTCCAGTTGGTGTTTAGACACACCGTGTGAGAAAGCTGGAAAACATGCTCGGTATATTGTGGAAAATATTTTACAGCATATTCTGTGAAGTGCTCAAAAAAGAATATCTATAAATAAACAGTTTCATCAGTGCAAGCATTTTATTTTAACTCCAGAAGTGCTTCCAAATGTTTAAAACTGAAGCGCAGCTATCACTGGCCAGTGCCACCCATGGCATCAGCACTTAGCAAAGGGTACATCCTCAGTTTTTTTTTTTCCAAACATTGCACTCAAGATGTCACACACCATCTACAGAAATCAGGACAAGTTTTTTCATAAAAGCAGATCCTGCCTTTCGTGATCATTTGCATCATCCACCACTCTCTATAAAAACAAACAGAATTTTTTTAAGACATTCCAGTGCAACGTGGACAATGTAGGTAACGTCAAAGTATGTGTGACAAGTTTTGACCAAGTCATCTCTAGCAAACATTTAGTATACGTGATAAAGATCCATGCATTAAGGAGCGCCCCCGCCCGCCCCACATATCTCTTATCTGTCACTTAATCTGTCAGTACCACCCCCCCCCCCCCCTTTAAAATCTAGTGGATTTCACAATGAGGAATAAGCTGACTGGCACAGAGCTGCACATAACAAAGATTGCCAGCAACAATTACATTGCATATATAGCAGAGGCTCTGGCAAGGAATGACAAGGACGGGTGAGACAGAAAGGCAGATGGAGAAGCCAGGAGCGTAGCAGAGTGAAAGGGAAGAGGTAGGGAAGCAAAAATAGGATGTCAAAGGCATGTAGGTTAGAATGGAGACAGGGAAAGGGAGAAGAACTACAAAGTGTGGTCTTTACAGATCAAGGGACTAAAGCACTGCATACATTAATGCAAGGCCAATCTGCCCTTCATATTGCATGTGTCCACAGAGTCTAGACCAGTAGTTTTAAGTTCCCAAAAATGCAGATAATCAGGCAGACAGGGGTCTGCAATGCACAAATGGACAGATCAAGCCAGCTGGCAGACTTGGAAGCGTCTACTACAAGAGGGAAGACAGCAGTGCATTGGCACCATAGGATAAATGCAAGGAAAATAAAGGCAAGGAAGAGAGGTGTGCGAGCAATAGAGAGATCGTGCCGGCGGGCATGGGGGTAATACATGCGCGCCTGCATGCATATTATGGACTGCCATTTACTTTTAATACGTGTGGCATAGTCGGCCCTCTCCGGAAAACTAACTGAATGTCATCTAAAAACACATATAGGGACCGGCTCCCCGGTACGCTTGAAATACATAAAGTGAAGAAGACGTACACCGTTTGCATGGTCACAGAGTATGCATAAATATCCATAAAAGAAACACATTAACATTGCGAATGGGAATAAAATGCACTGACCAGTCCAACCAAAAGGCACGTATACACATATATAAGCAAAACGAACTAACAGGTTAGCTTACAGAGAAATACTTATCTACTGTAACGATATGCACAAAACAAGCACAGGCACATACGTGTTAGATTCCAGCTTCCTGGAAGCCCTGGATATTACCAGGTCAATGACGCATTGACAGTTATTTAAATAATGACATTCTTAATAGTCGATGCATGTGGCCGTTGCCCCTTATTCTCCTCCGGGGCTGCTCCTTCCCTGTTTTTCCAGCACAGTATATCAGAAACGGCAATCCCACCCTGCCCCAGCCGGCAGCACGGAGAACGAGGCCGGCCGGAATACTACACCTGAGAAAAAAGGAGGCGGCGGACGGATAGACTGAGAGAAACACTGGGACGATATATCCCGTAATTCTCTCCTCTTCCGTCTCTTGGTCCTCTTCTGTGAGTATTTTTCAGCGTCTGTCCAGCCTCCCTTCTCTCTCTCTCTCTCTCTCTCTCTCTCTCTCACCCTCCCTGGCGGGCGCGCGCGCGCGTGCCCCTTCTCCCTGCTTGTGAACTGAATACTAAGCGGTCGCCTTCGCTGACTGTACACCCAGACACTGTGATTGGTGTGTGTGTGTGTGTGTATATATATACATATATATATTATACACACACTATATATATATTCATATCATATGTTTATGCTTATATCCGGTTAGTATGTATTATTGTGTATGTCGCCTATACACACGCACATATTTACACTGGAATATATACGTTGCATACACGCATATATGGAGAGAAGAAGAAGATGAAGGGGGCGCTGGGGGAGGGAAGCGTGATGTGGGGATGCGACGTTCGGGTGGCAGCGTAAAGGCGGCGCGCGGTACGGCTCGCGCCGCGCGCTGCTCCCGCTATATTTGGGCGGCTTGGGGCTCGGTAGCGGCGCGTTATTTTTATCGCGCGTGCCCATTGTTTAAGTGCCCCTCGCTACCAGCCTTTATCGCTTCTGTTAGCGACCCAGGTATTGCTGACGTCGTGCTTTTTATGTAACCGAAATCGCTCTCCACCATCCCCACTATTGCTGTACGTTACATAATTACGACCGCAAATACGCGTCCCTTTCCCCTAATTATCAATGTAATAAACACCGGACTGTTTTCCTTAATGGATACAAAATAAACGTATTAATTTCGACAGCGTTATCTAAAGGGCTACTACTCGTCCCAGGCTGTCTATTGTACGGAGTTAGGTCGAGGAAAACTGCACCTGGGTTCACTAATGTTTGGGCGTAGTGAAAATACCGCGCCTGCAAAAAAAAAAACACCCAGCATAAGCACCACTTGGCTCTCTGGAGTGTACTCGTGAGACCAGCTTTTTCCGTCCTCCGTGATTTTTATGATAATATTGACATGCACCGTGTACCTGCAGCACCAGAAAACCGCAATTAACCATTTTTAAAGGTTTCCTGTGCATCGTTCTTTTTTATGAATGGTATTTGTCACTGACAACATTTCCTTTAGTACGAGTAAATAAAGGTAAGAATGAAGACACGTTATCACTTATTCAATTAATAATATTCAAAGCATAATGACACTTACTGAGCAGCTAGACCACACCCCGACTATGTCATCCATGCCTGTGAGAGTAGTCTTTCCATTGTGGAATTGAAGGAACTGGAGACAGTGAACAGCAGGCAGAGAGACAAGGGCAGATTGACATATAAATGATTGTAAACAGCTGCATCTGCTAACTGTCACTTTAGGGCATTGGGAGAAAAGATATTCAGGGAATACGATAGGACAGAAGAGAGAGAGAGTGGGCAGGAGTTCCAGCAAAAGAGAGCGGGAAAAGACAGATGACAGCTTTAAGAAAAGGAGAAAATGGGTTTGTTGAGTTGGTAGAGGAGGAAATGAAATAAGACATTAGAGAACAACAAAGGTTTTGATGGAGTGATAGAGAAATTATAGGGAATGGGATGTATGAAGTCATAGTTAGGGCCGGGCATAGTCATAATGACTGTCATAGTTTGGACTTGGGGTAGACCGTTCGTAATGACTGGCTGTGAGAGGCCCAGACTGTCGTCGCCATTGTATTTCAGTGCGAAGCATTCAATCCCGTGTCTAACAGAGTCTCTGTTACGTTCAGTGTATGTGCTGTCAAGCACAGGCAACAAAAAAAAACACAAAGTCGTGAGTGAGAAGTGTAAAGATAGCCAGGCATCGGCGTTCAGATACTGGTGCTGATCAGAACTGGCAGGTGTCGTTGCCTGAACACGAAAGACGGGACAGGAGATGCCCTACACAACCCTGCCAAAAGGAAGAAAAATAAATGAATATGTATCCATCTATCTTCCAAGAGCTTAGCTCAGTCAGGGTCACTGGAGGGTTTGGAGCTTATCCCAGGCAGTAGAGGGCAAGTCTCAGGTACAGCTGCCCAGCATGCCAGTCCTTCATCACACAGAGATGCAACAGGATATTTAGAGAGACCAGTTAGCCTCACTGCATGTTTTTGGACTGGGGGGTGGAAACCAGAGTACGCAGAGGAATCGATGGAATGATACAATGAGAACATGTGTGAGACTCCACACACACAGAGCAGAGGTGGGATTTAAACCCACAACCCTGCCGGTGTCAGGCAGCGGTGATACGCACTGAGCTGCTGTGCTGCCATTAAATAATGTACGGTACCAATCGAGAGTTCGAATAGTTTGCTTAATGTTTTTCAGTATGTAGAGCTAATGGAAAAAAAAAACTTAAAATTAAATATAAAACATACATCAGGAGAACCAAAACAGCTACCTTGTCATTCAGTATGGTTCTGTGTGCTGTCGGGATGGCGAACGGAACAATGTGAAATAGGGATTTGGAAGCAATCAACAGGTTTATTAGGTCCTGTTCCTCTTTTCAGGCATCTCATTTCAGGCCAATGGCAAAAAACCCGCAGTATTGATGCTTTACTGGTGAACAGGGAATCAAATGAACAGGAGGAGTCTTGAGCCTAGCATCAGCAGTGGGATCCAGATTACTAGAGAAAATCAAAACTAAACCAAGTGAGATCGGTGGAACATGTCAATAAAGATAAGCCAGGTCACATGGCCCTCCTGAGAAATATGGTGCCCAGAGGGTCATACTGGTGGATTTAGTCTGCAGATATTGGGGGTTGGCATTTTTTTTTTGTTTTATTTCACCGTGTCCCTATATTTCAGAATGGGAATGAACACAGGAGAGATGAAGTTAGAGAGCCCAGGAGACTTATCAATGCTGCTGAAAAGTCAAAGCAAACCAATTAATTTTTGTAAAATCGGTTGCAAGTGTGACAGGCGTTAGCAGAACTGGGAGCAAAGGGGAAATGAAGAGAGGGAAAACAGGAAGAGTCAAAGGTCCCTTTCACAATCATGAAAGCGTCACAGGAGATAGCGTACCATCTGTAGAAAGTAGCTTTAATGAAGTAAAGGACAGATGAGTCAAAATTATCTATCATCAGTAAAAAAAAAAACAAGCTCTCTTGTTCAGAGGAAATTGCTGGTCTTGAGGACTTAAACACTATCTTTATAAAATAGCTCAAAATGTAGGGTTCTTTAATACTCATTTTTTATGACTTTTCACAGGATTTCGATCAAGTTCAGAACCTGAAGGTCCTAAACTGCATGGAAGTTTAAAGATACTGAAGGATCTGACTTGCGTTTATCTAGCTGAAATCTCCAGTGTATTGAACACAGTCTGCAATCACAGCATGCAGACTTTATTGTACCTCCTAGAATAAAGAGAAGCACTGCAGTCTGTAAAGCCTTCAATTACCAGGCCCTTATGGTATCTAATAGTCTGCCGGCCAATGTAAGAGATGCCTGCTCAATCTCAGCACATAAATCAAGACTAAAAACCTTCTGTAGCATAAATAAAGCCGCCTGTACTGCCGTCGATAAGTGTTTATAAATGTGTGTTATATTTCTATATTTCTACTGACCTTCTGTTTGTTTCTTTTGTCCTCCTGGCAAGAGCATTAGCCGAGTGAATCCTACAGGAATTTGGAAGCTTCCCCAGTCCTCATAGCAAATGCTGCAGACCTACTTAACGTCACCTCCCAGAGCTCAGATAAGACGCCCATGCAGTGCAGGGCTCCTGCTTTGCATATTTCTTTTCAGCTTGAATAAAATTAACATGCTCAGAGGGATTTGGCCTGACTGGCCTTTGACCCCACAATGTGTGTGTGCGTGTGTTTTACATCCTTAAGCAAACTCAGGAGTTTCTATTTACTGTCATTCGTATCTTCTAGCCTTTTTTTCTGAACCAAATTGAAATTTGAGAATGTAAATCGTGGTTATATATAATTTAATGCTATCATTGCGGGCCAAAGGTTGTTTTTAATCTGCTTTTTGGATGTTAAGCATTTTCGGGGCAACTATTTTGGCATTCTAAAAACCAGAATTGAGCAAAGTTTAACTAAACTGACGATGGTTTGTGATGCGTATATTTACTTTTTAGCCCAGTATGTGTAATGGAAATGCAAATGAAGGGCCTTAGAATGTGTGCTTATACCTTTAGGGCATTGTAGCTGCTTCTCCTCTTCTGTCCTTCTTGTTCTTACCTTGTAGCCTCACATTAATAATTCGGTTCCACTGGCTCAATCTGTGTTTCATTGTCTTCTCTTTGTTTGGCTGGGTTTCCTTTCATAGTATATAACCCCATTGTTTGATAAAATGGCATCTCTAAAATACCCATATTTTGTGAGTGTTTACCCTGAAATGGACTGACATCCCATCCAGAATTACTTGTGGCATATGCTGGACAGATTCCAAGCTTACTAAAGCCATGTACTGGATAGGCAGTTATCAGTGGACAATTACTAAATATAGCACATGTGCAACTAGGGGTCAGTCTCTTTAATCTAGTTCAGCATCTAAATTATTTACCTAAACATGAGTATTCATGCACAAAGCTGTCTGTAAAGTATGAGACAGATTGTACCATCCACCTGACCCCATAATGTCGGAATAGTTTTTTACATATCTTATTTTGTGCAATGAGACGTAACTGTACCGTTTTGCAATTCTGGCTGGAAACAGAAGTTTGGAAAAGGACCATATGGAAGGGTATGTAAGTACCCATTTCACATGTCGCAGCACTGGAGAACAGGGTGAGAGTGGTACGCATTCATATAAATAGCCTTCTCAAAAGGGAACAGGTGATGGCCACCAACAAGAACGCATTTCTAAATGTCTGGAAGTAATAGTGCGCTAATGGCTAACAGGAAAGTGTCTCAGTGTTCCAGGATGCGCATGCAAAACAAGCCGTCGGCGGAAGGAAAAGACTACCGCGGAAATGTAATGATGCCCCGTGAGGTAGGTACCACAGCGGCAGCCCCGCTCCTGTCGTCCTGAAAATGGCTTCACGAGATTGATGTTAATTGTATTTTGTCTTTCACATCTCCTAGAAGTTCTGCGGCGACAAGGTTTGCCAGTGAAGTTCGCAAGTGTCTGCGCCTGATCCTCTCCCAAGCTGGTGTTTAAAGCAGTTCCTTGCTGAGATAATGTTCATTCTAGTAGACAATCATGGAGCCCCAAATGTGGATCATCTCTCTGTATCGGTGCTAATGGATTGTTTTCCCACACGGAGCAAGTGTTTCGCTGTGTTGACTGTTTTTTTATGATATGCCTCTTGTTTTCCCCACTGTTTCTTTTCCCAATTCATCATGTTACCATGGCAATAGTCTTTTAGGGGAAGTCACCTTACACCCCTCGCCTCTCTTAGCATCCTCTCCTCTTTGGTCTTGCTCATTTCATTCTCCTTATGCTACTTCTAGCCCCTCATCACACATAGCACACCCCCCCCCCCGCAGCACAGCTTTCTCTCTGGCTCTTTTATTTTGTTCCCTCTTCATTCCCCCTTTTGCTGAATCAAAGACGTGCTCTTTAGATTGCGCGCTCCACGGCACATTCTTTACTCGCCCGTCTCTCTTTTCATCTCTGCATGTCTCGAGTATTTTAGACAGAGAGATAAGTACACATGTAGGTGTGGGGAAGAATGACTTGGGGAATGAAAAACATTACATGCCTCAGCTCCGCACATAAATAATGTATGCATGTAATGCATGTCGAAGTCTGGTTAATGGCATCGGACTCACACATACTATTGTGATTCGGGGCTGAGACACAGGCTCGCTGTTACAAACGGACCCAGGGACTTTACACCATAATATTAAAGCCCCAATGAGTCACACCTTTACCCCGATTGCCCTGCGTCCGATATGCTATATAACAAAAATCGCTCATTCAAACACAATAATACAGCTTAATATTAGTCATTTCTTATATACACTCATTATTTATTTTGTGTGTGTATATATATATATATATATATATATATATATATAGATATATATATACACACACACACACATATAATGCTTATAAGTTCATTTGAAGCCTGGGGTGGCTGAACAAAGCAGAATCAAATAGTATCTAAAAACTATTTTGGAATATGAGATTCTGTGTCTCAGTTTTGCAGATTTATATGATTTTATTTGGCTTCTCTCTTTCTTAATAGCAATGAATAGCAATGAAAGTGCTCAGCTTTATAACCGGGGACAGGTTAGAAATATAGCGTTATATAATGCCACCTCTCCTTCTGCTGGGGGGGGGGGGGGGGGGGGGGGGGGGGGGGGGGGGGGGGGGGGGGGGGGGGGGGGGG
>JAODKN010005852.1:0-14844 GCA_026774425.1 Petrocephalus zakoni | reverse complement strand
AGCACTTCACTTTGATATCATGTTTAAGGGTATGACATCCATTCCCCCTACTGGGATTTCCTTCATCAACATTGACTCTTTAGTGTGTCATACTATCAGGCATAATGAATGTCCCAGGTTTTGAATAATTACATGTGATATATTTAGCAGACGCCTTTATCCAAAGACATGTACAATTGAGAAGGCAGGGTGAGTGAGTTCCCAGCGCAACTGAGAGTTAGGGGCCTTGCTCCGGGTCCCTGTGGTGACATTGCTCTGCCAACCCTGGGATTCGAATCTGCAACCTTCCGATGACAGGTAACAGTCTCCCAACCTGCTGAGTCACACCCCGCCCACGTAAACACTAACCATTCTCAACATGCCCGTGTGACACAGCTCGGTAACCTCTCACCTGGTTGGTAATGGTGACCGTCTCACCCTCCCTTATCGTCAGCTCGTTGTTCCCAGGTTCCGCAGTAAAGTCGTACAAAACCCGAGCCTGACCACATGGGAACATGGAGAAAATAATCACAATCAAGCATCAGTGTGGGGCTTCGTAAACAAACATGCAGGATGCCGAAGAAGCACTGACGCGATGTACAGCGAAGGACAACGGGGCTCAATCAACCAGGTCACACTTGGAGAAACACATTTAATTAGGTCTATTCACTGTTTATAATACCTTTAATGCAGACATGTGCAAAAAACAAATTAATATTTTATCACATAAAATTTGTATTAATTTATATATAAATATTAATATAAACTTAAATCACACATTAGCCTTTGTAATTTCAATAAACAATGTCTAAACTTTAGACGTTACAAAAATAAGACTGATCAATATATACTATATGTAAGGCACAAGTGATTTCATCAGTTTAGAAATGTTTGAATTTAATCACGTGATTAAATGCTACTTTCATCGAAAGCAACTTAGCTCATTGTCCAAAATACCCACACAATAAGATCGATGACACAAATGACCTGGCATAAAACAGGAATGAAGTGCACAGCTGTTTCCCTCGTGGCGAATGAAGATCCAGGAACGAGATGAGCGAGTCGGACTGGACTACCGTTGCTGACTCCGAAGCGGTTACACCCTCAATCCAGCAAACTTTCCTACACTTACAGTAAGCATTTCAACCTGAGTAAACGAAACCAGAGACGCCAAAGTAAAGATACCCACTGACATAAGAGGATTAAAAATGATCGGAGGCCAATTGGGCCATCAAGTTCGCTTGGGGAGAATTCGACTAATAGCTTAAAAGTTGCTCAAATCTTATCCATGATCTCTGATTTAATATTATCTCTGATTTAAAGGAACCCAAGGTTTTAGCCTGCACTGCACTAACAGGAAGACTATTCCACACTCTACAACATGTTGTGTAAAAAAATGCTTTCTCAAATCCAGTTTAAAATGTTCTCTTGCTAATTTCAATCTATAGCCAGGAGTTCTTTTATTTGAACTAATAACTATTTAACTCAACAGCATCCAGGCCTGTTAGAATCACATATACATAGATCATGTCCACCCTTAGTTTCCTCTGCTCGAGGCTGAATTGATTCAGCTCTGCAGTCTTTGCATGACTGCCTCCAATCAGATTCCCAATTAATACTACTAATACATAATACATTTTATTTATAGGCACCTTTCTAGACACTCAAGGACACCAGTACTACTAGTACTAATAATACTAATAATGATAGCAATAATTAATCGTACTACTTCTATTACTACTACTACTAATAATAATAATGATAATAATGATATTGGCATGGCTTGGGTCCACCCTTCACTCTGAGTTGTTGGAGTCTGCATGTTCTTTGCGCATTGCACAGGTATATTCCAGATACTGCAATCCACAGACATGCAGGTAAGATGACTGGCATTTAAAAAGTACCATAATTTGAAGGGCTGCATATGTATTAGTTCTCTGTGATGCAATGGCCTCACAGGCATGGTGTACCTCAGCCTGGAGTCCTCTGCTGAATGTGGATAGATTCCCCCCCCGCCCAACACTAATGAGTACAAGCAAGTGAAAGATGGATGGATTGATGAATTTTTTGATTAATGCAACAGTTACTCTACTGAGTAGCAAGTGGTTTCATAAAGAACAGGTTGCATAAGAGCTAAAGAACTAATACTCCTTACAGGGTTTGAACCCACTATAACCCTAACCCACAGTTTGGTTACGTCCAGGCTGTCTGCTGGCCAGGTCCATTGCTGCTCTGCTCCCTAGTGTTTAGATTTTATGCCATGCTTCCCGTATCCCTATGGACGTAGGGCCATGTATGGCTGGTACATGGACATAGAAGGGGTCACCATCTGAAACATGGCCTTAGCCCACAGCCCTGTCCAGTCCTCAGAACAATATGGCCTATAATAATACTCATTGCAAATTAAAATGAGAAATATCAGTGTCAGTGTATTGACCCAGTCTGCCACCCAGTAGTGCTACCGGATTATGGCAAAAATCATAATCACGATTATTTTGGTCAATAGGGTAATCGCGATTATTTGACATGATTATTTAACGTTATTGCTCACTGACTTTGGAAGCATCGTGCATTTACTGAACTTAAAAAACTCAATTTAATTCAGCTGAGAAACAAAAAAGGCAAAATGGGAGCATCATGGCGAAACAAAACACAGCACAATAATTGTTTTATCTGGATTATATTGTTTTGATAACCATTGGAAGCCAAAATTGTAATTGAAGTTAAAATCCGATGAAGTGCTCAGCTCCACCACCCCTTACGATAAGAAAGATTTTAAGAAGAAATTGGTGTAGCCTTAATTGACTGAAATACATACTAGCAGTCTGCATGGTGCACACTGTACAATTTTACACAATTTTCAGAAATCACCTTAAGCTGAAAGCTGCCCCTCTCTCCCAATAATGGCCCTGCCATGAGCGGTATCCGATTTATTATTTTTTTTCTTGAACCCATGGATGGTTACACAAGAGAGTGGCCCTAAAAAGAACGTTTGCACCCGAGCCTGGCTCACATTCATAAACATGGCATTTGGTTTCCAGTTTCAAATCAGCTGCACAAGGGCTTCCGTTTAATTTAATCCTGGCCAGTTGTAAAAGTCAATTTTTATAGCTGCGCAGAAAGGTGCAGGACCAAAGGGGTGGGAAAAGGTCAGCTGTCTATAACCTTTTCTTAGACTGCGTGACCAGTCTTCCCCTTTAAATCGATCATCCGACGCCATTCGTTTACATGTGGTATCCAAATGCCATCTCTGCAGCTTTCCAAGGTGCCAGGCGAGGGTGTTAATCTTTTTCACTCAAGGTGATTAAGGGTGGGGAAAACACTGAATAAGTGTGACAAACGCCCTCGTGCTAAAACAGAAACACCGATTAAAAACAACCTCGATAAAGAAACAACGAATATAACAGAGAGCAATACATGTCCTCAGATTCTGTACATTAAACTGTATACTTTGGATGGTCTTTGTATACACACAGTGCACTTCTGAATGACAATCGTGCAGTTTATGACAGTTTACGGTCATTATTCAACATCCGTCCAACTTTTAAACGTTCATTCTTGACAGGGTCGCAGGGGTTATTCGATATTACAATATAGCACTAACGTGTATTCCTAGCAATGCTCTGAATTAATCGCACAAATGCACTACATATCCCACAATTCCCCGACGCACATTGATTAGGATTTGCAACATACAAATATTTGCATTTTATGTAAAAGAACTATATTCGTTTTATATTCGGCAGAATGGAGAATATATAATAAAAGAAAGCCCCTGTTTCAAAGTAGGACTGAAAACACCTGCGTTATAAGCACCCGGTAAAAAGTAAAACAACTGAAGAAAGTTTAGTAAAGACACTGACTCGTATTTAGACACCATCGTAGACACTGAAAACAATTATTTTTGATATATAAGTGAACGTGCACTTATTTTCAAACAGGTTTAAGGTCTCCTACCTTAATTGCCATTGTAGTTGCATTTATTTGTCGTACTTAAACCTTGCTGTAAAGTTCGTTGTATCGATTCCTCAAACATGCATTTCTTTTCAATGGGCTCAAACAAGGTAGAGCCGTCAGACTGCCTTAGTACGTTCAATAAAAAGCAGATGTGCCCCGATCCAGTGGGGGAAACTAAACTTTTCTCCTCTTAGTGCTCCTTCAGGCTTTCCAGCATTTAGGCTTAACCCAGTGTGTTTTGACCGCTTGGTTGTCACCTAAGTTGGTGCTACACCACCTTCTTGGACGGAGCGAAGGAACCCGGAAAGGTACAAGGCGCTCGCCAAGACATTTGGCCACTTACTTAGGCGTACACTACCCGTTTCCCCAACACTGTTGCTTTTATTAACTCTGAATTAAAAAGGAGTATAATACAACGACACCATTATTACAGTGACAGGTGACAGTATCAAATACAATTCCCAATATATTTGTATGTGTTATTTTGTTGAATTTCAATATCTCACTTTTGAAATGTAATTTAACAAATGTAAAACTGCGTATACCACTTGTGTTAATCATTATCAGTATCTTGCAGTAAGAAGTTTTATAAACACTGGCTCACTTTGTTTGGATTAAAACATTATGAATTTTGGAAGTACTTGGGTGGCATGCTGTACGGTGTGCGCGAACAGTTCTGAAAATAATTACCGCATGTTCATAACGCTACATTTAATTTAAATTGAAGATTTGACGGGAAGTGCTAAATTATTAACGAGCTTAGGAGTTCAGCATTTTGTTGGCAACATATGCGGCTGTCAACGCGCCCCTGTGTGCCAATATGTCACACGCAGTCGCTGGGTGGAGGCTTGTTATTGTGCTTCTCCGTGTTCCCATAGGGAGACGAGACCCATCGAGGTGGTTATGGCGCCCTCTAGCGGAGAAGAACTGTAGCAAACCAAAGGTCGTCGGCAGTGAACACCGACAAGAACAATTTGACAGCCTTGTCGCCATACTGTGAGGTACTTCTGAAAGTCATTTAAAGTAGTTGCTGCATTGGCTGTTGTACACAACGCGATATTTGGTTAAGCTGCACCAATCTAGCTCTCAAGTAGGGAAATTACACCCAGGCCATGTAAGAAAAATATGCTTCATCTCAGCAATTAACGGGTAGGAGCTTTTCACAGGGAGCAGCATGCTTTCAGCTGTAACTCACGGTGCATCAATTGGTTACATCTTTTCAGAAACACTTCAGTTGAAACTGTCGGATCCCAGTTATTTTCCCGAAGAGAGTAACAGTTTGTGTCATCTTTGCATAAATTACATGAAGTGTCTGCAATGGTTTTCACACCTTACTCCATGTATATTTTATTGACAAGCACAACTGCGCGTTTGTAGAATGTGATATGCAACATTTAAACTGTTTTGATTTTTCAGATATACAAAATATATTTACAGTTACAAATGTTGTTTGGCTCTCAAAATTTGTTGCATACATTTATTTTCGTTTATTTGTATATTTTATTTAGTTATGCTTGCTAGGCTGATAGCATATATTGTCGATTGTGATGTTTGTGGCTGCCTTTGTGCTGAAAGGGGCCCGCCTATGTATGTAGGGACCACACAATGTAAAACCTGTTACGTCTTGCAATATAAACCACAATCTTATAAAAATCTATCACTGCAATCAAATACTCAAAAGTCTTTTGTTTGGTTACATATGGTTAATGTTAGGGCTGGGTAAGGGTTAGGGTTATCATAGTTAGGATTAGGGTTATGCCCATAGAAATGAATGGATGGTCCCCACAAAGATAAATATATATAAAAAATAAATAAAAACCTGTGTGTGGTCTCACTTACTGACAGAATAGGCTGGGGAATTTAGTCTTTGTATAGTCCTTATTGTTAAAAGGGGCCTCTCTCTTTTTGCAGAATATGTAATGGCAAGATGCAGGGCAAAATTAACATCTGAATGGAAACGGAAGATGTCAGTATGTCTCTATGTGTCTGTTTGTACTATAGTGGGACTACAGGGACTATTCTCTGTCCCTGTAGGATTGAACCCCTGACAGTTGCCAAGGGGGGTGGTGGTCCTATTTGGCGAAGGTTACTTGGGTAAATTTGCATGGTGGCAAAGTGAGGACAGCTGTTGTATGCTGATTGTGACCCACTCCCCAACGCCGCATTATCGGGAGGAACCTGGGCGGGGGTCACCAAAAGGTCAACACAGGTCAAAGGAAGACACTGGCCATTGGTGAGAATATCAGGGCCATGTGTTGCCACTAAACTCTAGGAAGGTGGTCAAATTGTGTAAACTGTGCCTTTCCGGGGTTTTGGTGTGAAACAGTCTGTATGCAAAAAAAAATCATTACGCTCCGTTGCCTTTCATGGACTTGCTGTGTTTTTGTTTAAAAAAATGTATTATCTGACACTTCCACCTGTGCAAACCCGCAAAGTTCAGGCATTTTTAATCTTATTAGCTGTTTGCATTAAACCCCTACAGAAATCAAGCGCCGAACTGCGGTTTCGCCTCACCAGTCTCTGAAGCTGCATTGTTTTTCGGTCCGTGGCTCGTGTCGATGGGCCCAGCATGGTTCCGAAAGGTTGCTATGGAAATAGTGGCAAAATCATCAAAAGTGACATGTTTGCCCAGCCCTCCACAGGTGAATCAAGCTGCTTTGGCAGCTTCTTCTGTGGCCTCGCTCTGGTGGCGGCCTGGTGAGGGTGTGGGAGGACTGCCGCCGACCGAACACTAGCGCTGCGTTTGAACGTCGTGCTTCTTCGCATGCGGCGAATTATAAAAACGATTAGTGTCATGGCACGGCTGCTACGTTTTATATTTTTAGTGCCGCGGTGAGCTTAAAAAGAGCCACAGATGAATGGCAGTGATCATTTCCCCGAGTCCCATGAAGGCATTCTGCAGTTTTATCAGTGCATTCAGCATTGTCAGGTTTTGTGGGCGTAGCGGAGCAAGGACCAGTGGTTACTGAGCTGTGCCTGTCAGCAAAAGCAGTGGGAGTAGCACCTTAGGAGGTAATCGGCCGAATGAATACATTAAAATCAGTAAAGCTGAGTACAGTCATGCTCTACGTAACGAGGCTTTGGTTAACAATGGACTGCATATACGATGGCAGTCCCATAAGATTACAATGGAGCTTAAAAACTCTTATCGCCTAGTGATGTAGCCATCGCAACGTTGTAGCGCAATGAATTACCCACATGTTTGTGGTGATGCTGGTATAAACAAGCGTACTATGCTGCTAGTCAGTTGTATAAAAGTATAGCACATATACTGTAATTATTTACAATACTTAATACTTGATAATGGTAAAAGATATGTTACTAGTGTATGTGCGTACTGTACGGTCCTTTTAATTGTTATTTTAGAGTTTACCATTTCTATTTTTATTTTAGAGTTTACTGTAGCCTGGGTGCATAGGCTAAATCATCTTGGTTTGTGTAAGTACACTCACTCTGTGGTGTTTGCTCAAGGAAGAAAATGCCTGAAGTTGGATGATGCTTGACTTTTAATTTTTTTTTACATAATGGTTTTAAAATATAGGATGATTGGTTTTCCTAATCGATATTTGTAGCTACACTTTATGTTGTGCCTAGTTTAGGGCAAAGGATGGTGGATTGAAAAATGACCGAATGCTTTTATCCATCCATCTTTCGACCACTTACCCAGTACAAGGTCACGGGGGCCTGGAGCCTGTCCCTGGCATCACAGGGCGCAAGGCAGGGGACACCTTGGATGGAATGCCTGTCCATTGCAGGGCACACACTCTCATTATGGGCAATTTAGAGGCACTAATTCATCTAACTGCATGTCTGTCTGCTGCGGGAGGAACCCAGAGTAGCCTGAGGAAATCTTCACAACATGAAGAGAACATACAAGCTCCATAGACACACTAAGTGGCCACAGGATTTAAACCCCCAATAAACACCCTACTGTTGCAGAAGCTATGTACAGTGCTCCTTAATTATATCCAGGTGTAAATATGAATTGCATAGATAATCTTTTGATACAAATATATGTTGGTTGAGGACCTTGTGGTGATAAACTACAAATAGATAAAAGTAGAAATAGTTTCATTCGCAATTGTGAATTTGTGAGAAATAGTGCTTTCATTAAATCTCCCCTTCCAGATCCCCGTTATTTAGGTTTCTTTTAAAAGCCCCGTCCCTCTTGAGGCTGTTGCTATTACATGGAGCCCTTGTTCTGAGCCCTCTTCCGCTTGCGCTGCACTCTTTGGCAGACAGAGGCTTTCCTAAGAGCCCGCATTATGTGCTTGTTGGCAGTATGTGGGCTGCTAGGGCATGCTTGGTGGCCAGGTGCTTTTTAGGAAGTGTAGTCTGGTAGCGTTGAGGTTGGCGGGGGGGGGTCAGGCAGAGTAAGTCACAGGGAACTCCGAGCGTGGACGAGCCGCCGTGCATCTGGGTTCGCTTTTGTTCCTGCAGAGTGCACTGGTCTCTTAGATGTACGCTGCACAGACTGTGAAGCGCAAATTAATGGTAATTTAATGTTAAGCAATGCAGTGCTGTCACATTCTGGCTCACAATACTTAGCCACTAGAAGACCACCCAAAAGAAAAGCAGAGTAATGTAGCAGTATTAAATGTCAGCTGTCAAGTATGGTTTGTGTCTCACCAAGCTCAGCTGATGTATAGCATGTAAGTATTAAAGACAGCAAATATATACATTCAACAAGCACCACGGCTTATTGAGTAACAGTGTCATGCTGTAATCTCTGCTTAGTGACGCTAGAATAATTTCTATAATTATTGCAATTATAAATCATTTGTCTCAATGAAATTTGTTCAGAATGACAGAAGTATACGATTTATCAACTGCAGAAATATGAGTAATATTAAGCATAAACTAAAATACCTAACCAGTATATTTTTCAATAACCAGTAAAATAAATATTTTAAGTATTATTTTTAGGGTATGTGATTTTTAAAAGCGGAAACTGTATTACCCAAAAATACAGGTTACAAAATCCATCTTAGGTCTCTTGATTGGTAAAGTGATGGACTGCAGTACTGGTTCGTGCCCAGTGGGGGCAGTCATGCTCAAGCATTTCTGGTGCCCTAAATCAGGAGGTCCAAATTCTAGCTTTGATGGGCTGGTGCCTGTGCAGGATTTCATTCCCCCTAAGCACTTAAGCACTCGATTGAACTAATTATTTGCCTAATTGAACTAATTTACCATCCTCTCTCAGACCTGCAGTTGTTGACAGTTTAAAAGTGAGCTAAAAATCATGCATGTGCCCCGGTCTGTCAGGGGCACTGTTAGGGACATTCACTGTCATTAATCTGAATTGTTCCAGTGAAATATCCAGGTGTATAAATAACTCAATATTGTAAGTTGTTTTGGAAAAAGGACTTTGCTTACATTTTCCTACAATTTCCCCTTACTGTTCCACTATTAACCAGTTTAAACCCACCCAACATAACCAACATGAAATGAAAAAAATACACATTTTTTACATACATATTATGTGTTAGGGAGGAAAAATTTGGATACACCTGGGAAGTTAATATTTGGCTGTGTACATGCTGGGTTTTCAGTTCTTAAATTTCCTGTGTTTTTCCTGTGTTTCTGACAGGTTTTCCTGTTAATATGACTAGTGATAGATTGTAACGTTACAGCACTGGACTGGTCATTTGCAAAGATACCCTGAAGACTGATTACCGGTCATATGTCATACAGAGTATTCCATATAAGTTTCTTATGTCATGCAATTTTTCAATTTATGTACCCTTCCTGTAGAACAAACCAATATTTATCAGCCACTACCACTTTTGAAGTGGTGTAAGATGATTCAACTAAAAATTGTGGAAAATTAGACATTTGCATGAACTAATCTGTTGAATGGTACAACAGGGGTCAGTTTAAAGGGCTCGTATTTGTTGAATTACGCGTTGTTCATTTCAGAATGTGTTTGTTTAATTGCCTGTATTCTTTATGTAACACTTTACTTGGTTTGGGTCACCCTAATTTTACCATTACAGCTACCCACGGGCTGTTCCTGTTCAGACCTGTTCTGGACCCTGCTGACCCTCCGCAGCTTAATTTAGTACCGAGAAGATCTAAAATACCCAACACTAAATTATCACCATGTTCAAAAAGAGGAAAAACACAATCGCATATATGATCCTTATCCAGCAGAGGTCTCTGTAACATAATTTTAGCCACTTAGAACCACACTGGGTGGAAGATGGTATATTGGACCAGAGTATCATACCTGTCTTAATTGTGAGAAAAGAATAAGAAAATGTTGAAATGACATAGATGGACAAAACTGATGGTAATTATTGAAAGACTAATGTTCTTTAATCTGTGTATGTTACAGTATGCATTTGAATAACTGTTAATGGTTAATAAACAGAAGAGTGAGTGATAATTTAGTAATAATAAAAAGAAGCTAATAAAAGCTATTTTGATACATATGAAGGAAGCTGGGTTAGAGACTTTGAGTTGTTAACCCACAGATCTTCAGTATAAAGGTTCTAATCCGTCCCCTGGTCTGTGTGGCTTCTCATGTACCCCCTGTCTTTCTGACAGGCTTCTTCAAGAAGTCAGTTTTCCAGAAAGACAGTCTCAAGGAAATAAGCAAGGCGGACTCCATCCAGCCTGGTCTACACCCCACGCTTCTTGGCATTAGCTGACTCTTGTTGACCCTAAGAGAATAATTGTTTATTGAAAATGTATGAATTGATGGATAAACTGCTTGGCACTGCATTTAAAAAACATTAATATCTGTTATATCTGCTATATCTGCATTTCAATGTGATTAACTGATAATTATGTAACTGTAGTCTATATGCTCCTTCCTGATTGCTTAAAAAGTCAAAATTAAAGTTTCATGAACCGTGTATTTACATTTACATCTATTAATTTATCCAAAGCAACTTACAGTTGAAGGGTTACAGTTTATGGCTGCCCCCCCTTGCTCCTGTATTTTTAAATATTTCATCTATATTAAGTAAACAACATTCAACTTGTCCTGAAAAAAATTCCGTTCTGAAAATAATATTCGAATAATGTAGACCGTTTCCCTTTGTAAACAAGGTATAATTAAATATCAGACTTTGAGATCAGCATTCTTCACTCTACATTCCCCAAGAATTCTTTAAATCATTTGAATGAGCTCTGTTTACTAATCAGACCTGGTTCTCGTTGTGCCCTGGAGCATCCATGGCCAAGTGACACATGTCCCTGGTATGACCTGTTGTCTCTCGCTGGCATTTTATCTCAAATTCTCAAATTTGGTCTTGGCTTGCATCACCCCTCCCCCCTTTTTTAAGTGCTCCTGAAACTCAACACGTGGAGTATTGCACTAATGACACAAATATTGTGGGTTCAAACCTCAGGGAGCACACACGAATTGTAACTCTTCCCTCCAGTGTGGGTCGCTTTGGATAAAAGCGTTGAATGAATGAAATGTCATAGAAACATATGGCAACACTTTACATTAGCTGGACCATCAGAGTGCATTCATTATGCATTCACAGAACATTCAGTGCACCTTCATAATGCATTAATGGATCATTCATAAGCAGCATGAAAGTATACCATAACATCGTAACATGCCTTAACAGCTTTAATATGCATAAATAACAAACATTATATGATACTAACAACCATTATAATTATATAATTATGTACTGGTTGTTTATTTAGGTGCATTACGATATTGAGGTATGTTAGGGTGTTAAGGTATACTTACATGCTGCTTATGAATGTTCTGTGGATGTGCGGTTAATGTAAAGTGTTGCCAAATACTCTTTATGCTTCAGCTGTGCTTGTGGGTTTCCGCAATGAGGAACCTCAGTGAATCGAATGGGATGTTCGATGAGAGAGTTATTCAATACACCTGACCTCACATTAATCATCTGTTAAAAACTGAGGGTGCTATACTTAAGTTTACTTTTATGACCTGGGTTGTCTTCTCTTAATGAAAACAGTGCTTGGTCTTTCCTTGCGGTGTTCAAATAATGTACATGTCAAATAAACCCAACCGTGAGCCAGAATAAAGTAGCAACACATGAAGTTCATCAAAAAGAGTAGTATGGCGCTGTCCGTACATTACTTACTCACAATGTTACTGATAGCCCGAGAGCTACCCTGGGAGGAATGTGTGATGTTTTACTGGCTTACGTTAGGCCATTTCGCATTCAGACATCTCATTTGGTAATGTAGGTAACCTTTATTTTAATAGTGCATACACATTCCATTAAATTGTAATTCCGAAATCAAACATTAATTTGAGCATTATAAGACCTCTGCCCAGATGCTCCTGGGGAATTTAACACACACGGCGACCACAATAAAGACAAATAATAAAGGCGAATTCCCTGGTGCGTCACTTTTTAATCATGTTTGCACACAATGCACAACTAATTACGTGCGGGGCTGAAGCCAGAGCAGATCGATTCAGCGTGCTATCACACAAGCCAGACCAAAGAGTGAGCAAGAGGGGACAGGCTCAGCCTATCAAACGCAGAGGCTATGATGTCAAATTGTAAGACTGCTTTCATTCTGACATAGCTATTGAGTCTTGAGGATGTTTTAATGAGTGGCATATTATGTTTATGCACATGCAAATAACTTGTGCAAATCCATATTTTAATAAAAATTACGAGTTATAAATAAATATTTTAAAAATACATGTTAATACATAGTATCCCAAAATCTGCAGCACATTAGTCTGCCTCTAAATTTCTATGAATTTATTTTACTTTAAAAAACATGTTGCTTCATTGTATTTTTTTTCCTCCAATTAACTTTCAGCTTTGAATGATTCACTCCCTGGGTGATTATTCTGTGAATAAAATGCTGATGTGGGGTGAAGTGAAAGGTGATGGAGTTCTTGAACAGATGTGACCCCGAAATAAAGCCAGTGACCCTCCATCTACCCCTGACTCCCACCCCCATTGGTAGTAAATTGTTCATACTGGGACATAACTGTAGATCCAAGGCTACATCCTGACCTCCACATGATGGTCATGTTGACTGATCTTAGTGAAGCCATTTTTGCAGCTGTGAGCTATAAGACTTGACTTCGTTGAACATGGTGAAGCTCCTCTATCAGGACCACCAATTATATACCGTGTCTGGGAAGGGTTACTCTGGAAGGACTATATTAAACATTGAATATTACATAATAATCCTCTATAAACTATATACTAAAAGATCTCTGCAAATTTCTCTGCGCTTCCACTTTAAATAAACAATCCAGACAGATATCAGAATCAATATAAATAGTATGAGTTCCTGATTTGTTAAAGACTAAATACTCTGATATGCCAAAACAATCAGCAGTCCGTTGCATAATCATATGAAATTATTTATCTGTAAGCAAAACGGCTAATTTTTAATTTACAGTTATCGCGCTGTTCCGTCAAATATAGTGAATTAAATAGTCAGGCGCTGATTTATGGCATTGTCTGATTACAGGTTTCTTTGGTATAAGTTTCACATTTGTAAGTGCACGTTAGCGAAAGCCACTGCTGTGTGCACAAAAGGCAATCAGCAAACATAAATTACCCAAACAAGAAAATTGAGTTCGATGCTATATTATTAAATTCCAGTTGTGAATCAGGTATGAAAGAAAAAAAAAAAACGTTTGTTGTACATATGTTATATTATGCAAATGATCTTCCAGTAAGATTTTAATCACGATATACTGTGTGCCACCATTTGATTTGTTTGATGTGCAAAATGAATGGATGGCCAATTGATCTTTAACACTCCCATGTGCGTGGCCTGGGAGCGAGATTGTTAATGACACTGCAAGCATTTCTATGTACCGAAATCCAGGATACATATTATTTTGTTTGATAACTTGGGAGCCTTAAATAGTATATTTCAAGCTACGGCCATCTGAGACAATTACGTAGTTATGAATTACTTATAATACGTCGTTAACATCTTAATCTGCATAAATTTGAACAGACAACTGGTATGTAACATCCTTTCATTTTTCAGCTTATCTAAACAGAGTCAAAATGCATGATTTGCTTTGAATGTCTTCTTAAATTAAGGGCTGCTTCAACAAGGGTGGCTATATTGGTCTTTATGGTCATTATCTAATTTTTTTCCTCCTCGGAGGGCTTGATTTATTCCGGTACTCTTTCTTAGACAAACATGACTCCCTCAAGTGTTTTCATATTGACTCTGGCAGTTCATTATACTAACAGAGTAGATAAGCATTACCTGTTCCTGCATTGAAATATGAAGTCCCTGTCTCGTTGACCTGCACTCTATTGCCTTTGCATACATAATTGATGTACAGCACAGGGTTTCATCCCAAATGTTTCTCTGTGTTACATATGGTGGAGGAAGTAGTATCCAACAGGCCTTTGTACAGGGGAAATCTGCTAAGTATTAACTCTGTAACCAGAACTCGTAGGCCATATGTTTAATAATAAAAAAATGATTAAAAAACACTAAATAATGAGATACACTGACACAATGTGAATTCTGTTATATTCATACTTATACTTTTGTCACAATTTTGCAAAATGTGGAATTATATGCTAATAGTTAAAAATTAGAGACGCGAAAAGAGTGAAGAGAAACACTCTGTGAGGTTATGTTTGAAATTATTTGTATTCTTCAGGAATGTACGATGATGCTGCTGTTCCATTTTAAAACCTGGGAGTATTACACAGCACTCCTTAAATGGAAAATGGTGGTGGATATTGGTTTTAGGTAATTTATTCTGCAGCTACTTTGCTTTTTGCTATAAAATGCCTCTTTGTTATTTTCACAGGATGATACCTGGCAGCAAATTGCTACCTGCTGACATCTTGGCTCTATGGTGACTAATACTAACTGTAACGCCTCCCGGGGGGGGGGGGGGGGGGGGGGGGGGGGGGGGGGGGGGGGGGGGGGGGGGGGGGGGGGGGGGGGGGGGGG
>JAODKN010005842.1:0-17546 GCA_026774425.1 Petrocephalus zakoni | reverse complement strand
CAGGGTTACTCTCCTTTCTCAGTAACCCCCACACTGGCTTCCGTCTGATCCCCCCGCACAGGGTTACTCTCCTTTCTCAGTAACCCCCACACTGGCTTCTGTCTGATCCCCCCACACAGGGTTACTCTCCTTTCTCAGGAACCCCCACACTGGCTTCTGTCTGATCCCCCCACACAGGGTTACTCTCCTTTCTCAGGAACCCCCACACTGGCTTCCGTCTGATCCCTCCGCACAGGGTCAGCGAGTGCGCCTCCTGCTGGGCCGGGCCACCCGTGATTAACCTTCCACTTATTCCCGTCCCACCCCGGGGTCGACCACGTCCCAGGAACCCGGCATACCTACTTAAACTCCTGCCCACACGCCACCCAGGGATCCGTCTCTGAAATGGCGGCACTTACTCTTTAAAAAGTTTGCGAGGGTTTTTAACAGAAACTCGCCTGCGGGGAGGAAGCACTATCTGAACGGTTGGCGAGCGACACGACAGGCATAAACAAGACTCTCTGTCTGACACGCGCAGCTGGAAGTGCGACCTCCACGCCCTCTCGTTCCGAACACTCGAGGTACCTGAAGAGGCGGCCTATAAACATGCCAGGCCGCAAAAGCCATAGCCGGGAGGCATGCACGCGGCTTCCAAGAGTGTCAGCTCAGTTCCTCATGTTCTAAAAATGGACCAAAAACTGCAGCGCAGGCTCTCCCGCTGTAAGACGCTTGCCTTGTTATTACCTCGCATTGTGGCCGCTGGGCAGAGTGTCAAACATTCATTCCTTACTGTGTTTCAAACGGCTGCCACTTACCATTACCTTAATAAAAAACACAAATCACGAATAACACAGGAAACCGGGGGCCCGAGACGCAGCTCAGCCGTATGTCAAAAGTGTTAAATTTTTTTTTTTTTTAAATGGAATTCAATTAAAAGCACAGTTTCCTGTCTAGTTAAGTCCAAGTCCTGTAGCTGTGCAAAAACGAGGCACACCCTGTTTTTTTTTTAACACCACAGACCAGCTTGCCGGACGGCGCTCACATCGGCCCGCGGACAAAACTCCGGGGAGCCGGAATGGTTCACAAACCCCTCCCCCAGCCCTATACCAACCCCAGCACACCTAACCAGCAGAGTCAGGGGTTAACCGGCTGTTCTCAGGAAGAGGCCGCGTCCTTTATCCTCAGTCTCCCTGTGCCGGCTGGAGAGACACCACCTGCATGCTGTGAACGGGACGATTCCCGCACATTCCCCTGAGTGTGCGCAGGTGCGAGCCACCAATCAGGAAGCTACAGGCACACCAGGCCGGCTGTATATTAGCACTAACACTTAACAGTAACACTGATGTATTCTGGCTCGTGGTGCCCGTGTGTAGCCGTATAGGGGCAGTATCACCCAGGGGCAGCTCTGTTTATATTAAGTGAATGTGATTAATCGTCATTATTGACGCACCACAGCATGCAACAACAAAATGTGGCCCCTGCATTTGACCCATGTGACATTGTGGCACAGCAGTTTTATTTAAAGCGGTGCCCTTATAATAAGCTGTTTATTGGCCGGTTCCACACGACCTGAATGCACCCCCCCGCTGAGCCAGGCAGACTACCCATAAGCTACACACAATCATCATGGCTCCCAGTGAAAGTGTGCCTTCTGGGGACAGACTGTGGCTCAGCAGGTTAAGCTCTGTGCCTGTAATCGGAAGGTTGCCGGTTCAAGCCCAGCCTCTGGCTGTCTGTGGGCCCTTAAGCAAGGCCCTTAACCCCCCAGCTTCCTGGGCACCGACAAGTGGCTCCCCTTCACGGCCAAGCTTACTCTCATGGTGAGCAAGGTTGGGGGAGGTGAAAAGTCAATTTCCCCACGGGGATCAATATTTCATTATAATATATCAAGAAGTATAATTCTTCTTCTTCTTCATGTAGGGGGGGTTATGAAAACTACAGGCATGGGATAACTGAGCTGAGGGCTCCCGTACTTTTTTGTGTACTGCGTGGGGGGGGGGCCCTGTTCCTGCCTGCTACCCTTTCGCTCTGGCATGATGTACGTGGCTCCCTGGCATCTGCCAATCTCTGCCTCGCCCCCCTCCCCCCGCGGCCCCCACCCCACTGTACCCTGCCGCATGGGCTATGCAAAGTCATTTCCAGTCTCCAGGGAACCATATTACAAAATAATGCAATTAAATCCACTCGGAGGCTTCCAGCAGCCTGGGCCAGCAGGTTCGTCCAGATGCCAGAAACGGAAACCGTGTGGCTCAGGGCATGCAGGGGAACAGGCGTGCCCCACCCCCTACACAATGTGATAAATGACGACGTTGTGGGGACCCAATTTTATACAAAATCTGTGACTGCAAACGAAAAACTAAAACTGCCAAAGGTCTGTATGCGAGCTGGTAAAAATCAAGGTTGAGGCCAGTGTTAAACTTCCATGGCGTCACTCTGCTGCCGTGCCACTAGGGGGAGCCTCTAGCATCCCCGTGAAACAGCCCCACCCTCTGTGTTCTTCTCTGAACTCGCAGGGCAGCTGAGCCAGAAGCCGCAGAAAGCTACATTTTTAGTTTTTACCTTAAAGCTCAGACTCGGTTGATTCCCAGTGCAATTCCCGGCTAATGCGAGTGACAAACAGCTGAAGCCGCCCCTAGGACGCGGGCACCGCAACAAAGAGACCTTTCAGCTCCGTGCTCGGCCCCGACCTGCCGCGTTATCCCGCCATCGATTTCGGAACAAAGCCGTGATGCCACGTTACCACTCATGTGCTTCGTGTTACAACCTGTCATGCAGGCTGGCAACAAAGGCAAGCAAAGCAGCATCATGGCCCCTCCCGGCCACACCCACAGTGACGCCCCCCCGCCACATACCCCCCCCCAGGCAACCACCCCTGGCAACGCCCCACCATACCCACTTCGGGTGGCACTGTAAGGCCATTGGTCATTTCAGAGACTTCCTGCTCACAAAAACCATGAGCCGGTCTGGACGTCCCGGAGTTAAGCCATCAGCCCGGCTAAGCTCGTGGAAATCTCAGGGCAAATAACGTCTCCTTAAAACATGCCGGGGATTAAAATCTCTTACCGAGACAGCTGTGAAAACGCGCAAACTGCCAAAGTTTACTTTCCATAAGACAGACTGAAAAGACGACGTCAAAAAAACATAATACTGACACTCATTTCAAATGATTATATGAAATTAATGCTTTCAGCCAACAATGGCTGGGTCAACTTTTCAAGAAAGAGGCTAAACAGACAACGAAATAAGCTTAACTCACATGGTTTTGATGAATGCTGCCCCAGTTTTGGGTTTATTCACAAGGGCAGGAAGAGTGATGCCCGGTCATTAGCCCACGTCACAGCAGAAACCCCGCAAAAGAATCCCAAATATCAGAGTCTCTTTGCACTTTTGCACTTTCCCCACGGATACACATGAATTATGCCCCATGACGGGATCGTTTCTGCCAGAGGGGAGACCTTCTGATTGCTAAACCAGTCAGAGATGATGGCCAATTAAAACGCCAAGCCTTCCAAACTGCCGTCGGCCGTGGATATTTACCCAGAATCCCTCGGGAGATTCCGTGGGAGCGCTCCAGCATCCTGTCGGGTGTCAGCCCCTCTGCCTCTCGCCCTCCCCCTCTCTCTCGACACCCCGGGAGCGAGTCTTCATCCCCCCACCAATCCCACCTCCCAAGTCAGCTCCTGGAAGATGGGAGCCCGGGCCAGAATCCGGCTCCCAGCATCTTTACCGCACAGGACTGCTCAGGCTACATAAACAACAAACGGTCAATAGATTTTCATCATAAAAAGTGCAGGAAAATAATAAATGCATAGTAATTATCTATGAAGAACACTAGCCAGCGAGTTCGAGAACTTTCCAGAAGATCTGACCATTTCCACGTCATGCTGGGGAAAACACGAGAGGAAAATGAGATTATAATGACAGTGGAGGTGACCGGCAGCACCCTGGGGGGGGAGCAGGGCGGGCAGGGAACAGCAGCGGGATGCAGTGTGCGTGTATGTGTTTGTGTGTATGTGTGTGCGCGCATGCGTGTACTTAGATCACAATTTGGGGACCAAAATGTCCCTAAAGTGAGGTAAAACCTGACACTACCTTACTTTTGGGGACATTTATGTAACCTCAATTTTATAAAAAAAAAAATCTATGAATAATACAAAAAATAATAATTAATAAGTAAAAATGCCAAAAGTCTTGTATTTTCTTTGATTACTTACAGTTAGGGTGGTTAAGGGTGATGGGGATTAGGGTTATGCCCACTGGAATGAATGGATAGTCCCCATTTAGACAGGCACGCGAGTCTAAGTGTGTGTGTGTGTGTGTGTGTGTCAGACCAGACGACGCAGCGGAGGTGTCCAAAAGCAACGGGCCCTTTAAGGCTGAAAAGCCACATTTCTGCTGACACCTCCTCTAAACCAGCTTAATACAATGGGATCTCAAACCAGGGCGGCACCTTCACTGCAAATCGCAGCCCGTTGGCCGAGGTGGGCCATCGGGACGGGCCCAGCAGATCACGGGTCTGCGTTTGCGGGGATTCCAGCGAGACTCCCCAACTCGACTCCGGGGACAGCTTCTGGAATGGCTGGCAGAGATGTAGACATCTCGGCTGCACCCATGGGCCAGATTCCTCATGGGACACGTGTGAGAGGCTGTTACCGCACAGACTCACAGGAGGAAGGGGGCAGCGGGGGGGACGAGAAGATGACAGGTTTTGGCATCGTCCGTGAGAGAGGAAACGGTGTCTGTAAAATGGGGGGATGCAAGAACAGGCCGGACTCCCAAAGGCCAGGAGTGTAGCGACCATCCAGGGACCTGATCTGTTTCTTCTCTTCCAAAACACTAAAAGCAAATGCATTTCCTCAGCCAAGAGGAGAAACCAATCAGGAAGCTGACAGAGACGCCCGGGTCCCAGCGACCAGCTGGAGGCAAGAGCAGACGGCCCATTTCCTTCCAGGGCCCAGAAAGCAAGCCGGACCAGACCGTATAAATGATTCGTTTAACTAATATAATAAAATTGTTAACTAAACACTGGACCTCGCCTCGAATATCAACGAACCGCATTTGACATAACAGCTCGTTGATTTTCCCCCCGAGATAAAGAATCCTAATAATTCCTACAGAAATCTTAATGTAATCCCCTCCAGTGCGGTCCCAGGGTCAAGCCCAGCGGGTCCAGATCTCGGGGGGCCCGAACTCAGCCCGGCAGAGCTCAATCCACCGGAAATTAACCGTTTACTGTAACAGTACCAGGCCGTGACCCCCACACACCCCCCACCAGCTGCTCAGTGGACGTCCCCAAGCCCCCCCCCTTTTTGTTAGCCGGGCCTGTGCCCCCCCAACAAGGCCAGCTCTCGACTAACAAAAGCCCCCCCTCCCGGGAGGAATGGGGAGGTGTGGCCACACAGAATAGATTCATAGCAGTAGAGACCAGCCCCTCCAGCACCTGCTCACTAACAACACATTGGGGGGACATGTGCGAACACCCCCCCCCACCCCCATCAACAGCCTGTTTTGACATTAAAATTGTCCAGAAGTTTCTGTGCAAAAGCCAGAGGAGCGCTGGGAGAGGAGATGATGAGGGAGAGGAGATAAAAGTGGGATGGGGGAGGGGGGTGTCAGGAATCAGCTGAAGACCAGGGCGGCCACAGCCCCAGCTTATTGCAGCGGTGAGGAAGAGTACGCATGGGGGGGCAAACAGCTATTAACTAGGGCCCCTGCCGGACCCGCAGACCCCCCCCGGGACCCCCCAGAAGCTGAGCTACCAGCAGGAGCCACGTGAGATGGAGAGACTGGTTGACAGCTGGAGGTGAAACAGTGTCATATGACCCCTCGATCCCACCCATCACATGATCACGTCACATGATCACAGCCTTCAGGAGCATCAGAGAATCCAGCTGCCGAGACGCTGGGGAAACACTAACGCATGCATCCCACGGTGTGAGCACAGGGCTCGGGGCTCCGGGTTGGGGGGGTCCCCATTGTTTCCACACAGCCCCAGTCAATGCACAGGGTGCAGAGTGGAATGGGGGTGGTGGGGGCAGTGCAGGGTGCCGTTTTTGCACAGAAGCAGATCAGACCCTTCCCTTCACATACTGGTAAGTCATAAGTCACGAGCCCTACAAGCATGACAGCGATTACACGGACATAAACAGAACCAGGCCATAAACCCCTCCCTCCCCCCCAACCCCCTCTTTTGCTGCCTGGGCTGGGGGCTCAATCCGAGGCAGACGCCCCCAGCCGCTGGGGGCCGGCCACCCGGGATCCCAAAAAAGGAAGCTGGAGAGACAGAAGTCACGAGCCGTGGCACTGCGTTTCCCCCGACAGCTGCTAAGCAGCCGCACCGTGGGAACCAGCATCCGACACCGCGATCAGAACCGACTGGGCTGGCTCAAAACGTGAAGCTGCTTTAGCTGCGTAAAATGAACCGGCATCCGATCCAGGAGCTGGGATAGGGTAACCCAGCACTGGGGATGCATGGATGGATGGATGGATGCATGGATGGATGGATGGATGGATGGATGCTTAAAGTGGAAATAAGCCAAGACCCTGAGAAAGTGCTTGCATTTAGAAGGTACACCGAAGCTCCACGGAATCCTGCCACAAACACTTGAAACAAACAAAATCGAAAAGAGCAGGAGTAAACTTTAGAGCTGCGGGCGGCACAGCAGAGAGGCGGAGGTGAGAGAGCTGTGTAAGAGCAGCCTCGCTGTGGAAAAGTACATCTGTAAATATTTTCTGTTGAAGCAGTCTTTGCTGGCCAAATCTGGAAACCACCAAAGACAGAGGGTCCCATACAGGCAGGGCACGGGGCCCCGAACCCCCACAGAGCGGGCAGTATCAGGGCAGTAGCACCTCGCCAGTGGAAAATCCATCGGCGCTGGGTGATTCCCCAAACTTAAACACAATGGACACAGAGCGTTCGGAACCCTGACCATATATCACCTCGCCGGGGCACGGTGTCAGGGTCGGTGCCCGTCCAGCCCTGTCCTTTGTGTCCTTTCCCCTTTGGCCAGCTGGTGTTGCTGGCCATCCTGATCCCCCTCATGTTCCCTAGTCTGCTGTCCTTAAACAGGAAATAAGGGAGCCAGCTGCAGCAGCTGTCTCCCCACCTTCTTGAGGTAACTGCACAGATAGGGGGAGCGGAGGACACATGGGCTTACAGACAGGGCCTTCCAGGTAGCCTTCAGGTCTTGTAACATCTCCTCCGTGGCATTAGTAGGGTCTGGAACTGACGAGGGGGCGAGGGTTACAGATCCTAAAGCGAGTGGGGTCGCTGAGCCTGGGGACCCTGACACACGGAGGAGATGTCAGACACAAAATTCCAAAGAGCGACACACAACGTGGATTCAAACATCTCTGAAATGGTCAGTGGCCAAACCTCTACCATCACACTGATTCACCAGGGCCTACACCCAGAGATCAAAATGGGCTGACGCACGGGCGCGACGGCTAGATCGCGGCAGATGCCCGGACGATGGTGTTCGGCAGAGCGACTCCCAGAAAACAGATTTTGTGAAATCACAGTAGGGTCTGTTGACGAGCGACACCGTAACTCGCTTTGTGTCACGGCTGGGGACGCTGGAGGCTGCAGCCTGCCAAATCGACCACTGACCGTGGGGGGGAGCAGCCAAGCCCCGAGCTGTTTGGCGCCGGGGAATCTCACATACTTGGACAGCAGCAGAGAGGATGGGGGGGGGCACAGTTTAAATGGGCTCCGCTGGGACCCGTTCCCTCACTCTCATGAGAGTCCAACAGAAATTCTCTGCTGCAGCCGTGAAAATGTAATAAATAATGCAGCTATTACCTAACCTGTCACAATAAAAGCAACAAAATCTCTGTCACGGTACCATCCTGATCAAGTGCTTATAAATCTAAACTATTCTAAATTACGGTGGGGGGGGGGGGGACAGAAGCACTGCACCTCCTTGTGAACCACTGGGGGGCGAGGGGTCCAGTTCACGTGCCCGATTGCGAAAGGGTATTTCGCCTGTTTTAGGGGTGTTTACAGACGTGTGACGGGAGCTGGGGGCCTCCCGTGCAAACGGAGCAGAGGTCATGGCAGAGATTTACGGTAAAGGGGATCAAAACAGTGCATGGACCCAGCGAAGCACATGACTGACACCTCGCTGGCTGTACGGGGGTGGCACACGACAGCCGAAACGGGCAAAGAATCCCGGTACTGCTGACAGACACGCTGTGCTATCCACAAATTACCCAGGACCCAAAGCAAGGCATTGTGGGAAATATTGAGGTCTTGAATTCATCACAATACCAAGCCATGGCTTCCAGCCAGGAGAGCCAGTCCAAAGGTGCTAGAGCCCAATTCAATCCCATCTCAAGGCTGGTCTGTTTTCTCCCAGGCAACATGAAACAGTGTCTTCCTGTGTCAGGGTTAGGAGCATGAAAAAAGGGCCTCAACTAATCAACCAACGGCCAGTTCAGAGGATAAACCGCCCACATATGCATGCGAAACACGAGGCCGGAGATCAGGCCATAGTAATGGGGCTTTTCCACTGATCCCTGTTAAAACTGTCTACAGTCTTTAATTCAATTACAACGGGAATGGCCATGTTGAGCTACAAACCAGCCTTGCAGTTCAGCTAGCTGCAGTTTGCCTTGCTGGAGTTGTGCATGTATGTGTTAGAGAAGTGTACCGCCTTAATGTTAAACAGATCTAAGGCACCAATACCTGCCCAACACACATGGTGAAAACTCCAAAAATCAACCATGACAGAAGGGCTCGCTGAATGACCGTGTTCATGAAAACTAGAGCAAAGAGAATCATAATTTCTCAGCAATCACTCAAACTACGAAAAGAAACCATGCCTCAGTGTCTTAAGCATGGACCCCAGGTGCAGAATCTAGCAGGGTCTGCAGATGGGGGAACGCCGCACTTAAGTCTTTACACTGGGGGGGAAAGTAAAACTGTAAAAAGACGCAAAGTTTCAGTATGACAATGGGACAAAAGTTGCCAATATGACGAAAGGATCTAAGGAGCAGCGAGGAGACGCCTATGTATCATTACTGTTTAAGAGAAACACCTGATGATCGTTCCGGGACAGGCAGGGAGAGGCTGAGGGCAGAGCGACCCGTCCGCATTCTCAGACCCTGTCTGCACACTTAACTCAATATAAAGTGGCACTATATATAGTACTAATGACGTGATAAGGGCCGGCAATTCATGCGCCCTTAAAACACGCGATTTAATTACAGGCAATTCCAATTATATCCAATTATTTGCGATTTCACTACAACCATAATGAATTTAGTAACCCGAAATAACGCAAAACAAGAGGACCATTACAGTGTCATCATCATTATAACGACGATAATAATAATAATAATAATAATTATATTTTATTATTATAGTTATTATTACTAATTATTGTTAATAATAATAGCAATAATTAGTAATAATAACAACAATAATAAAATATTCATGCCACTTTTTAAATATCACCGAACGTCCCCCATCACAAACCGCTGCATTATTCATAATGAAGTTAAAGTCACTTAACATTTCGATCTCCTTAAAGCCCTTCGGCAGCCGCTCCGTGATCTTCGGGAGAAAAACCACCCCCCTCCCCAAAGAAAACCATAAGAAAGAAAGAAAGAAATAAATAAATAAAGAAAGAAAGAAAGAAAAGGAAAGAAAGAAAGACATTACAAACACACCGGTCCAGCTGAAACCACACGGCTTCGGACGGGGCGTCCCGGAACTTACGAGCAGAAGAGGCTCTAGGGGGGGAATCAAACGACCAAAGTCAACTGAAACGGGATGGGGGCTGCTGCTTACCGGACTCGGCTCCGCCGGGGACCTCGCTGCGGTTGAAGCCCAGGGCGCCGTAAGCGTCCCGCAGCCGGTCACAGCTCACCGGCTCCTGCTCGGCGTGCGCGGCGATGCAAAACACCGCCAGTGCGCAGGCTGCTAAAACCCCCCTGCTTGCCATGATCGTACAAATAAAAGATGTAAATACTACTACTACTAATAATAATAATAAATCAGAGTAAAAGCGCCGCTATTATTCTCGCACGCCGCGTCTTAAGGTCCCGCGGAGGAGTCCCAAACGATCTCCGTGCGCTCCGCTCGCCGACTCCTTCTCCAGTCCGCAACTGGCCAAACTCTTATTAAACTCCGTCCTCCTGGCCGAGGGGCGCCGAAGTGCTTCCGAGAGGGACCCGCTCGGAAAGTGCGGGCGTCACTCCCTGCGTTAGGCGCTGCTGCTTCTGCGCGTCCCCACGGCTCAGATGCATGCCCCTGACAATAAGAGAATAAGAAGCTGATAAAAAATCAGAGATGCCTCGGATGTTGCGGCCGATGGTTCTTCCGGGAGGAGCGCACTTTCGTGACCTGTTGCGGCTCGGACTGCGCCCCCCGGGGAACCTGCTGCGCCCGGCCACCTCGGCTGACACCCAACACCGCCCCGGTGCCTCACCAGCGATCGGGACAAAAGACTGCCTGCCCCGGTTACTTAAAGCCTCTAACAACTGCTTTAAGACCTGCTCTGCCTCCCCGAGCCGCAGCATTAGTGATCGTGAGCCGAATAATTAAACTGATCCCGTGTCAGTTACTAATGGGGGGGGGGGGTTAAGCCAGGCTGGCCCCACACAATACCTGACATGGACTTTCACTGCCTGTGGACCCGGGATGGGCTCCCATCACGCTGGGTCTCTGTGAGGGACACCCGACGGATATTTTAACCCGGAGCTCACAAATATATCATTTACAAATTATCTGCCTTGTAAGTCTGGATCAGTTTAAATCAAACCATGTGCACCTCGCCTGTTTTCCATACTCGAAACCGACATTTTTCTTTGTTTGGGTGTGGGGAGGAGATGTGATGTGATGATTCATTTCTAAGGGAAGTGATACCGGCCCATCTGTGCGTAAACACCTCAGCGGAAATGTTATAAAAAGCCGCGTGTGTGTCTATACGTGTGTCAATGAGCCTCTACAGGGAAGCACAGCACCCAGAAGACAGGGACCACCCGGCACAGGGGCCACAGTGACAGCAGAGCGGCCCAGGGCAGACCCCGTGCTGCATGGCAACGCCAGAATAAGGCCGGCGAATGATCCATATATTTCGAGATGGGATGTAAGTAAGACAACTGCTTTACAGAGACGTGTGTGACGAAGCACAGCTGGGCACTACAACCTGCTAACAAAGAAAATGTTCCCATAGCCCCCCCTGCAGAGGAGCCCTTCCAAATTCTTAGGTCAGCAGTAATTTTCTCAACACCCCCTGACTCCCCTGTGTGAGAAATGGGCCGTGTTGACAAAAAGAGAGGGTGGAGGTCTCAGTCAGATGGGGAGGGGGTCTTTGGTGATACAGGTGTGTGTCTCTGCGTCCAGTGTTTCTTGAGAGACCCGCACACTTTTGGTAACGATATCAAATCTGGCACATGGCAGACAGTATGCGAGCCCCAACTCAGGCGAGCCCTGTACTCAGTCTGACCTGGTCAATGGGGTAGGTGGGGTCTGATAGTGATGACCTGGGGGGGAGGAGGAGTCAAGCACGCTTGAGAAGATATGCAAGGAATCGAGAGCAGGCTCCCAGCATGTTCATATTTCCATTAGCTCTGTATAATAAGTCTGAGATGTTTATCAGATGTGCAGTCTGTGTATCAGTAGTGATGAAAATGTTTGGCTGAGAGTTATAGATGCTGTCAGCGAAGACAAATAGTTTTAATCAGCAACCATGAAGCTTTTGTTTAGTCATTGCACAACCGCTGTTTGTTTATTTTGGGCACCGACTCAAGTCCCACGTAGGAAATCTTCTGAAGGAGGGGAGGGAATCGTTCCGAAACAGGGGAGAATGATTATTTTTTCCCCCTCATGCGTTTGGAGAAACGCCTTCACCCTCTCTGTGGAAGTAACATCTCTGTCAGTTTGTAAAAAGGAAAATTATGGAAACTAAGACCAAGCTGATATGAATTAAAATCCTCCTGTTGCAAGAAGTAGGTCCCTCTCAGCTGAGTGCCATTAACAGGAAGGTCAGATTAAGCTGGTACTGCTTAGGCCTGCCTTTGAGAAAGATGGGGCCACGGCTGGGCTCTGACACTGCCATGTGCTCTGGGATGTCCAAGATGTGCCCACTTTCATGGCCTGCGTTTCCTGGGATAGGCATTACATTCCCTTTAAGCTTCTACTGGATCAGCGGTTAGTGGGATATGGGTGGGTGGATGGATGGATGGATGGGTGGATGTGTGAAAGGGTGGATGGATGGATGGATGGATGGATGGATGGATGGGTGGATGTGTGAAAGGGTGGATGGATGGGTGGGTGGATGGTAGGATGGATGGATGGATGGGTGGATGGATGGATGGGAGATGGATGAGTGGAAGGATGTGTGGGTGGACGTGTGAAATGGTGGGTGGAAGGATGGATAGATAAATGGATGGGTGGATGGATGTATGGATGGATGAAAGGATGATAGATGGATGGATGGGTGGATGAAGGTGTCCTGTCCAGTACCCTACTCCATTCATCGAAGGAATGAGATTAATAGCCCAGTGAAGATACATAGACTCTCATTTGAGCTGCATGTACCTGTTGATCTTCTGGGCAATGATCACTATCTATCACACCCCCTCCCCCCATGAAAATATGGATGAGAAGGGAAAACAGGGAAGATGTAAATATGAGCCAAGGAGATATAGGTTAGAAAAGTTTCAGCCAAAAACAGGGTGAAACAGCATGGCATTCGGCCTGCGGACAGTCTGACGTGTAGACAGGGCTGAATATTTGCCTCTGGCTGTCGATCTGTGGGGGGGGGGGGTGGACAGGTGTATCTTCTTAAAGAGATGGGCTCATCTGCTTGAAAGGCACACAAACATGGACAGAAACCGTTCACATGCCTCTCCAATAAAAACATCAACACAACTCATGTTATTGTACATGTTGGTTTATTGTTATCTTCCATATTTGAAAATAGGCGCGTGTTTAATGAAATAATATTTACCAAAGGATTTTCCTTATCATGTCTCGCAGTGAGGGAGCGGAGAAATTCTCCAACAGAGCTACGGAGCGCCGGCCAGCCGGGGAACGCGCCCGCCGAGGAAAGCCAAAACGGGCGGGGGGGCTCGGCGATGTTAAAGTGAAAACAGCCAAATGCATTAAATAGCCAAAGGATGTTTAAGTATTACGAAAGAATATGATTCAATCAGATGATGTCGAATCAGCGGGAGGCTAGCGGTAAGCTTTGTGAGGTTTGTGATCGTTTTCACCAAACAGCTTAAACTTAATTAAACACCCAACATAGGTCAGTGACGCTAATCCAACACAGATCTCGACTGTGTTCACGTTGGCGTGGGCCCAGCAGGCAGACGTGCTGGCCGTGCCTCCGCACTGGTGTTATGGGCTCTGCTGAAGAGGACCTCACTCCCTTACTATGGAGACTAAACATGAAACCTGCATTTCATCCGTGATTTCCAAACAAGCTCGAGGGTAACGATAGACAAATAGACACTTAAACATGTAAGAATGCAACATTGACAAACGCCATGGTGGTCCAAGTGTTTAAAAAAATTACTTTTTAAAAATCACAAGACGGAACAGGAAACCACATAGGACGACATGCCATTTGATCATCAAAGAAGAGTCACCTGACTGCAGGCTTGGGCCTTTCCTACTGTCCGGATCAGGTGGTGCAAGACATAGAGCTCCTGTGGAGGAGTTCTCTGACCAGATCCGAAATCCCCCCGCTGGTGACGTACAATTATCCAGGCATCATCGCTGCAGTACCGACTCCGAGCTGAGAAGGCGGCCACAGCTAAAATTCTTTTTGCCCATTGCTAAATTGCCTTGAATCTCTATTGGCTGTTCCCAGAGAATCTGCCTGTGTTAATTATATCACCACTGAAGGATGAAAATATGATGCAATATAACATATAATGAGTTATAAATGTGCAAATCTCACTTCTGTGACATTTCTAGCATTTTCTCAAAGGACATTTTTTTTAAAATCTCCATGTTTATGGGTAAAAGGTACAAAGGGACTCACTACTGCACAGAGTACAGAAAAAAAACCTCAGTGAGCATGCTCAAAAGAACCATGCGCATGCTTCCTATTGGCCCTTCTGGCTGTCAATCACTGAGATTCCACCGGACAGTTTTACATACAAACCCCATTGAATGCACTTGTTCCCAATAATGTCCCATATTAGTTAAGAAGATAATGTTTTGTACAGTGTAAAATTACTCACCCAATTACAGTCACGGACAACTAACCACCAACAATATCATTAGGATATCATCTTTATCAAGGAATTATTCGTAACAAAAAACACATACACATCAGAATGTCCCTAATCGCAGGCCATTCTCATGGAAGGGCCAGAATCCAGGCTGGACACAAACCAGATCAGGAAACGATCTAGAACGATTTCTTTCGTGATTGTTCCTTAGTTGGCCACTCAGTAATAAAAAGGCTTAGGAGCACGTTATTCCAATGAGTCAGTATGCCGAGGCTGTCCCATGGCAGGGGTGGGACGAGATTGGGAAATGCAGTGGTCCCGATCCAATACGAAGATTTTACGACAGCCAGCGGTGACCAACAGTGACCGAAAACTGCCATTAGAACAGTGGCAAGACAGCACTGAAGCTCGAGCACATCTGTCATGGATTAAAGACGACATATATAAAAAAAGACAAGGTTTACAAACAGTGCTCAGACTTTATGGACTCAGAAGTTTCACAAGACTGTAGTTTGCGGTCTTCTTGGATCCGCTCGAAGAACTCGAAGCAGGACGGAGATGACAAACATCCGGCTGAGATGGTCAGTGATTCCGGAGCAGAGACAGGATGGACACTGTGAGAACGGGGGGCCCGAGGAAGGCCTGGCTGCCCCCATTCAGCGCCACCCCCACCTCTGCGTCCAGGGGGGGCAGAACCTGCCCAGTGAAGGCCAGGTCATCCAGGTCCAGGTTATCTGCGAGATCTGAAACATAGAACAGAGAGAAGATGGTCGGGTGTGATCTCCTAGATCTCCTAGTTACTATCCAGAACTTTCAACTGGCACGACCCCCCCAAAGTTGTAATCTACAGGAATCTACACAACCCCGACCTCAGAATTCAAGATGGCTAAGCCATTCATCAACAGAAGTGAGAGCTGTAATTATATACTGTTCATTAGCACTTACATCATATTTGTGGCTCATTAAATTGGTCGTACACGCAGTGCTGTCCAATTGCTGTCTGTGTACAGGTTGCTACGTTGCATGTATATACAAAATATTGCATAATGTGTTGTTATCAACTGACAACTGCTCAATGACTAACAATGAACCTGGCTAGAAATGGGGCTTGTTTCAGAAAGCAGGATTTCTCGCTTAACCAGATAACTTATTGGATTTAAATTTGACAAGTTATCTGGCTAAGCAAGAAATCCAGCTTTTTGAAACAGATCCGCGGTACTGCTAAATGACTTTCCAGCTTGCTGCACTGCAGTGGTTCTCGATCCTGTTCCTGGCATCCCCTCTGCCACATCTGAGCCTGATTAAAGTATGATTGGAATGAAAACATTCTGGTGGGGGGGGGGGTCAGGAACAGGATTGAGAACCACTGTTAAACTGGAACACAGTTAGCTGGGCAGTGATGTCAGTCCCAGCTCCGACCTCCAAGGCTCTCCTGTCCTTCACATTCACCCCCCCGCGCTCCTGAGCCTTTGGGAGCCCAAGCATGTGGGCAGCAGGGCGGGACAGCAGATCCTTAACGATCATCAATGCTGACAGTAGGCTGGCGCGTGGCAGACAACCCGCCGGGTCCCCAGCAAGCATGGGGACATACAGTGGCAAAGGGCTAAATTAGCTGGAGAGTCCAGAAAGGAATCAAGGGCACAGATTCTGCAGTGCCAGCCCTGAGAGATCAACCAGATGACAGAAGAATGTCCTGAAATACACCCAAGTGCCGGCCACAGCTCAGAAAACAAACCCCAACAGTGGAAAGGGAAGCCGGAACACCCTGCAACGCCAGGCGGCAGCCCTTCAGCAGACGGCTAAGCCGGAGCCCGGTGGCATGCTTTGCGCAGTCCGTGGGAACCTGCCCTCGCTCAAACACGCCGGGAGAGCTCTCCGCCGCTCCCCACAGGTCCCGGGCCGGGTCTGGACCCACAGGAACGCAGAGGCAGATAACACGCACGCATACGCGACGTGCTAGAGCTTAGGACTGTGCCCCTTTTCTGCTGGGCCAAGCAGAGCACGTGTTCGAAGCACATGTGCAGCCTGGCGGTTCTGTGTCAGCTCGGGGGGAGGGGCAGCAGCCACGTGCTGCAGATGTTCTAGGTGGTGCCGAGCGGGCACAGAGAACGGGGACGGTAGCTGAACCCGAATGGGCCGGGTGGGAGGGGTTAGTGACAGGGTTGATAAATAAACAGCCCCAAAACTGACAGCGAGGCACGATGTCTTCGCTGTTACAGCACCGGCTGAACGCTGCCCAAAGTACAAATGGCTTTCTGTATGACACCCCCACTACCCCCCCCGGGGAACTTCGCTGGTATAATGTATCACCATGACAGCAGAGCACTGTATTCCTATGCCAATTAAGACATGTATGTAATGCGATAGGTTCGTAATATGGTGTGTGCAGGACGGGGGGCGGGGGTGTGGTGTGGTGTGAGGGTGTGTGTGGTGTGTGATCACAGTGACCGATTTATGGCGGGGGGGACACAGCCAGACAGACAGACAGAGAGACACACAGACACACACACATACAGACAGTCAGAGAGATACGGATACACAGATACACAGAGTCACACACACAGACTCAGACAGACAGACAGACAGACAGACAGACACATACACAGAGTCACATAGACACACACACACACAGACTCAAACAGACAGACAGACAGACAGACACATACACAGAGTCACATAGACACACACACACACACACACACAGAGTCACACACATACACACACACACAGACTCAAATAGACAGACACGCGTACACACAGAGTTACACACACACACAGAGACACACAAACGCTGTATGAAGGTATTTGGCACAGATGCCCTTCACACATAACTCACATAAAAGCATCTTTGTGGGGGAGGCCAGCAGCTCGCCCAGGTGCTGTTTATGAAAGCAGGGAGGCCATGTCAAAAAGGCGGGAGGTGGGGGGGCTCCGCTCCCAGTAACCTGTCCCATCATCAGGAGGAATGTGATGTAAAATGAAAATGTCTGGGATGGGCCGACATCAGAGAGAGACAGGACTTATGAGCTGCAGGGAGGGGAGTAGCCGTTGTCTTCAGCTGGCGGTGGGTTCACTGGGGCTCCGGGGGGGGGGCGCTTAGCATATAGGAGGAGCAGCGGGGGCCAGATGGGCCCCGCGCCCTGGGGGTCAGCATACTGGGAGCCATGATAAATGCGTCGGCCAGCAGGGAGGGGTGAGGGATAGGAGCGACCCCCTCCTGCGAGCCCTTTGCTGGCTGGCTCAACCACGGGCGCTGCCCCGGGACAGGGGGGGGGGGGGGGCCCCAATAAAGAAAATTAACTGTGGGCCCCAAAACCACCCGCACATTACCCCCGGATTACCAGAACCCAGAAAAAAATGAAGTTTATTACCAA
>JAODKN010005492.1:1842-17590 GCA_026774425.1 Petrocephalus zakoni | reverse complement strand
CCACCCCACCACCACCGCAAATGCTACTTCCAGGAAATTATTTCAAAACCAGAGTGCAGACGGGCATTTTGAGGAGAAAGAAAAAAAAAGACAGGAGCGCACGGTCAAGCCAAATGCAATTCTTAAAAGCAGAACAAATGAATGAACAGTAAAAATGAATTAAGCTGAAGTCTATCATATAGCATCAAAGCCAAAGTTTAAACAGAATTATGGTAATTAAGACGAGCCGAATGCTGAATGTGTTACCGGCTACATCAATCAGCTTTGAAATTCACAGCAAAACCGTGTAATGAAAAAAATGATCTTTAATTTACTGACGCAGCTGGAGACACGCTAATGAGGGTTGGAAATGCGGAACAGTTACTTTGCGTCGTATTGTCAGTGGGGAATTTAGGAGAGAGACAAGCTGACAAGCGTTCTGACAGTACCGGATTTCCGCGTTTTATGCTGGTCATAAACCCAGTGAAGCCAAGCTCCACCCCATGAGACAGAAGGGGCGGGCCTTCTTGGCATCCAACTGCCCTCAGACACTGCACTCTCATCAGCCTTCTTTGAGGATTCCCTTGGCAGAGCGGGGCAGTACCTTCTGATGGTGCTCGGTGAGGATCTCCACGACGATGTTCTGGAACTTCAGCTCCATGATAGCAGCCACGGTCTCCTCCTGGGGCCTCATGAGTGTGGGGCCAAAGACCACGCCCAGATTGGCGACGGTCATCAGGTTCAGCTTACTGTTCTCAGCCACTCTGAGGGTAGAATATAAGCATTGCTTCTGAATAGCTTCCATATTTAAGAGTGGGACAGAGGACATGGCCGTATAAACATATACATGACAGCTGGTGCAGGTAAATCGATTTGGGTAGGATAACCTCGTCATCTACTTTGGGAGCAGTCCTCCTAACTCCAGAGCGAGCTGCAGGTTCAACATTTACAACAGATCATATATCTATGCAAAACAAGGTCTGGGAGGCCAGCAGCACATCCAGGGAGGTACGTCGGCGGCTTGATCCCATCGAGCCTCTGACAGTTACAACCATGCGACAATGGGCCCCCTCTCTCCCAACCTTCCCTGGAGAAGAAACATCACCCTCGACCCACAACATGTAGATGTAAACCAGGTCTTGTAAGTACATTGTCCAGTGGAGCATGGGCCTGTTTGGCAACTCCACCATTCGCCACAGGCAGGACGTCCTGTGCCTCCGTAAGCCTACCTGGCCAGATGTTTCATGAGGAGGCCGAGGACGGCCCGGTTCTTCTCTGGTAGGTTATGGACCAGGGAGTGAATAGACTGCACGCGGGATTCAGGGCTGCCACTTTCTGTTTGAGAAAGATGGAGACACACACACAAAGAAAGTGCTTTAAGGTCCCGAAAGGTGACTGGAAGCCATCCCATCCGAGGAGACCATCCAACAACCTGCCTAATCCACCACTGTGTTCATATCGTTTCCCACAGCCAGCTTACTAACCATCAACCTGTCATTTTGATCCTTTTAGACACTTCATTTTGCATTACAGTGCATAAACAAAGGTCAAAGGTGAAAATATGTATAGATGAGAATTCAAATTGTGTCTGATAAACCATCAGAAGGACGGCATGAAGATTCGACAAACGACACAGAAGTGGGAGCAGTTTCACGCGAGGGGGCCGATCAAGCCGCCCAGACCTCATCTCCTCAAATTTCCTCACGCAAACTAATGCCTGATAGCTGCCGCCGCCCCCCCACACATCCGAGATCCATCACCACAGGACTGACATGCGCTCCGAGAGGCAAACAGCTCCTCGGGGATGCTGTCATCCTTCAGGAAATATTCATCTCTAATCCATCCCCTCCCCCCAAATAACACCACCACTCCATCAGAGACCAGCAGCTTCTATCGTCTTTGCGAAATGCTTGTAATCCCATTTGTTCATTTGGAAAAGACAAAACATACAGCACTTACACATGGGCCGTCGTTCCTAAGCAGCAGCACGGTGGCTGTGTCACTTGCCCACACACAACACACCGTAAATGCTACAGCATTAAACTCTTTCCTGTGCATTAGGCTGGAGTGTCAAATGATGGCACATAATTGCCTTAGGAGATTAGCATGCACATGGCACTGTTATATCGGCGGGGGGGTGCATGCACGGGAACAATAGTCAGATGACCAGGAGGGAAGTCAAGTGACTAGAATTTAGTGGTTACTTCTGTTTACCTTGCCTGTGCCTTCAGTCTAACCACACTTGTTTCTGAGATGATTTTTCAGGCCCAGTAAGTCTGGATGCCAGCCCTGTAAGGTCTGTAGCGGTAATAAGGCTACATAAGGCCGTTTTTACTTAACTTTTCTGTTATTTGCTCCGACTACACCAGGGTCCAAGCTGCCACTAAAAATGGAAGCGTTTCCCCCCAATAAGCCTCGAGTTTGCTGCCAAGCAAAGGTGCCACAAAGATATGCCGACCACTCAGACCAGGCGGCTCCCGCCGCGCCCTCGCCCGCAGACTGACGCAGTACTGACCCGCCGCGCCCTCATCCGCGGACTGACGCAGTACTGACCCGCCGCGCCCTCATCCGCGGACAGACGCAGCACTGACTTGCCGCGCCCTCACCCGCGGACTGACGCAGCACTGACCCGCCGCGCCCTCGCCCCCGGACTGACGCAGTACTGACCCGCCGCGCCCTCATCCGCGGACAGATGCAGCACTGACCCGCCCCGCACGTGTAAATGTCAGGCACGATTCAACACCCAGCTAGTCACCCAGCTGTAACACGAAGCGCCCAAGGACGTCGCTTTGCTGTCCCAGGAATCCTTGAGGTGACTGCTCGAAAAAAAAGGTCTGGGGGCTGAAAAAAGCGCCTATTACTTTGCCAGATTTCCATTTATGAGGTAAATTCCCAGCTTCTGCCAGCACTCGAGGTATAAAGGGAACAATCGCTGACCTGCGATTCCCTCAGAGTAGAGACCCCAAGCAGCAGAAATTTGTTTTGAGCTCTAGTGATTAATCCCATACATTTTCCTCCCCATAAGCGTGAGCCAAACCCACAATCCAGTCCAGAACCAGATCGTTCCCACTGAGTTCTAGAGATCTGACCCTGAACAGCCCGCAGCTGTTTCTCATTTCTGACGCAGCGGCGTGATTCAAGGCAGCCCAAGTCTCGGATGGAGGGCATGCAGAAGTGTCATTTGAATATGAAAATGAGGCCGTTTTACAGTCTCTCACAACTCCTGATTCATACAGGAGACGGCCGCAGGCGAAACCATGACGAGACACGGTGTGAGGGATAAATGCCATTATATCGATCCTTTTTTTCCCCCATCAGAGACAAAAAAAATAAAAAATGTTTGTTTAGGGCCTACGTCTGCTGTGTGTCTAGAATGATGGGGGGGGGGGGAAAAAAACGGGCAAAGTCTGGCTCTCAGTGTCTCCTGTAAACATAGCAGGCCTCGGCGGCCAAGTGGCCGAACGGAAATCATTACCGTCACTCATTATCGATCAATCAATCAATCAGGGATTTCAGGTACGGAGGGGTGGTGGAGATGGAACAGGATACTCACTTGCCAGCATGATGAATTCTTTGTACAGCCCGTAGGTCATCAGAGGTTCCGGAAGGCTCCTTAAGAGGAATGGATAGCTTTCTGAGACACACGGTGACATTAGATCCACCTACAGCTTGTTGAGTGTGTCCCAGAGAAGCACTGGTGTACTTCTGCATTTCCCAGTACCACCAAAACCACGTGGATATCCAGGACGGGAAAGAATCACAGGGCTTTTACTGTAAGGTCATGTGGTCACACGTCCACCAGGCCGGCACAGGAGGGAGGGGCACTTTATAACAATGCTTGCAGCACACTCAAATCCAGCCTAATCTTGTTCAGATGGCCCAGTCAATGTCCACCAGACTGTCCAGCATCCATTTACTGGTACGAAAAAGACTATGTGCATTAGTTCAATGGGAAACCACAGTTTCTGCAAATGCAGTTTCGTTGACTCGGTTCCAATTCCTGTTTTCAACATTTCACCTCATGGCATAAAATGATCTCAGGATGAGTGTAACGGAAGACAAATCCCAGGGCTGCTGCAAACAGAAAACAGCGGGGCTGAGCTAACCTGCACAGCTCACACTTCTAAACACAGAATTACTAATGAAAATCCTCCGTGAGGATGACAACTCACCGCTCTATCGCCACTGAACACCCAGCTGCCTTCTTACATATAAAGTACTACTTATGAATGACAAGAATAGCATCTCCTGGGTTTTGGCTGAATCCATCTGTACCCCAAGTCAAGGTGCACATTCATTTGCAATTAATTCAATAAAATGGTAATAACGCATAACACCATGCACCAGACAGAGAACTGAACCTTGGCTCAAGGGATCATCATTTGCTGCTGGAGTTCAAAGCTTCTCAAAGGGCCACAAACAATACGAAGGAATCATAGAGCCATATGTTATTCCCTAGACGCCAAAATCAATTTTGGAATGATGTAGTAGCTCATTAGGGCATTAGAAAAGCACACATCACAGTTTAACCTGTATTGGCTGAGCCCAAAAGCCCATACCCTGTCTCCGCAGAGCAACGATTAATTATACCCTTCATTTCTATACACAATTAAAATACCCCAACGACATTATTTAACAGTAAGTTTAATGTCCTGGAAAAATATTATATTTATGGGGTTCATCTTGGGGGCCAGTACAAAAGTTCATGTAGACAACACCAGCTGGAAGCCCAGTGATTCTGAAATTCAAATCCAGAAGGTTTCAGGTTTGAGTCCTGGAAAAGGGGCGTGAACGTACACTATAACTCCGAGCAAAAGTGCTGCAAGTGGATCAACTGCTTAGTCAACAGAAAACAGATAATGAGCCACATGCTCTGCGTTTATGCAGAAGGAACGGTGGTCGAGTAGCTCTCACCTCAGAAACACCTTCAAAGCACTTGTTATGGTCTTGACATCCCAGTCTTCGGAGGTTGATAAATTGACCTCGGAGTAGCTCTTCTCATCTGAAATGCATCAAGGATATTAGAGTCAAATTCAAATAGGTCCAAGTCAACTAGGGTCATTGAAGGTCCTTGAAGTTCTACTTCCGATGCAAATAAACATTCCTGGAGACAACCATGACATGACTCAGCTGATGTTAAGAAAGCTGAATATCTTCTAAATGACATTTTATTAAAATTCGCCAGGGAAAGTAAGTCTGTTTAATATTAAAATGTACAAATTATTTTCTCCTGCAAGTGGTAAGAGAACAAATCACCAGATTACTTTAAAATTTGTGACTACAACATCTGAAAGCATTTTATGACGTAGAAACATGCTATTTTTTATTCAGAAGTTAGTCCGGCTGGTGGTGAAGGCTGCAAAGGCTAATGGCAGATCCCAGGCCACTGGTAGTACACAGATCGGGCAGTGTGGGCAACTGGTCTGATACCAATGGGATTCCGACCACGTGTTTATCCAAGAAAAGGTGTTTGTGTTTAAGACAGGCCAGATCCGGTGCAAACGGTTCAAGACATTCTCCACCGGGAAGCACTATCCCAGCAAACTGATCATTGACGGTTTTTATCAAGCTCTGCACAAGGGTACAAATATGAGAAATAAAACTAAACAGCACTGAAAAATACCACTTGGCGGCATACAGGGACATCCCAGAGGTAATAAAGCGAATAACCACGCAGCTACAGGGTTCCTTGAGAGGGCTACGGCCAACAGCAACCTTTATACTCCAGGGATATGACCGCAAATCACAGAATCCTCACACCGAGCGACCCGCACTCACGCCCACACTTGCTTAAGAAGTTTAATGCAGACACAAAAACTCTGCACGAACAGAAATACTTACACACAGAAAATGTATTGTTCATAGAATGTATTATGTGCTTCATAGAAAATAAAGCCTGAAAACTTTGTTACTGTATTTTGTTACTTTTTTGCAAGGTTATTTGAATTGATAGAAACAAAACGAACTAAAGCTCTAACAAAAAAAATGCCATGAACCCCATATTTGGCCGGAATATGAATATGGATTCTCCCATGAGTCATGCTGACTCAGGTGCTGGGAATGAGGCTAACGCGGGCAGGTTTGCCTTCATTTCTCCAGGACTAGGAGACCCTCCGTAGGACCCTCCCACGGCCCTGCCACGCACACCGTCCACACGATACGGATGTCTCTGCTGGTGGGTAATGGCTGGCCTGCGACGGGGGCGTTTGCGATGCTGGGCACGCTGCCGACGGGGGGGGAGGTAGCTGAGCGGCTGGCGGTGAAAGTGGAGGGGGTGGGGGCATGATCCAATTCCCCTCTGCGGAGGTACAGCAGCCAGGTGTCACAGACAAGGACGACTCCCGGACGAGGGCCTTGAGTTCAGGCGGGGGGGGGGGCTGTATGGCAGCCGGGGAGGGCATTTGAATGCCAGCTGGTCACTAGCAGACACCTGAACTCCGTTGCCCATACCCTGTCTCCGCGGCAGCAAACGCAGGACGGATAATGGTGCGGAAATCTGACTGCCACTCCGCAAGACTCCTCCCTGGGTCAGAGCCCCTAGACAGACAGGCAGGAAGGGAGCCCGGCTGGGCAACTGGCAATTACACTGACACCCATTTCAGGCCTTCACATCCTACGGCAAATGATGACTTCAAATTAAAATGCACTTGAATTTTCCGTGATGTTGTGCTCATCAGCTGAAGTTTCCCATGGATATTTTGCCGGCAAAGGGGGGGGGGCTCGGAGGCGAGTAACATCACCGCGCTCTGTCGGTCTCGACGCGACTCTCTTAAGGTTAAGTAACTGCGACGTGTCATCCGGCACGGTGCAAAGTAAGGCTCCTGCGGAAAGCCCGGCGGCAGCCACTCCCCGCCTATCAGCCACGGTACACCATTTAACACATTAAAAGAAGTACATTCAGTGCGAGACGAGACGCTAGCCGGGACACTGGCCATGTTTATCCTTGCGTCTAGGCTGCTACCTTAATAGCAGCCAATTTAGCTCACTTTGACAGAGCGGAGGGAGGAAAGGAGACTCCGTGATGGGCCGCACGCGCCCGCAGGCCTGCCCGCTATGTGCAGGCCTGCCCGCGAGGAGGCTGGCAGTCTCCAGACTGCAGCACCAGACCTGCTTTCTTGACTTCTGCTCTGCCAGATAGGCGGGGAGAGAAGGTGTCTCACCTATCATTACCGCGAGAAGCTTTTGTACTTTGGAATTGACGCCCACCACTCTGTATAGACCTTGGTCGTTGATACCTACACATAAAAAAACACATCCAAGTCATTTTAATAGAGACAATCAAATATACGTTTAAAAATACCAGATTTGGGTACATCACAATACAAGTAATTACTCAGAGGCTTCCATTTAATTAAGATGTATTATGAAAAAGAGAAAATATGAATAATGCTTTACATTTAAAGCGATAATATTTTTAGATCCAAACTAATCAGATCCTGTAGCCTTACTGTATGGTGAGACACTCGGATTACATGCTGGCACTGCCCTCTGGTGGTAAACTGAAGGCATTGCAACATTCACCCAGACGTCAGGCATAACGGGAGTCAATCGTTCGTTATGATTTAACCATACAAAATGTAACCATCGCATACAGACAAAGAAATATACAGTAATACCTTAATATGAGGGAATCGTGTATAATTTCACACTGTTCGACACTTCCCTCATTTTGAGAAACAGTTAGCCTTACCCCGCTTTTCAATGGCTTCAATGGAATTCTTCACAAATGAGAGCCCAACGTCGTCCAGTTGTGCATCAACTGAAAAAGTAAGAAAAAACCAACAGATTAGCTTATCCGCTGATATATGTCATAATTACTGGTGAAGCCCACACACATTCACACGCATATCGGGCTGGATGACAACTTTCACAACAGAATGCGCTAAACGAGACAAAGAGTCTTCACCATGACAACCGTCTGACACTCTTCTGACTCAACCATTAGGCGAGTTCTATATATGTATTAAGCATCACAGAGGTGCCTGTTCTGTCTAAGCAGGTCACCGTATGCATGCACATGGCTATGACATCACTGCAGATCTGAGTTCAGAGTACAGACAGGCAGTCCATAAGAAATCCTGGGCTAATATGTGATGTTCAGGTCCAGTTTTAACGTGGACCAACGCGTCTGCTGATTTTCTAGCTACTCATATTTTGATCCCACCCCTCAAAAGAAATTGTGGAATCATATCACACTTACATCCTCTTTCTTTTGAATAAATCTTACACAAGTAGTTCACCTGTTAAGAGAGACACATGAACAGTGTTTTTTTGTAAACATTTTTTTCTCTGCAAAAATACTTAAATATGGATGGAAAAAAAACATTAAATAAATTAACCAAACTGTATAGAAATGAGATGCTATGAAATTAAGGGATCCTGTTTATGGAAGAGGTGGGGATCTGTGGGGTTAGACATGGATGGACCAAAAGTTCAGCGGTACTCACAGGCTCCTTCCCACCCATGGCATGCATCCAAAACTTGCGGTCATCATCTGAGAGTGCCTGAACCGTGACCACTACTCCTGGCCTGTAGGGTCACACATGCAGCGAGGAGGAAAACACACAAACATCAAACTTCCCAGAATGCACTGCGCTCTCATCTACTCATGACTCACGGCTCGGGGGCCTGCCCATGTTGCCATGGCTCCCATTTATACACTATCAATAGACACTTAATTGCTTGCTTTCAAGCACAAATAAAAACAAACACTGGAGGGCAGGTCAGACCCTTTCGTTTAGCAATAATTACATATCTGAAACTTGAATCACCATTTAAAAGAACACCGAAAGTTTACATAAATACATTACGGCAACATTAATCCATTTGAAGCACAGTGGGAAAATAACTTCAAAACACAGATGAAACTTAAGAAGCCCAATAAAAGATGTAATAAAAAACATGACACTATGGCCCTGCAGGGCACAACAAATGCTTTACACTAACATGACCCGTAGGAGGCGCTGTGCCAAATCCTAAACTGTATCTCCTGCTAAGTTTAACTAAGCTCCTAGCTACAGAGCACAATGCTGTGCACACAGAATGGAGTCTCTCCAGGGGTTGACTGGCTAGCTAGGGGGTTAAATGTTCCCACTGGGGGGTGGTACGCTTCCCATAACCTTTCCATCTCAGTGTATGTAAAATGTTGTAGTTTTGGTGGGGGGGGGGGGCATTGACACTCATCTGCTCTGATCTTTGGCTTGTTAGATTTTAGCCGTACAGTTTTAGATGTGGGTTAGGGTTAGGTACTGTGGTCAATCAGCACACCGTCACACTGCAGTCGCCGTGGCGATGAGGGCGTCTTACCGATCGGTGATTTCGAGGTCCAGGCAGAAGCGCCGATCAAGTACATCGGTGGTCTTCCGCAAACAGGACTTCAGGGTGACAGATTCCGTTTCTCCCTGGCAACAGTCAGTGGTTTTAACATTGAGGCTTTGACTGGATTAAACTGGTCTGTCGACCAACAGGGGAGGGGAGGCATAGGTCATGAAGGCCACATGCAAAGAGAGGCTACAACAGTACTGGAAGTTCAAAGGTCGGGTAAGAATCAGGAAGAGATCCATCAGCCTGAGGCCATTAGACTAACATCCTCACACTCTCAACTAAGGACTCGACCCTTTGCAGCCTGGATACTAGGGTTAATGGTCAGGCATCTGCATCAAACATGTCGTCCATTGCATCTGCTGCATTAACATGAGCACTTGCCACTTACGATCTTGCCCCCGGACCGGTGGTCGAACGTGATCATGTGCAGGATCTTCTGGTTTTTGACGAAGGTGCAATATCTTTTCACCCAGCTGGAACCAAAGGGAGGGGGCCCTGTGGGTGGCCATAGCTCAGTTATGCCGACTTACATCACCGCAGCCCACCAATCAGAGCCACCGTCTGATCAGACCCAGCAGCTCGGCAATGCCCTAAGGCGAGCGTCCTCACTGGCTGCAGTTATACGCGGTGAAACTTAAGGGTATGGTTACAGAAAATAGCATTTTGTTGGTAACAATGTAAATGATTACCAACACACAGAGTATAAATACTGAGACAAATGAACAAAATATAAAAAACAAATGTTAAGACTTTTTGACAAAGAGACGCATCTTATTGGTGGGGAAACAGGGACCCCTACGGTAAGATGGCGCATTGCCCCAGCAACAGGCGAGATTAAGCGTCTCTGCCTGTCCCTTACTGCTGGTCAATACGCATTCATATTTACGGATGACCGCCCTGCACATTAGAGCATGACAAAGATAAAAGACATGGCCCCGCCCTCCCCTCATCCTCTGACCTCCCTCTGGGGCAGTGTTTCCAATCTGGGTCTCGGAGACCCACAGACGGCCCATGTTTCTGCTCCCTCCCAGACAGTCCACATTTTTACCAAGAGCTGAGAGAAAGCAAAAATGTGGACCGTCTGCAGGTCCGGGAGGATCGGATTGGGAAACGCTGCTCTAGGCGATGGGAGCCCCATGCTTACTCTTCTCCTGCACGTAGAGGTAGCCCTCGATGCTAATGGGGCTGGTCTGCCTGTGCTCCGTGGGGCACTCTTTAAATTTCCTCATCAGCTCCCTGACCTCTGACCTGGTGCCCTCAAAACGACTCCGCGTCTGGGAAGGCAGGGAAGAGGAGTAGGGACTCAGTTCCCAGCTGCGGGGGTTAAACGAGATGGCTGACAAGAGGAAGATGGAACATCTCAAATTGCTCTCCCGAGGGTCTCTCTTTAAGAAACAAATCTTAAGTAACAGTTGGAAAATGTTACCCCTGGCACTGAAAGAAGAGCCTGTATGGAAAATAAGCACTGAAATTTAACAGGCTCACATGAACAGCATTCACAAAAGCACGCTTTTACACACACGTGTGTCCAAATAAACACAACTCACGTGTAATTCTATGGGAGAGCCCGGGCTCCCTGTTGTCTGTGATCATTCCTTTAAATGCAGTGCAATTACAGGATGTTTATAAGGCAAGGGGTATAGGAGTGGCCTTAATTCATAAAGTTGGCCATTTGTATCATCATCTAATCATATCTTTTGAATCGATGAGTGACAGGGGAAGTGGCACTCAGAAAGCCAATCAGCTGTGGACAGTAGCCCTGTGACCCCTCCTCTGTTGAATTGTTGGGTGGGCAGGATAGTACCGTGGACCTAGCGGGACACCGTACTTAGAACCAGCATGGGCCGGACAAAGGAATAACTCCTCACGTTCTGGATGTTGATCTGCAGAGCTTTTTTGTAATGGTCGAAGTCCTTGGCCAGCTCATATCCCTGGTGGTAGAAGGTGAAAACGGCCTGGAAGAACGCCAGCATCTGGATGGGGGAATGAATGAGGGGGAGGAGGCCGGGAAATGAGTGGGGGTTAGTGAAAAGGACACTGGCTTTCAGGGAAGGCTGTGCGGGGCGTGACTGGATCACTCACAGGCTCCACGCAGTCAAACTTCTTACGTTCCTGTATCTCCTGCAGCTTGCAAACGTACTCCAGAGATGACTCCTGAAAATGCAGCCTCATCTGTTCCACTTGGAGATCAGCCTGTAAAAGGAAATAATTCGACCCAAAGTATGATTGAGGGGTGGGGGAGTAACTCTGAACCCAAGCAAGATCAGCATATATGGTCAAAAACTTCATTGAAGCTGAGGGGAACCAAAGTGCAGTTAAGGGATACCAATGTGCAGCTAAGGGGAACCAATGTGCAGCTAAGGGGAACCAATGTGCAGCTAAGAGGAACCAAAGTGTAGCTAAGGGGTACCAATGTGCAGCTAAGGGGAACCAAAGTGCAGCTAAGGGGAACCAAAGTGCAGCTAAGGGGTACCAATGTGCAGCTAAGGGGAACCAAAGTGCAGCTAAGGGGAACCAAAGTGCAGCTAAGGTGAACAAACCACCAGTTGAGGATGAGCTTTCCCCGACCTTAAGGTCAGTTGAACTGTCATTCCAAACATACACTGCACCTTCAAGGTGAGAATCCAGAGACCCGTTTTTTAATAGTCCACCAGGAGCTCGAAGATGCAGTCAAGATGATGTGAAAAATCCCGGACACATGAGGATACAACAGATCACAGTTGAACCAGCAGGTTCTGCATTCACTAATGCTGTTCAAGAATCATCATTATCATCCTCCTCAGCTTCAAGGAAAAGCTTCATGTTGCTTTGATCTTTTTTCCCCTGCTGTGGGGGGGCAGTTTACAGTTCTCCTACACTGTCAGACTACGCTAAGAGCCAAGTGATTCCTGACAAAAAACAGAACGTCTTTGTTTTCATGACCTGGCTGCACGCCGAGACACAGCGTAACGGTGGCAAATTTTCCCGGTGGTTCTCCGAAGGGTCTCTCCACGGCCGACCTTTTGGCTATGAGAACACTCATGCACCTTCCCTTTTATAGGGCTTGGGGAATATTCATTTTTTTTAGGTTTGCAATACTTTCCCGATGTGTTTTCTGGAATCTGTCACATATAATAAGTGAAAGAAGGTGCTGGAGTCAATCAAGGTGAACATCCCTTCTAGACACGTCATTCCTGGTTGGATGAAGGCCTTATCTTTGGCCCACGGAGAGTCAGACATACCTCTTGTAATTGCTGTTCTTTCTTTCTAGCCGACAACGTCAGAAGTTTTTCCAGGGAACTGTAGTACTTCTCAGTCTCCTTCTCGTATCTCTTTCTCTCCTCCTTCAAAGAGAAAAACGACACCAGAGGAAAAGGGCAGTTTGCTGCCGGCCCCTAGAAAGAGAGCAACAGCACCCTCTGTGCCCCTCCTGTGGGACTGCACCAAACAACGCTCGCTTTTCATTCCGAAACGAAAGCTTTACCATTTCGTTTTGTGATGCTCGCCACGCTGCCAGCGTTGGGCTTTATTCCCAACGAGCATTTTATAATCACACGCTAGTCTTCGCCTTGCAAAACACCAAGGGATTTTCGTTTTTATGCACACAGGAATGCAGTTAAACCATTAAAACGCTATACTAAGATGAGGGCTGGAAAATATGATGCTCTACATACTTAAATGTTACTTCTGAATGGAAATGTCAGACAGGCAACTTTTAAGTGCATGGAATACACTTTCCTTTGGTCAACCTCAAAATGAGCCGGCGATGTCAAAATTATGATTTTTGGGCGAATGCTCCTTTAACGCGTCAATGGCAGCTGCCAACACGCATCTGACATGCGGGTGGCCAGGCTGTCAACGGGCAGTGTGATTAAAGTTATTCCGCATTTCCTGGGGCCTTGTTTAGTTTCAGATCAATCCAGTGGGGAAATCACACCTTGGCCGAACCCAGCTGCTCCTTCCGAAACTTCTCCAGGGGTTTCATCAGGGTCTCCGTGATGTTTCTCATCTAGGAAAAGAAGACAGCTCAACATGCAGGCACTGTTTGGAGGGAGGGTTTAATTAGACGGGTGTGGAGCATCAAATATACTGTATGTTTTGTTTATGGACACTGGCAGTAGGTGAATCTGCATTACCATGTCCATAAACAAAATACACACACAGTATATAGCCACACTTCGAACAACATCCAGCAATGATTCATGCTACCCATAATTTAACGGTGACTTTGAGACTACAATAAGGCTTAATGTCTATTTATTCTGCTTAGTGTCAGCGTAACAGCTGTCTTAGAATTTACTATATAATTATGTTTTCATCTAAATATATTGCACATGGGCCATGGAGACTTTTTAGCACCCTGTCTCCACTGAAGCTCTTCTATATACGGTCTGCAGAATTATTAGGCAAGAGTGTATTATATTTGTATCTTCTCTTCTGAACAATATTTTCAGTCCAGATGAATCTCTAATTAATGAATGAGCTGTTTAAAAGCAGAGCATGTATTTGGTCAGAGTACTTTCAGTTTGGAGAAAAACAGGAAAACACAGATACTTTCCTGTGTAGAATTATAAAGCTAATTATTATTACTATTAAAATAGAGCAGAAAAAAACAAAATTGTAAAGTGCCAGTCAGAGAGAGGCAAAACAAACTGAAATTGCTAAAACTTTAAAATTCAATTACTGTACAATCAAATGTTTTGTGGCCAAAGGACAAAGAGGAAGAAGCTTGTAACAGCATATTCCGTCCAGAGAGCCTTGAAAGGTGACTGATTTATGACCTGACTTAACCCCCACTGAGAACTACAGGGCCTTACTTTTAGATTTACCAGCAAACGGTACACTTCTCAGAGCAGCATCTGGGAGGCGGTCCTGCAACGTAACATTTTCTCTCTAAATAAATTTACTTGGAGCAAAAGAAAACTTTGAAATCATTTTTATGAGTCTGCCCAACTTTTGCTATAAATTACCTCCAGGAATAGTACTTGCCTAATAATTCTGCACTGAGTGTAATGTGGTGTCACATTCAGCAGCGGTGATCATCTTCAAAATGAAAAGCTGCCCCTACCGTCAGTGATAACGCCGCCCCTGACCCTGAATCCCAAATAAACGACAGGAAGTGCCCCCTGGAATTCCTTGATTCAGAAGGATTGCTATATACATAGTCTGGGCTCGAACAGATGTGTAAAAAAAAAAAAACCAAACAAAAAATAACTGTTTGGCCTTAATAGTGCAGGCAGATGCCAGCAAAGCCAAGTAGCCATGGCACTCCGTGTATCGCCCATCCTGGCTGCGGGGCTCTGGGCTGGGGTCCTGTTCCTGGGAGAGCTCCCCAGCATGCCTGGGCCAGCTGCCCCATTCCACAGCTTCCTCCCCCGAGGCAGATCCTGACGTCAGGCTGCCATGCTCACCCGACCTTGGGTCAAAATACCCCCCCCCCCCCAAATCCCAGCCACTTCCTCCCACATGCAGCCTGGCCTTGATACCCAGAATGCCACAGGATTGGACAAAAATGGAGAAAAGAAAAACAAAATCCGTTTTCCAGTCTTCAGATAGAAGCAGAGCCATCAAAACAAGGTACTAAAACAAGCTATGCTCAGATCAGACATTCTCGTCCTCAGTACTTCCTTACATTTCCTGCTGTGCTGTGGTGATATTTTATATAAACTTAAAAACGGTCAGTCGACTGCCGAAGTGTTCCGTTTTCCCTGGCAGAAGGAAAAATGCTGAACTAAAGCTAAACTTAAACACATTTACGGATAAATATACTCAAGGCAAGACCGAGACGCTGACTGTGTTGACGACAAGGTGCTCTTTGTGTTTCGGGTGACAGTGTGACCGCGTTTCAAAAGATGTAGAGTCTGGGTGTCTGGCGAAAAACCCCGCGGTATCTCCTCTCGCTCAGCTGTGACACAGGCCCCCCTGCTGACATGTGTGGAATCTTCCAGGCAAAGCCGGAAGGGGCGGAGTCAGGTGCCAGGCATCCCGGCCATGTTTCCGTCACCGTGGAGAGAAGCGAGGACATCCCTGAGCTGGTTCTCATCTATAAATACCCTTGTGTCTATTTGATCGCTTGGTTGGAAATACACAATAATTCTCAAGCTTGTATTTCTCCCATGAGAAATCCAGCATGTCCCCCCCCCCGCCCCACTGTGGAGATGGGCTCACTCACCATCATCTCTCTATGCTCCTCCAGGTTTTTGAGGAACAGCGAAAATTCCTGCAATGACTCGTCTGCAACAGAGCAGGAAAAAGATCTTTTGAACCGACAGCCAAAAGGAGAGCCAGAACATTCAAATGACACATTTCAGATTTTAGTTAACCCTCTATAACATTATTAAACATATTAAAAACACTGACATATAACCCACTTTCATAAACCTTGTGCCTCCAGGAAATGCATAAGCATGCCTGAGTACTGATGTCAGCAAAAGATAGCCAATGACATTGCGGCATCATGCAGGGG
>JAODKN010005178.1:3609-17620 GCA_026774425.1 Petrocephalus zakoni | reverse complement strand
CCCCCCCCCCCCCCCCCCCCCCCCCCCCCCCCCCCCCCGCCCCCCCCCCCCCCCCCCCCCCCCCCCCCAGTAAGAAATGGCTAGGCTCTCTCCTCCTCTCAAACACCAGGACAAAAAAAGGAAAGTGGAGTGACAACTGTGAGTCCCTTTCTGTGTGCCCTGTAGGGCCAGTGTGGAGTTTTCAGTTTGATTGAAGGTCCCCTTTCTGTGGTGTGTGGTGTGAAAGCTGTCCTAATTGAATGATAAAGTGCCCCGGGATGGATCCCGGTGAATGACTAACAATGCACGGCCTGTGTGTGGTAGAGGGATTTTGGTTCAGCTCCAGCCTTTGCCTCTCCACTCTGAGAGGGGGTCCATTATAACCCTCTCTGCTGGACTCGGTCACGTGATGGGCCTCAAACTCCATGCCCCCCTCCCTGGCCCGGCCGGGCCAATCGCGGGCAGTGCCTTCTGTTCACGCCGGCCCATGTGCTTCCAGTGGCCTCATTTTTGCATGTGACTGACTTTCAGAAGTGATCCATGCACCGCTGGTTGGGAGAGTAAGAACAAAACTCATCACGACTCGCGGAAAAATTAAATGAAATCACTGTTGCGGCGTTAATGTTTAAACTTAATTGTCGAATGCGGGGAAGAACCAGACTGCGTGTTATAAATGTGAGCAGAGCAAAAAGTAGTTGCACATAGTCAAGGAAAGCCGCTGTAAAATATTATAAAAACATCGGGTAAACGTTCCCACTGGGAACATTGTTTCTGGACATTTGGGATGACTAAAAATGTTCCTTTAATTTGTTGGCTCCTTGTTTTATCCCTCAAGTTTTAGCCATTGTGTTGTACTTAGTCAGTATATTCTTAGTTCATTGGTGTGTTTTACAGTCAGAAGTCCTTCAGTCTGGATTTCCATTCTTTCAGCATGCAGGACAAATCTGTATCATAATATGAGATGACGAGGAATATCTGAACACGATCATGTGTGTTTTTGAATAAACGTGGTTATATATAGAGTACGTTAAATCTGCACATAAATCCTACATATGCTTGAAAAAATGAAAAAAATTATGCATGCCTATGCATGATTAGGATCAGTGGTGAAATATATTAAAGATGAATGTTCTTGGCAGTGGCATGGTCTATTTCAGTTAGCTGTCTTAGTTTGCTATGCAGCGAACATGGAACTGGATTAACAAGGAAGAAAAAAACGTGTTGACTTAACGTCAAACTGAATTGCTTAGTTAACTAGCTAAATTTATTAAATCACTTTAAAGCAGTTTAAAAGTGGTTTTTCCTGTTATTTCTTAATTAGCTTCTGGCATAACGGCATCTCTTATTCAAAAATGGTTACTGAAAAGGCAATTCTTATACTACATAAAAAAAGCTGGTAGCGAAATTCCTGCTGCGTGCCGACTGATTCTTGCTTATACTGCTGATAGCCTATTATTTTTGTGGATAGAAGGAAAACCACAATGCTGGAGGAGAACTTTTCATGCTTTTTCCATTTGGCAGCTATTTTGGAGACGGCAAATATAGGTTTATGGCAGTACTACAAAGCAATTAGCTTGTAGGAAACTGCAAAGGGTCTTTCAACCTGTTGATTTATATAGTTTTTCATTGTGCAGAACGGCACTAAAAGTCACCCACAAAAATGTAGCAACCTATACATTTTATTTTCTAAGGACTATAAAAAAAACCCTATATATTATTACGTGACTGTTAGTGGGGATAAATAATAACAACGGAGGCAGCTGTCTATCAGTTAGCAGGCTAGCAGAAGCAATGACAAATTTCATTACATGTGGTTACTAGCTTGCCAGCCTATCTGGCAAAGTGGTGTGGTATTTTAATTAGCCTGGTCTTATTTAATTTTCCCAAATGTACTTTAATTTCATGAACGTTTCTAAGCCAAATAAGGAGCAAGATGTTAAAAGTTGTTTTCAAACATAGTTATCGTTAAGTAGCTGTCACACACACGGCATCCATAGCCTTTAGTTTCAGTTCTGTATTTTTGCCTGACATGTCCAGAACAGATATTGCCTACCATTTATTGTTTTTAATACAGTTTTTTTAATGCAAAAGTACTTCACTGACTCAGCGGGACTCCCTGCAACGTTAAGTCAAGTCGCTGCTTTATTTAACCATAACCTAAAACATCTTTCAGTCATAGAAATTTCTTGCGTGAAATCATGAAATTTGGTCCGGCTACATTTATAGGGTATATTGCATCTATAAAAGCTATATTGTAGGCTTAGGGATATAATGATGTATTTTTATAGTATTTAAGTGGAAATAGTTGATATGTGTCTTTAATATTATAATTTTATTTTGTTTGCCAAAAAAGTGAAAAAAATGACATCATTTGGAAAAGTAATCATTTGGGGACTCCTTTAAACCAGATTATTACCATAATTTTTTAAGCTACTTCTTAACTGTAGCCACTGAATGACCTGAATTGTGTGTCTTGTAATTTTTTAGGCATGTGCCATGTCTAGCTCCACACACATGGTTTTAACAGTCTGTCAAATGTCACCTCTGCACACATCTACACATGTATTGTAGCGCACAGAGAAGCTGTGCTCAGAATGGGAATTCTCTTGTTTTTTGTTAACATGCTCAGACTATGTGTACAGTGTTTGCCAAAGTGCTTCCTTTGGTTTTCTGACTATGTTCTCTCACAAAACATATTCAGATTTGCTAACCAAAGACACTCTTTGAGTCGTGTGTATGTGTTTTCGAATGTGTTTAACGGTTCCTCATGTAGAGCGTATGTGAGTGTGTTTGCCTGGGATGTGAATTTGATTTGCTTGTCAGGACGAAGGATAGAAGGAGAAACCCAGCAAGTCTGCAACCGAGCTGAGCCTTAAGAGTAGCAGACAATCTGTTAACTATTTTACTCGCACATTTGAAACCTAACCCCTTTTTCCTGCTCCGCTCACTTCAGCTGTGTGACACACACACACATACACAAACACATGAGAAAAAAATCAGGGCCTTGCTTGTGCATGTGTGTGGGCATGCGCCTGTGTGTGTGACGGTGAAGTTGTGATGTGAAAGACACTCTTCCGGTGCCTCTTTCACCTGTTTGCGTGCGCGACTAGACATTAGGTAGGAGGAAGGGAGAGTGGAGAGTATGAAAAGCATGTTAATGCAGGGTTCCTGTGCAGAGAACCTATAGCTTCCTGTGGAACCTATGCAGGATTCCTGGGCAGAGAGCCTGTGGTTCCCTGTGGAACCTATGCACTGTTCCCATGAGAACCATGATCTCAACAAATACACCTTACTTTTTCCCCAGACAGAGGTTAATAGTTTGATGAGTGATGAGTCACAGCAGATATCTACCTTATGTACTGGTTTACAATGAGGCAGGCAGTCTGTGAGGACATTATTTACCTACCATTTCATGTTACTGAAACCACCAGTTCTACTAATTATACTGTTTGGAACTTAAATTAATATCAGAGCTCACTCTTTCCACTTGTCCTTCCAAGCACTTGTCAAGTACAGGTTCAGGTGCCTAGGATGTCAGCCCATCGCAGGGTAAACAGTCACTGAGGGCAATTTAGAGAGTCAGTTGAGGGCAGTTTAGAGTTGATAGTTCACCAAACTGCACCGAGCACTTGGAGTAAACTACATTTTGGGGAGAACATGGAAATACCATCATACTGCCAAACGGAAGTTTTGATACTACTCAGAACTATGTATAATCCAACTTATTAGAAATAAATGTTCACACCATAAACACAGAGTGAAATGCAAGTAATGATGCTTGCATCCTCCTTTTTGCTTCCGGCCTCAGATATGCATCCTAGGCATCCAGCTAGGCATGAAGAATTCACCTAGGCATCCATTCTTACTGCCATATTGCCACTGGACGTCTATGATTCAAAAAGTGATGGTGTTTCCAACAGTCTGAGGAATGTGGGTTCTCCGCACATTTTTGGGTCCCTTTTGTCCAAGGCTGCTCCTTTTTTTTTGGTCTCTACCTTTAAGCTTCTGTTTCCTCTACAGTATACTATTCAGAACAGCAAGAGGGGCCCGTGATTCTAGGCAAAACATGCAAAATGTTTTTTTGGTTAACAAAAGCAAAGGAAGCCAACCAGTGAAACCTGGTGTAGATTTCAGTAAATAAAGGAACAGAACAGTGGCTGTTGTCTTAATCCAGGGGTCTCCAACTCCGCTCCTGGAGAGCTACTGTCCAGTAGGTTTTCTATTCCACCTGGTATTTACCTGAGAACAGTTGTTGCTCATCAGAAGGTAGGTAGTAGAGAAAACCTACTGGACAATAACTCTCCAGGACCGGAGTTGGAGACCCCTGTTTTAAACCATGATGACATTGGCAGACTTGGAGACTGAATGAGGAAAATACCAAACAGCTTCTTAGTCTTCGTATCGACTCCAGTGAGATCACAAAAGAAGGCTGTTTAAAGGGGAATTTAAATTTGTTTTCCATCCTGTTGATTGGGAAAGGACAAATTGTTTGAAATTTGTCTATAGTGGTATGAAGTTGTACTGTAATCGTGTACATATGTATGTACAAGTTTGATTTGTTTTCGGGTTTCAAACGAAAAAAACAAAACATTTGTTTTCACCAATTTTAGACTAGTCGTAAAGGGTAAATTAGAAAATGGTTTATTTTGTCTGCTTATTGAAGTTAGAAAACGCCTCGTATTCTGTGTGACTGGAGGTGGGCTGGATTATGGGGGTGCCATCTGTTACTGGGCAGGTATATTGTAAAGACCAGTCCTCCAGTGGGGTCACTACAGAATAAGAGTTCTGAGTCACACCTGACGGCAGGGGTACCTCGCAGTTTGTGTTAAAACTGTGCTTGAGAGCTTAATTATGTAAATTATTATTTTTTTTTACATTTACTTATTATTCTTGAACTTATAGCTAAAGCGACCTTGGGTTTGAGTAAGGTACCATATATGATTAACATTTATTGTTATTAGTATTATTATTATTAGTAGTAGTAGTAGTAGTAGTAGAAAATTTGGGTTGTTATAATTTTGAAGCAATGGGATCCTATTGTGACCATTCATCTCTTATAATGCAGGATAGTCCATATAGGGGAATTGAAATGCTGTTCCTTATAAGGGAGAAATCAATATATATACACTCAAAGTCTTCAGAGTGGTGAGAAAAACAACAGCATTCTGTTTCAGCTATAACACATTACCCTTGTGAGATGTTTTTTTAAGTGTATATTCTATTTGGTTTGTTGATTGCTGTAGAAGGGGTATTCGCTATAACTTTAGTTACTGTGATATAAATGTTTGTTTACGTGTGATGTCCCCATCGTGCATCCCCACCCAAATTCTAAATAGTCCTAAATAATTTACAAAGCTCTCAAGTGCAGCTGTAACAGAAACTCTCAGATACCCCTGCAGTCAGGTGTGACTCAGAACTCGTATTATGTAGCGATCCCGCGGAAGGAGTAGTCTTTGCAGTGTATCTGGTTGTTTTCAGACTGTATTCCAGTTTTCCTTTTATGATTTGTCTAGTAAAATTTAAATTTTTTCCCCATGTAAAATCAGAAAAACAAATTATACTTATGTACACAGACCATTGTTTTCCATAGTCAGGTGGTAACATTAAGCTATTTTTGTGTAATTAAAAAAATATAGAATATAATGGCATGCAGACTAATAGCAGAAATAATTTATAAGTACCACAAAGAAAACTCAGCTTGCTCACTGGTGGGAAAAGCTTCTGTGCTGAAGTTACTGTTAAGCTCTGTTTGAGGAAACAGAAATAAGCAACCAGGAAATGCAATATTTTTTTTTACATTTTCTAGCCTTCCATCAGCCAGGTGACCCCAAACGGAGGTGGTTTGTGTCTATAAGCAATGCAGGGGTCTCCATAGACTTAAAGTGCCACTTGAAAAGTTAAAGTCTACCCTAAAGCTACCAGTAGTGTCTGTGTGTCATGTCCTGTGGGGAAGGCACGGCCCAAAGGCAGTGCAGGCAAAACCCCACGCAGGGGACCTTATTGAGACACAGCGAGGGATAACGGACCCGGACAGGTAACTGGCAGAACTGAGGAGCGTAGGACTGGGAAGCACTTACTGTAAGTACTAGATGAACCATGAGGGAAGTAAAAAGAGGCAAGGCAAACGAGCGTCAGGCACCCAAGGGAAACACTGGGAGCAGATGAGCAGGGCAGGGCCTGACACTTATAAGTATATAGGTAAAAGTGCATCTGTGTGTGCGTCATGTATAGATTATATCTTAGGGGCCAATTATCCCCACAAAGTGATAAAAACCTGTTATTTTGACATAATGGGGAGAATCTTTATGGGGAAACTCAATTCTACATTAATCTGTGGACGCAATCAAAACACAAAAAAAAAAGTCTTGTATTTTGTTTGGTTACTTATGGTTAAGGTTAGGGCTGGGTAGTGGTTAAGATGTCATTAATGGGATTAGGGATTGACTGAGAATTTAAAGGTTAAAATGCTTACTACGGGGTAGGAATCCCTTTTGCTTACAGGACCTGAATTCTTCAAGACATGAATGCACCTTGAATTCAAGTGCTGTAAACTTTCATTATGGAGTCTGGTCCATGACATTTTTGGACTTGTAGTCTTCCTGTTGGCTTTAACAAGTGTCCATTCACCTCTGACCCTCTCATCAATATCTTTTCATTAATGGGACCCCCTCACCCTAGCCCAAAATTTCTTTTGCTCCCAACCAGACATGTGGCTAGAGAGTAAAATAATGAGTTTGAACCGTCCTCAAAATTTGTGGAACCCCCCCCCCCCCCAAAAAAAAATAAATAAAATAAAATAAAATCAAATAATTTCTGTCTACAGGCATGACCCCATCCTCTGTACCGCATGAACATCCCAGTATTGTGGCTATTGATGAAATACTGGAACCAAGACAGCTGGCACCTAGTCACACCACTTTCGAAATCGCTTACATCATATGTGCGTTGCCCTTTCTAACCCTTTGTCACACAGTAAGTGAACCTACTGACCCTGTACTTAAAATAGTATTCAGTTGTGGCCATGTGATTTGCTGTTTGTAGGATCAGGCTGTTTGGGTTTACAGGTGTATTTAATAAAATAGCTGCCTATTGCAAGAAGGCTTTACGTCTATGTCATATATTGGATAAAACGGCAAGGATGGAAATGTCATCTGGCATATTTTGGATGTGAGTTTACAGGCCCCACATATTGTGTCCATCTACTGTGGGAAGAGGATAGAGGGAGAGTGCTGGCACGCTGCCCGTTGGCAGGATGCGGTTCTGTGCCACTGCCGGGACCCCCTGCAGACAGGGCTTTCCCTAAACGCATCTTCCCACCCCCCATGTGCTCACACCAGCACACAGCCGCACATTCACATGCATGCGGGTGGCGGAAATAACACTGCAGTTATTCGCGCATCCGTGAATCAGGACCTCGGCCCACCCCCGGTCAACCGAACCCTTCCCCCCCGCCCTCTCCTCCAGTGTTTTTTTTTTTTAGACTAAGTCAAACAGATATGGAGAGCTTCAAGAAATACCCTGTGTGGACATGTCTTGTGAGCATCTGGAAAACACTGTGTGACATGAAAGACTGAGGTTTAAACCCCCCGTGGCCTAGACTGACTGGTTGCTGGCAGCAAGACGCTAAAAGTCCATCATTGGATTCTCCTCATTCCATCTCAGTGAGCTTACATTTCTTTCATTAATTGTGGCAGGAAGGGAGCCCTCACTTTAATTTTCATGATTAACTTTTACTTTTGTCTTATTTTTCTTCTTCGTCGCTGGAATCTCCGGCTCTTCGCTGCGGTGTTTGTTGAAGGGCAAGGGCTTGCGCTACACTCGTGAGCTCGGAGATGGATATATATGATTTGTGACAATCAGAATATGCCTCCAAATATTTCAGCGCGGCCTGCGGTCGTTGCGGTGAAATGTGTCAATCAGATGCAGGTTTTGCCAGCGTACCACAGGGCCTTCACTTAAGCTGTAGTCTCCAGCTCTCAGACTGACTCTCAGCTGTGTTGAAAAACAACACAGCCCTTAATTCAGATGGGGCTCTCAGGAGGTTGAATGGAAATTGGATGATGAGAGAGCAAATCTAGAGGAAATAGTCTAGGCATCTGTGATTGATTGGCCTAGTATGTTACGTCTCATGTCTGCTGAACCTCCTCATAGCTATATGCTGTTGTGATGTCCCACCCAAACACGGAGAGCGAAAGTCATTTCAGTAAAGAGCGAGGAAGAGGTGGACGCGTGAGGAGGGGTGGCTGTTTTGGGAGGGTGCCGTTTGCTTGGACGCTGCTGCAAGGGCCACTTTCATCTAGTGTGTTTATTTTGGTACACAGACGGATCCAATGCATCACTGAAGCGCCGACCGCAGAGCCCAGAGTAACTGGGAACTGGGGAGGAGAGGGAGGAAGGGGCGAGTGTGTCGGGCCTGTGCTAATTTCTGGGTGTTTGCGTTGGCACGGAGGAGGAGGTGCTGGGAGTGCTGGGCAGGGCGGCCTTCATCCCCCTTGTTCTTGTTCAATAATTGTGGCTCCGCATGCCGTGGTGATCTGGCTGTTTGTGGGTGCTTGATGAAAACTTTCCTCCTCTCTTCTGCATTGGTGTGGTGGGGGGGCAGTGTTAGGCATTACAGATTGGCTTGTTTTTTCTCTATCATGGGGAGCAGTTGGGGGGTATTTTTTTTTTACTATCATACACCCACTGATTAGGAGAGATATTTAGATTAGATATTTATATTATATTTAGATTAGATTAAATTTGATTTGATTGAACTTTATTCATCTAATTGATCCTTATTTTCATCTTATTGATCCTTCTATCCCAGAAGGAATTTCTCACAGGTGTATTCATCGCACCATCATCCGTGACTACTTACTCGCTACATGGCTGTAGTTAGCTAGGAACACAGATTAAATTCAGTAACAGAATAACTAATAATCAAAAAGTGGCAAACTCAAGTAAACTGAAAAATGCCAAACTAAATTGAAGTCAACGTCCCTCAGTTTTGCAGAGCAGCTATGCCGTTGATGGTAACCGAAGTCAGAGTCACAGGGCCAGGTGACATAACTGTCAGTCCTTTGGATTTCCCCACGTGTCTCCTGGACTCAAAGTGACATCTCTACCTAGCCAACGTCTGATTTCCCATGTCTGTCTAGGGAGTAAGGAAAAGCCGTGAGTGCACACTGACCGAAAGTCCCGTTATCCCGATTTCACTGTATCTTTATACCAAAAGTATCTCTGCTTCACAGGACAGAAGAACGCCTCAGATCATTTTAATTGGACGGCGACTTAGTAGAGGTATTGTATCTAGACGATATGTGCCATCTTTGGACAGGTGTTTCAGGGGCTTGTGTGGTTAAACGGATTCTCTGCAAAGCACCATTCTATCTGCCAGGGACATCCCACAACAAGGTGTGATCTGATCAGCCTGCTGTAGAGCTCACTGCCTCCAGCCTTGTCAGAGCATGGCAGTGGTCACTGCTTCTCTGTGCTTCTCCACTTCTGCCAAACAAACCCTTACGTTTAAAGCTTACCTACACTTACATGTTTTCTGTGTATAAACTACACGGAAATAACAAATGAATGCCTCGATGTGCTTCCTGTGCCAAGACTTTGCATCTGTTTGTCAGAGTAACCTGCTATGGGCGGCTTAGAGTGGACTGACTACTGAAAGCTGAAACAATCACAGGGTAATTCCAGACAAACATTTGTAATATGGGGGTGTTTTCCTGGCACTGTTTTTGGAGCAGTAATTCTCTACTGAAACCCTCTCTTCACATATCCAAAGGCCGTTACTCCAGCTCTTACCTTACACAACCAGTAACAGATCACCCTGAGCTTAAGACCACTGGTGCAGTGACAGACTAATGCAGCATTTCTCAACCCAGTCCTCCACCCAGGCTTTGCCTGCACTGTTACCGGCTCGCTTGACTGTCAGCTAATTATCTATCCCTTTATTAAAAAGGCTTGGGTGTGCAGGTGCCGGGCACCTGGACTGAGAGCTGCTAAGCCAGTGTGTCACGCTGAGCAGGAGTTGAGTTGGGCCGTCATGCGGCTGGTAAATTCAAATTAGTTGATTATACATCTATCATGTAGGAAGAGTTTTAGGCGCCAATCAGTTACGTGATGAACTGAACGCGGTGGCACCATCAGATTTTTCTAAATGGACCATTATTTGTACTATAGTACTTTGTTGATCCGTTTGGCTAAAGTCAAAACAGATGGAAATAAGAAACGAAGACAACACGTGATATAACCCCAAACAATAAAAATATCAATATGCATATATAATTAGATTTATTAACATTTAATTCCAGCCTAGGGTTTTTCTACCCATACGTAGTAAATTCCAGTGTGCACTGTGTGAGATTTAGTACCAAAGTATTTTAGTCTGCACTGAATATATCTGATCGAAATTACAGTTTTTTGTGCATAGTCCCGCATTTTCAAGTATAAGGACACATGGGCTTTATGTGTATTTAGGTACTTATGTTTAGTGCCTGACGTGTAATGGCTGGCTGATGTGTACAACAAAACGGTGGCTGCGTCCCCAGCCCATACTACAGCCTACTATAGTTCCTCCTTCTATGTACACTTTGACCTCATAGTCGTGAAAGTGTCCTTTCATATCTGAAATTCTTGAATTCACAGGTAAATAAAATATTTCTGTATATATATGATATATATAGTATAAAGCATATATTAATATTCTTTTCCAGAGTGAAGGTGGCAGTGCACTTCTGTAGGATACCAGTAAACAACATTCCGATGTAGTATGAAAGTCACCTAAATTTAGCATCACATATCAGCCGGACACAAGTAAATTTCAAATGCCAGCTAGGCTAATATCAAGTTCGTAAAGCCTGTTGCTTTAGGCTTGCCATGACCAAAAAAATCTGGAAATATTAAAAATAAGACACGTAAATATACATTGCAGGAGATGATTTGAGTAAAAGCATAGCAGGCCACGAACCCGCACTGTTTCTCGGACAGACACTCCTCCTCAGATTCTCGTATGCATCCTCCAGGCCTAGATAAACACTAAGATCTCTCCAGCCCATTCTGGCGAATCATGGCTTAATTATTTTGCTTTTACTGTTTATACTGAAACGGAAGTCTAGCGTGGGCTATGTGGTGAATGCTGTTTCCCATCAATTCAATGGCAGCCCAGTAGGAGGCGCTCTCGGCTGGATATGAGTCCAGGTATTCAGTCCAACTGAAAATGCCACGGTTCTTCCCAGCATACCAGAAAGCAGGCCTTAGCCAGCATACACAGAATAAATTAGATAGGCCGTCTTCCTGGATACTCCCTCCACATCTGCCTCTCTCTGGTACTGGAAGGGGCATATGCTTATTACAGGGCTTAATTTGTTAAAGTGTTTTTTTTTTTTAAACTTTGTCTATAAAAAGGGAGGGTGCTCTTCGTCACATACGGTTTTCTGAGTGTCAGGCTTAGAACGTGCCACCTAAGGAGTTTATACGATCAAAATATACAACACAAAGAAACTGTGGCTTCTGTAACTGTCTTGAGAGTCCCTTGACCACAGGATCTATGTTTAGCAATGGTAACGACGCTAGTAGTTTGGCCACATCCCAACCTGCCACCAGGCCCTTTGTAACTGCCGATGAATGTGAGGGTCGGCCTGCCCCGGGCTCTCTGCGGAGGGGGGACCTCATACCGGCTTCCTGTCCCCGAGCGCTGCACCCCGCGGGGGCATCTGGTGTGCGGCTCCGTGCCGCCCGAGGGGAAGCGAAACCCAGTGAGTCCATTCAGTTGTGCAACGCTCCCGTGAAGGCCTTTTCAGAGCGAGCTCCCGTCCGCGTGGGGAAGACTCCGCGGTGCCGCTCTCCGCTTTATTTTCTGCCATAGAGTGAATGGCGTAGGGATGCCACCCTACTGGGCTATCTGTGGTCTCGGTGGGGGGGTGGGGGGTCTGTTGATTTAGACCCCTTTGTGAGTATGCTTTGTCAAAATGGCTGCTGAATTCCAGAAGCATTAACCGCTTGCAGCGAAAATGGGGGGGGGGGGATATTTTTGGAGGGTAGTGCAGTCGTCATTTCAGGCCAGGCCACGCCGCGGATCATGTTTTTACTCTCTAGCTAGCAGCTCAGATTGAGGATTTGAAATTTGGTGAGCAGTCATGTTCTTAGCACTGATGGGGGTGTGAGGGAGGAGTCTTCCACAACTCCGGAAAATGTCTGGACATGAATAATTCTCTGGAAAATGTCCGGAGTTCATGTATGAACATGGCTTTAACTACAAGCAGCAAGGGCTGATGATATGCAAGAAAATCATTTAGTATTTAGTATCTTAATGAGCAGGTCAGCCATCTTTGTTTTCTTCAGTGCAGGTGTAACACGTGTTTGACGGTTATCATTTCAAAGCGAAAGTTGACATTGTTAGTGAAGGCTGCCAGCATCGCCACGATAATATCGTCATATCGCCCAAGCCTACCCTACATTTAAACAAACTATATACACTTAAATAAACGCACAAAACTTCTCTGTCAGTGATGGTTTTAATACCCATCCTTAACGTTATCTCTAAGCTACACTGTAACAAAAGTCCGTAAAAATAGAGTTCAATGTACCGTGTTAATATGAAGGAATTTTCCATATACATTTTCACAGGTGTTTTACCCTTTAATTTGAATGGGATTAAAAAAAAAATAAATCTGTGAGAAAACGGATAATTTCCTGGCAGAAAATTACCAGTACATTATATGTTCTTTTTCCGGATTTTTTTTTACAGTGTAGAGCTGGTTGAAGGCTCGCTATCATTACGTCAGTTCCTGACTGTTCTGTAGGTTATTCGCGTTTTCTTTCAAAGCAACAATTCATAGCAAACCAGCTAAATATATAGGTCTTTGAAAGATCAGGGCCAGTTGCACAAAACACCTTAAGTTTACCCCTTAAGTATGATACTGCCAATAAAATTAGACGTATATTTGTCTGACAAATATAAATAAATTTAAAACAAAAGCCAGATTTCCACTGGTGGCAACTTCGAAGTAAGCAAAAGTACGGGGGAAAAGAGAGAAAAGCAGGTGAGCAAAACCTGAGCAGATGGATTTAATTTTGTATCTCGGTTACATTAAATGCATTAATGAATACCTTTTTCTGCATATGTCTACATATTTCTGCTTCGAAAATTTGACTGAATAACCAATATACTTCTATCTCTGTCTTGTTTCTGGTACCAGCGGTGAAATTTACCAGTGTTAGCCAGATTAATAAAGAATTATAAACATGTCGTGGGCCGTATAAATAAAATTATAAATCGACTGTCAGTCAGATCTATAATGCTAGATCAATTGATCATGATCATATCCAGTAGCATATTTTTCGGGATGAGTTCATTTTCTTCATTTACAGCCATAAACGGCGTGCTGCAGTTAAGGTACAGTCAGGGGTACCTTCAGTTATTCTCCTCACTTTGGTTCTTAAAGTCTTTTGTGCCACCGCTAAGGGAACTTTAGGGGATTCCATAAGAATAAGACCAGGATACGGAGAAAAACTTAAATACTTACGTGAACATTTTAAGGAAACCATAAGGAGGACATTTAAGGTGTTTTGTGCAACTGGCCCCAGGATTTAAGCCATTCTGTTCTCCCCCAGGACTCTTATGAAAGTTCTGGCTGGGGTCCTACCAGCAGCATGGGTCACTGGGCTGCCCACAGTCGTGCCTGTCTGTAAATCGGTGTACTATACCCAGATATCGGCCAATGCCAGCACATTAAAAAGTGCCAAATATCGGCCCGATATATCGGCTAATCAATATATCGGTCGATTGTGTATTACAGAGCCGGTTCACAGTGAGAGTGAGTAATAAATGTAAGATGTACTGAGGGGCAGAGCCGGTTCACAGTGAGAGTGAGTAATAAATGTCAGATGTACTGAGGGGCAGAGCTGGATCGCAGTGAGCACGAGTAATAAACGTAAGATGTACTGAGAGGCAGAGCTGGGTCGCGGTGAGAGCGAGTAATAAACATAAGACGTACTGAGAGGCAGAGCTGGGTCGCAGTGAGAGCGAGTAATAAACATAAGA
>JAODKN010004988.1:3349-17643 GCA_026774425.1 Petrocephalus zakoni | reverse complement strand
GAGAGCAACTTCTCCCAACCATCCAGGAACAGTCTGGTGAAGAACAATGCCTTTCCAGCATGATGGAGCACCGTGCCCTAAGGCAAAAGTGATAAATAAGTGGCTTGGGGAACAAAACATAGAGATTTTGGGTCCATGGCTAGGAAACTCCCCAGACTTTAATCCCATTGAAAATTTGTGGTCAATCCCCAAGAGGCAGGTGGGCAAACAAAAACCTGCAAATTCTGACAAACTAAAAGGACTGATTATGCAAGAATGAGTTGCCATAGGTTAGTATTTGGCCCAGAAGTTGATTGACACCATGCCAGGGCGAATTACAGAGGTCTTGAAAACGAAGGGCCAATGCTGCAAATATTGTCTCTTTGCATAAACTTGATGTAATTGTCAACAAATGCCTTTGAAAGGTATGAAATGCTTGCAGTTATACTTCAGTACACCATAGAAACATCTGACAAAAGACCTAAAAACACTGAAGCAGCATACTTGGTGAAAACCAATATTTCTCAAAACTTTTGGCCACGACATTACAGGAGAATCTTGAATCACAGGCTACACTGCAGCAGTGAAGGACAACGGTTCTCTTGCCCTTAAAATACTGTTCATCTGAAAGGTCCCACAGTTTATCCATAAAATCCTGTTTGTTATGAAGCAGAAACTATGTTAGTATGGAAGATCAAGTATTTGTAAGTGTTTGTCACACACTTGCAGGATTCACACAAATGCTGCTGCAGTATTTCAGTGTTTATGGATACCTCCTCATTCAAGTGAGGCCATTACATACAAGCGGCAACATTTTCCCATAGCTACCCTACCCTTCCCTGTAATCAGCACATCACAGGGTGTGTCATTTCCATCACCACTAATTTCATTTCTTCTGCCACAGTGGGTTAGCCTCAGTGAGAAGGAAACAATCACATGATGTCTGATGAAATGTGTCCCTTCTGCAGGACAACACAAAAAGTGTCCCTCTGATACTGTTTTCTTCAAAACAGGAGTACAGTCATCGTGTTCTTTCAGGGACATCTACAACTTTGAATACAGAAATAACAACAAAATAACAGAATAAAATACTGGAATAAAAATGTTCAATACAAAACAAACTTGATATTATACAGTATTTACAATCTACAGTACAAACTAAATACTTTCAAATAATGTACAATTTAAAGAGCAGGGTCAATCAGGGATAAATCATTTTTCCAGCCATTGGATTTGAATCTGTGACCTATTCTTCATGGGCAGAGAGGCCTAACTCAAAGAGCCACACACCACCCCCACAATAACTGTTATCTTTGCTAAATTCCACAGCCTAGCATCACAAAAATTTCAAGGACAGTTTCTAAGTCATAGTGAGTCTGTATGGTGCATGTAGTCGCTTTCAGAATCAAACATCTGTGATGTATTTTGAAGAGCACTCTTGGGCAGATGGGGGATACGTAAATTACATCCCTGTATTCTGTGCGTCTTCTGTGTTGTGTGCCTTCTTTTCAGCTGCATGTTTTTGCATACGGCAAAGATTTGGCTCTCAGTGATTAAACTCCACCAATTACACTGTACGGCTAGCCAAATTACACTTGGCTGAAACTGCTCCTCCGCTGACCCTTCACTGGGTGCACTAGGCATGCAATTTTCTGTGATCCACTTTTCGAGAATAATATTGGCAGAGAGTAACTTTTAAAGTAAATCTTTAGATTTTGACCAATGACTGTTGTAATCATGTGGTCCAATGAAACATTAGAATTAAAAAAATAGCAATAGATAAATCATCAGCGATGAATCAATGGCTTCCAGTACAAAAAACTGCTTTGCTTGGGTTTTATTGGGTTAAATATTGGGTTAACATTTGGAGGTATTTTACCACATCAAGAAAGACCTTGAAGACAACCCATTTTATTCATTATTTGAACAGAAAACAAGATTCTTGTTACATTTTTTATATTTACAGGATTAAATGTAAATCTCATTTAGAGCACAATAAGTTACAAAAACACAAATGGTTCAAATAATGCAGCTTCTTACGTAAAACCTTCAAGTTGGCAGCATTGACTCAATTTTCATAGCAACAGGAAATTAATTGCATCTTTCATAGTTGAAATACTTGTGTGCCTCAAAAAAATATAGTTCAGGAGCATTTGAGAAATGTGACACCTTCTTACAATGCTGCAATTCAATGCACAATACAGATGATTTATCTGAATAATTTTTCCCTCACCAAAATTTTACATATTAAAACAGACTTTAATTTAATTTAATTGAAAATGGACTGGCATTAAATGTACAGACCATTTTAAATTGCTTGAATTTCACTAAGATGCTAATGTCTTAGCTGACAGCAAAGGTATGTACTATGATGTACAAAAGGGTCATTAAAGTTACTTGTAAGTCACATTGGGGTTGTGGATTTGTGCAGTTAAAACCCAGTCTTCCCCAACTTACCGAGGACAACAGGAAAGGCATGGCGCTGGTGCATCCTCTTGCTCAAACCTTCCTGAATTAGGCAGTTCTTTGCACTCTGCCAAAAAGGCATGGAGTTCTGATTTAGGGACACCACTTTGCTGGGTTTTCTGGGGAGCAGGAACGTTTGGAAAGTAGATATTATACATACATTTACTTGCCACAAGCTTTTGTACAAAGTGATGTACGTACAAGCAAGGCAGATAATGTAAAACAACTTAGGCTCCTGTGCCACTAGGCTGAGCCTCCAATGAGCATTGGAGCCAAAGGTACATAACATAAAACTTTGGCAGAACACCATAAAAACTTTGATCCTACTACACCAGATCAGAAATTCAAGAAAGAGTACCGATTGTTGTCAATTGAGATCATGACAATGGAATATGACTTGGTCAGTATGATAGCCAGTTAGTCAAAGGTCTTGTGACATTTGTTGGCTATCATGAGGGACTCTGATGACCAAGTGTGGATGGGTTGCTAGTAGATATTACATGACTTAGAGCAATGTCAATAACGGATGTGTTACAAAGTTACCTTAATGGTTTCATATGTGTCAGTGATGACAGTGATGAACAGGGTGAGCACTGTGTAGATGAAGATGGACACGAAGGAATAGAGGTATAGCCGGCTGAACAGCCACACAAGGGTGCTCCTCTGTTGCATGTTCTTGAATGTTGTGAACATGTCGTCCCCATTGATGAGAGAGAACAGGCACTCTGACACGGTGTTCATGGTTCGGAACTAGAAAAACAGTAATTTATAATGATTTAGTACAGGGGTCGGCAATCTTACCCGCAAAGGGCCGGTGTGCATGCAGGTTTTCGCTACAACTCCCTAATTAGATCACTAATTACAGGACTGATTGGCTGAAGAATTCTCACACCTGGGTTTGAACAGCTTACCTTAGCGTTATCCTGAAAACCTGCATACACAGCGGCCCTTTGCGGATAAGACTGCCCACCCCTGATTTGGTATGAAGACACATTGCTGCTTTTGGGATCTATGAAAGGCTTACTTTCTCATGGTAAGGTCCCAGCACAATCCAACCACAGAAGCAGTAACCAAGGTAGATCATGGAGGCGCAACAGCTGAAGCGCAGTACGTTTGGGAACGCCGCGCCCAGGGTAAGGATAAGAATCTGAAGAAACAAAATGACATTATGAAACTACAGCTTATTATAATGGATTTATTGACTGCATAATGCATAATGTAATGTTTAAAACTTGAGTCTATGTGGCTGCATTCCAAATGGTAACCCATAGAATTATGAAATCCATCAAGGTTACAATGACTGAACGAAGTATAAAAACCTGCAATAATCTTTAAATTTTAATGTCAATCATCCTGCATTTTACGGTGAAGATATTTTCCTGAGCATCAAACTATACATAAATAATCTAGGATTAGAGGTTTCAAAGACTGGTCACTATACAAAACGTGGGACACTTACATTATATTTCCTAAAGTAGCTCAAGTAACGAATGACTCCGACCCAGGTAAACAGTGTAGCCGTCCCCAGCAGAAAACTACAGACATCATAACTTCTTAAATTCTAAAATGAAGAACAGAAATACTATATTCCCAATTTAGGATGTGGATTGCACCGATTGTATAAATTGGCACCATATTAAAGATACAATACTTAGTGTCACTATGCAACTGCATGACATTGAGAAATAGTTGTCAATTTAAGATAAGGAAGTACTGAAGTAAAACAGTTCCACAAATGGAAAACAAGGTTATAAAGCAATATGATGCCTAACCCCTGTAGAAAAAATGACCATGCACTAAGGCTCTATAATGACAAATAAAATAGTCAATAAAATAAAACTAAACACTATAATCAAATGTTTTAAAATGAATTAAACTGCATTCAATGGTAAATAACTGCAATTTTAAAACATAATTAAATGCTTGAAAAACTATTTAAAGAATCCTACTGTAATAATCTTTTGTCACACCTTGGTCTGAATTGCAATTTTCAGAATAGTCCCAACAATGGTTAAAGTATCACTGACGGTGATCAGTATGTACCATCCATTTACAAACTCCATCCTATCTGACCATGGCGCATTCTTTCCAAGGCAAGTCCGGAAGAAATGTACGTATTCCTGGCATGAAATGAAAATGGACACCATTCACTCTCAATGTAAAGTAACAATATGTGATTCCCAAAAAATGTATTTAGGTATGATAAAGTTAAATATATTCATGCACATGTACAGTATGGTTATTAAGCTTGTACCAGACATACTTATAAGATTGTGTATACTTACAAATTGCAGCTGAACGCCACTGATAATTGAACGGCTACACAAGATCAGGGAGGCCAGACAAACTACAATGGTTATGCAGTCAAAGAGCAAAGTGTATCCAAAATGTCTCCCTGCTAAAAAGAAAAAATGTATGTATATGTGAATATACTATGCTGGGGGCTGCTGATCAAACATAGGATAGATAAATTTTTTGCAAAACCATGTAGAATAATTTGATGCAATGTAGTTAAGCGGAAACTGAGGGCAAAGTCCGCCACCCACACCATACGCTAGCTAGTGGCAGACTGACTGACTGAGTCACAAGACCACTGGATGACATGTGACAGCAAAAAACAAGTGCTGTGCTTTCAAAAAGAGAAGGAAACAGTGCTGTGGGGAATGGGGCAGGGTGTGCAGATAGCCAGAATATGCTAGCTTGGGTGTTTGCCATGGTTCTCCTGGGATGCTTTTCCAGCTGTCCTGAAGGAGGTCCCAAATATATGCTGAGCACTGATTGGCCGCTTTTCTGTCACTCTCTGGTCAAACTCCTCCAAAACCATTTCGGCTGTGTTTAGGTCAGGTGACCGGGTCCTGTGACATGACACCATCACTGCTTTGTAGGTCGGCTTGGCGTGTCCAATCTTTTGACTGGTACTGTATGTATGAACTTTATTATTACTTAACAGTGCCTCTGTTAAACAATGTAAACCCTGAGTATGGCCAGATTCTTCAACTTTAAATTCTTTAAATTCTGCAGTGTTTTCAAGGTAACAACAAAAACCTGCCCCTGACTAAATAAAACAGATGCACAATATTTTTGGTGTAACTCATACATAAAGTCAAGGGTGAGGTAGTTAATATTGCAGCAAAACATACAACAAAATGACTCACGAGAAGCATAAGGTATTAGTCTAGACAAGCACATGACAGGAGCATATGATTTTCATCATGTTCTGATCATAACCATCCACCCATCCATCCTGGGTGAGATGCCAGTCCATGCTCAGAGATGGGCACAAATACATCAAAAAGTGTTTTGTTACAAATTATATAATTTTTCTGTACAGCAAATTCCAAAATTACAAAATGCATAATAATAAAGTAATAATAAAGTAATTAAATATGTATTTTAAATACATTTAATTGAAATACTTCCCCCCCCCGCGACCCTGTTCGGATAAGCGGGTTGGAAAATGGATGGATGGATGAAATACTTCCCTTCTCTGTCCATAGTGCATACACAATCACACACTAAGCGAAATTACAGATTTTCATATAAAAAAAAGTTAAGAGTGAAGGTGATTAATTGTCATTGTTGACAAACCACAGCACGCAACAATGAAATGTGTCCTCTGCATTTAACCCATGTGACATAGCAGGGAGCAGCTATGTGAGCGCCCAGGGAGCAGTGCTTGGGATTGGTACCTTGCTCAGGGTACTTAGCGGTACTTGTGGGTCAGGGACTCAAACCAGCAATCTTTCGACTACACGGTTGCGTCCCTAACCACTACATCACCTGCCTGTCGCAAAAAATGCATGCGATTGGAGAATGCGGGCATTGATTCCACTACCTCTCTCATGCTAAGCAAGAGCACTACCATTTAAGCTAATTCCCCAATGCATTCATGCAGAAAACAAAAGAAAAAAATACTTACACATTCCTTCTACATTCCAGTCCCTACATTCATAGATATCAACGTCATTCTTAAGATTAATTTTTATTTGTCCACTGTGAGCACTGTTGTCGAAAGTGATCTGTTAGAATTAACCATCAGACAGCGGTTTTCTATAGAAGGTTTTTTATGTAAAATTCATAGTGCAAGATAATACAGCTTTCAGGAGAAAGGAAAAATAGTACTCACTGTATCTGAACCTAAATGAATGATTTGTACATTATCACATTACTTGTAAGTATGGAATATATTCAGGTAACATGACCTACCATGACAATGAAGTTATAGCAGTCAGGTAGCTCGTGATGCTCAATGGTCTGAAGATTTATGGCCTTGAGAGTAAAGTTAATATTCACAGACAACAGCCTGGAATTCAGAACAACATTAAAATAAATGTAACGAATGCAATTTGGCAACTCCAATTAACCTCAGCATGTTTTTGGACTGTGGGGGGAATTTAATATTTAATATTAAGAAATTGACCTTTTAAAATTCAATGTTAAATTCTTCAGGAATTCTTCCAGTCCGTCTTCTGTTGGAGGCTGCCCTGGGTAAACTTTAACACATCCTGTTGAAAACAAGGCATACAAATAACTTTATAAACCAGATATCACAATTCAACTCAGAAACTGCATTTACTTTACAACTGAAACAACAACCTGCCTGTGAAGGTCGCATCACAAAGCACTGCCTCTACAATCAACTCGCCAGCATCGCAACTTTTCTCATCGCGGTTTCGATATATCGCGTGGTTGGCATAAGGAATTAAATGGGAAACTTTCTGCTGGTTTTGCAAAGACCAGTAGATGATACGCAAAACGTTTAGTGACTCATAAATGCATAAAATATTCATACATTGCTGGTGTGGAGATTGCAAAGCGTATTTCAGCAACCCCACACGTGATATCCAGCAGTGATCTTTGTATCTTGCATCTTTTCGCTTTGCTCCTCTCTAAAAATTGTTCATGGTTTTTCCAAAGCGCCAGGGACCTTCACCCCTAACCCCCACAATGCAGAAGAGTCGACTGCTGAGGTGTCAGTGGTCACAAAATAACACATTTTTCGCTGCCTGATTTGAATGAGTTCTTCTTACCTGGTTGCTGATATTTTTTTATTATTATTACTTGTTTACCTGTTTCAATATTGGTATTGATGTCAAATGTTTCATTTTCAGAAGAAATGCTTGCATTTCTATAAAAATCCTGGCAAACAGTTAGCGGTGCAAAGATTTCTTCGTTTTTATCATAATCATGGTTTCCAACTGTGATATTAGGCAAGTTCATATACTGTAAGGGGGATACAATGGCATGTGTTTATTGGATCAATAAACAATAAAACATATCAACTAAATTTGAAATTATTACATTAGCATAAGAATGCACCGGTAATGTTCTATGTTCCAATCAATTATCTGTAACAGTATTTGAGAAGTATTGTTAATAGCTGGTTGAAGGTGTGGTAGAAACTCCATCCGGGCAACCCATTAAAACTCATTTTAAGAGCATATTATACATTCATCTGCATGGAATCTACATGCATAAGTAACCATGTGGATATTTCATTATGTCAATCAGACATTCCAATACTGAACTTAGAATGTATATTCAGTTCCCTACAATGTGATACAACCTGTAACGTTTTCCCTAGTGGGGGCAATGTTCTCAGTTCCCACAGGGGTAACCTCAATTTTACAAAATGCTTGCATGTGTTCTTCGCATACCTGATCTGCTATGAATAAGATGTGATCGCAGACATCATCCTTTGTATACACTGTGTGAGTGTCAGAGATTCGGTCAGAATATCCTTTAAGGAAAATATGCTTGAATGACACCAAATTCTCCTCTTTGAAGGTGACCACCATCTCATTACTGAGTCCAAATGAGACCAACTGGATAAAAAAAATATATGTATATTTATACATAAATCTTCTAACCACTTATCCAGACGGCGTTGTGGTAAGGCCTGGAGCCTATCCCAGACATAAAAATGCACTAAGCAGGGGTACACCCTGGAAAAGACCCAATTCATCGCAGGGTGTACACTCGTACACTCACATTTAGGATTTAGACGGCGTATGACCTACATCCAACGATGTCTTCTATAACAGTCATGTATATTAAACAACATATACTGTAAAACCATGCTATAAATTTAATACCAATGCATTCCATAAACTTCCCACCTGAATTGTTGTGATGGCGATTTTAATTATCTGCAACGTGAGTTTCCAAGGTTTTCGTCCTCGGGCTCTGTACTTCTCACAAGGATTCATGAAAAAGTATTTCACTTTCCATCTAAAAGCTTCAACGGTAGGTTGGTCCCGTTTCTGAGCGCGGCCATCCATGGTGTTCACGGACACACAGGCTACAGTGCGTCCTGCCTCATCTATCTCTTACAGTGAAAATGAGACCTATTTCAAAATTCCTTAGTCGCTCAAAGTCCATCTTCCACAGTAATTACTGGTTTATTTTATAGAGTAGGTCTACTGTAGCTTATGAAACCATCAAAAACATTAAAGTTTAACTTTAAAGACCTTGAATGTACAGTAAAAGGGAGTTTTTATTATTATTATTGCTTACATTTGTATGCTGGCACAAGGCAGTATATACGCGTGTTCTTATGTCTCATTATCAGCCACCCATCTTATGCCTACTTTTGGGTTACAGAGATATATCCTAGGTAGCATAGAGCAGAAAGCTGAGACACACCCTGGAAGAGGTACCAGTTCATCACAAAACACACGCGCAAATTAGACAGATAATCTGTGACTTTTCTGCTCGGTAGTTTGCACGAAAGTAGCAGCGGCGCTGAGATCTGTCATCTTCCTGCTGATTGGCTCGCTTAACTGTCCATCACCCCGAGTCTTCGTAACTAATAGCAACATTGTTGATGCCAGGAAGTAATGAAAATAACCCGAATCGATGTGCAAAGCGTAGTGCGGTTAAGCTGTCCACGTTTGAAGAGGTTAGTTCTTGACATCCCGGGTATAAATACATATATATGGCTAAATATTTCTGTGATTCCGCTTATCATGAAGTGATACCTTGCCTACAGTGGTGCTTACTTACAAATTGTAAACAGTTACTCCTCATGATACTTTGAAAAAAAGTTTTCGCAATCTTATCAATTAAATTGATAAGTGTATTGAATAATAATAATAATGTTAAAGAATTATTGTAATTTTAAATTAACGAGAAGCCCTCATTCTTTATTTTTTATTATGGTGCAGTTGTTCAGAAATATTCGCTGCTCTTCTAGTTCTACATGTAGCAAAGTGGGAATAATGTAATATAAAAGTTAATCGTGAATAGTTATTAATGTAATATACATTTGCATTATTTTATTACAAAAAATTGCATTATATTATTTGTGTAATATGTACTTTAAATGAATGATGTATTTGTAAAATAAGCAAGTGGGAACCTGTAATGTGACTTTAAATGATAGTTATAGAATTTTGCGCAAGGTGTCGCTGTACGTCAAAGTACCTCGTGAAATGAAAGAAAAAATACTAAATGCCTACAGTATGTATATGCATATTGTGTCTGTCTATTTGTACAGGAAACTTATAGTGCCGTAGTTCTAAAGTTTAATTCTTTAAATGATTTTAAATGGTTTCATTCGCAGAAAGATTCTGTCGTGACACTGATGGCTTCTAAACGACCAAAAAGTACTGGAAACAACACAAGAGGTAAAGGCAGCGGTATGCGTGAAGGCGAAGGACCCAGTTGGCAAGGACGGTTGGCTTGCAGCCGGTTGTGCGTCTCTTTCAGTTTCCCGCAAAAATACATATATAATGTAATATATTCACATACAGATTGCTACATTTGCTGTAGTTTCTATGAAACTATTTGTTCTACCTGTTTTCTTGTTTTAGATATAAAAGGGGATTCTGACGAGCCAGTTAGGAGCTTAAGAACTAGGTAAAAATGTAATTGAAGAAAGATAACCCAGCACAGAACCAGCACATCTAATTTTTGCAATAGGTGTGATATGAAGGGAAGTATTTGGCTTTACAATGTGTAATGTTCATCCTGTAGTGTTATTTGCAGATTTCCTTTAAATTCTGATACTAAATATGGTAAGCATGTTGTAACCTGATTGTATCTGGTTTAAAATGGTTTAACATGCAGGAATACTCTCAGAAGAATTTCACACCCTAAAAATAAAATGTTACTGAAATATAAAACACATATAAAGCGTGCATATTGGTTCACTGAAAATTCAAACAATGACATCCCCACATTTTTCAAGAAACACTCATATTCACCAGTCAGTAGAGCAGCGTTCATTGTTTTCGTACATAAAAGCTTTATCCTCTGTTGCTGGCATTAGTGATAAATAATAATCTTAGTGCATTCGATGTCTGACCGGCACAGTATTCCACCAGGTCCCCCCGATGACGTCGTCCCATTGGTTCTTACTTCGGCGACACAGGAGCTCTTTGAATGTCGTATTGATGAGGATGTCACACAGGAAAGCCCCTACAAGATCCTCAGCAAAGAAGAACTTCTCAAAGATATGAAGACCAGAGCTGCTGTGTCCGACTTCCATCCCATAAAGCAGACCGTGCTTGTGAGTAGTCTAATGAAAATGACAATGTGCTTCTGTCATGGTGTGCTTTGAGAGTATACCTTTATTCCTTTTTGATATAGAGAAAGCTTGTAGGACCACAGCACACATCTTTTTCTTGTGTTACCCCTTAAATTTGTCAAATGACGGTATGTTCAGTCTTAATGTTATGTTTGATAGACACAGAATATGGGTCCGTGTTACACTGAGATGTTATTTGAAAATACTCACCCATATTCCAACTGCTTGGGGCCTGGAGCAAAGGACACAAGGCAGGGGGGCGCAGTAGGGGGGCACCTGGCTGCTACAGTACCGCTGTTTTCTTTAATGTGTCATTTTCCATGAATGTAATTATTTACTTTGATATTATTTTTCTTCTTTTAAAAATATTTCCAGAACTATCCTGGGGAAGAGCTTCTTCTGGTGTTTGACCGAGATTTCACATATGGACAGAACTTCTACCTTGTTTTGACTGAAGAATCTAAAAAAAGAATCCTTGATGTAAGGCAATAGGACCTCATTTCAACACTGTTCACCTTCCATCACATTTTTTAATGTCCGTGGTAAAATGTTAACTGTATTCTAAGTTTCAAATATTTATATTTGAAGATGGTACAGAATGGCTTCTTGTATGCTTGATGTTTGCTTTGAAGGCGAACCAGGATGTATTGTTCAGCATATTTGGTAGAATTTTGAATAATATATCCTAATAAATGCTAGCTATTATACGTAGCAATTAAAACAACTTAGAAGCGTAAGTAGTTGTGTACTGTGATCATACATTGACTTACCCTGTGAGACGTTATGATATTATTTTATTTAGAGTTGCATGTGCCCATGTCCTGTACAGCCCCCTGTGTCTGCAGGAGAAGACACGGCAGAATGGACGCCATTGGATTCGTCTCCATGCAGAACACCTAAGGCTCAGCAATGGGTTTCCTTAGGAAGTGAGCGGGAGATTGAGGATGAATCTGTGAGGGACTCAAGACCAAGAGTAAGAAACCAGGCCCCTTTTCCTCCTTAGATGATTGGCTGAATAAAAGGTTACCTTGAAAGGCCATATTAGGTGTGCTCTTCTTTTGATACATGATATGTAAGCTGTCAAGATTCTTTTTACGTGCCATATCCATATCCAGAAGTTTTTGTGAAAAACGTTTACCCTTTTACCAGCTGTCCTCTGGTTGTATCTACTTTTTTATAGCTAGAGAAAATGTAATACCATTTATCATGAATAACAATTAAAATTTTGAAAACTATATTTTGTGAATTGTTAGAGACATTTTTACACTAAATAGACACGTTTTAGATTATATGCATACAAATGCAAGTACTTTCAATTTTGAGCAAATGCACTGATACTTTCCAGAAGATGAACTAAATAATAATCCAGAGGAATAAATAAAATATAGAGTAAAAATGCTTGAGTGGTTAAGTCATTATCTAAAATGGTTAATGAAAAAAATCTGAACTTACATGTACAAAGAATGCTTGGAAAATCCAGTCATATATCTCATTGAATTAAGAAGCCCTGTTTGGGAGAGATTTCCATCTGAGGGACTTATATTCTTTACTTATTTCTCAGCTGAAGTACAGGATATCAAGGGTGCGACGGAAATTTGGAGCGCCAGTAACATTCACTGACGCTAACGCCCTGAAATCAAAGGATAGGTACACGGAATGCGCCCCCTACCATGACAAAAAGTTTAGCATTGAGCGGATGGAAGTAACTGCAGGGGTACAAGCTGTTCCCAGCTTGAGGAGCATTAGTACACAAACACAATGGTATGTGCTCATTTCTCATGAAAGAGTTATCCTCAAATGTTTTAATATACTTTATAAACATCTTAAATTTCTTAAATTTAATATTTTACTTTTTTTCATTTTGTGGTGAAAAACAAAAGTTGATTACTTGATTTTTTATTTTTTATTTTTATCTAGCCGTGGTTGCCTGATATGTGAAATGTTTTCTTCTAGGTCATACCCAAGAAATATGTGTTCACAGTACGAGTTCAGAGAATTCACAGAAGAAGAAAAAGAAAACTTTGTGAACTCTGGGAACCTTAGGAATTTTGTTGAGTCTGTTGTTTCGAGGTACTGATTTCTACTGATCGGTTTGGCTTTGCACCTAGCCGTACTGTTTTTTATTTTAAAAAGCACAGAACCTAAAATATAATGTAATAGCATCCACCTTGTCATTTTGTGGGGATCCTAGTGTGAGTGTCTCCATACCTGACCTTCCTTGAGAGCTAATTGTCAATGTTCTTGCACTCTTCTTGCAGGTTTGAGGTTGCCGCTCAGCAAAATGTGATTGTGGATGTGTTTTTCGATGACTGGCAGGCACTTAATGAGGACGATGGCATTTTTGGCGGGAAAGCTGAAACGCACATGAAGGAATATCAATCCTTCACAGACCTACACTTCACCAAAGAGAAGACAATCAGTGATATCAACTGGCACCCTACTATTACCGGTGAGACCACGCCCCGTTACAGTCATAGCTGTCACTCAGCAGTGGGAGGCTGTGCATCTTCTGAATCCATAACTGGGGGAAAGACCGAGTAGCACTGAAACGCTTGGTGTGACAAAGATGTTTCTCTTGTTACCAAGGCCCCTGAGGGAAAACATCTTAAGATAAAAAATCCCACGAATTGCAATACATGCTAAGATATTAAATATACCAAAAATAGAATTAAGCTAGCAATGATGTGTGAACGTGTTCAATATTTATTGATAACATTAGGGAGACGATTTAGTGCAGCATGCAAACCGCAACATGAAAACCACAAAAAGCTATATACCCTTGTGTCTGACTTGGTTTCTGTGATGTGGCTATGATAGGGGTGATTGCTGTCTCTGTAATGGAGAAGCTATCCTCTGAAGGGAAGATCAATGGATCCGCTAAGCTGCTTCAGAACCCTCCGCTCATTTTCTTCTGGAGCTTCTCTGATCCTATTAACCCCCAGGTGTGTTTTAATCCTCTCTCATTGCATCCCAGTATATAAACCCACTTTGAGAGGTTTAACCTTTTCAGGCTTTCAAAGATTGTTTCATCTTTATTGATTATTATAAAATGAATTGATATGCTCTTGAGCCATACTGTCAGTGGTGAAGTCAGTATTTCACAGTGCTTTTACTAGCAATGCTCTCTCTTGGATGATGTTTGTCCAGGGATAAGAATTAGGGTTTATAATTTAATTCAGTTTCAAATAATAGGTGTATTGTGTAAAATATACATTTTAATTACTTGTTTTACTTGACATTTTACCCACTGGAGATATCTCAGTAAGTGCATTGTTAGTATTTTAATATAATAATATTTGTGCTGCAAATGTATATTCTG
>JAODKN010003705.1:5956-17776 GCA_026774425.1 Petrocephalus zakoni | reverse complement strand
TGTGTGTGTGGTCATGTATATATTACATTGTGGGGACCCAATGTCCCCACAGTGTGATAAAAACCTGTTATTTTCTACCTTGTGAGGACATTTTTTCGGTCCCCACAAGGATAACCTCAATTTTATAAAAATCAGTGTCTGCAATCAAAAAACTAAAGATTCCCAAAGTCTCATATTTTGTTTGGTTACTCATGGTTAAGGTTAGGGCTGGGTAGGGGTTAAGGGTGTTGTTTCTGGTGCCATAGTTGGGAACAGGGTTATGCCCACAGGAATGAATGGAGTGTCCCCATAAAGATAGGAATACATGGTGTGCGTGTGCGTGTGTGTATGTGTGCCCACCCTGTATGGTGTGAGTAGTCGGGTCGATCCGCACGATAGACAGCGTGTGTGCATTGCTAGGAGTTTATGGTACTGGTGTAAAAAATGCCACTTTGTGGTTGATTTAATATTGTACTGTGCTTTATTATTTATCTTATCCATAAAGACTGATGTCTATGCCCCAATGTTTTATTATTCTCTTATGGACAATGCTGTGCTATCCTCTGCACAGGATGCTGGTCCATCACAGTGTATAAAACTATGGTCAGTTCAGAGATAGCAGTTTTGTAGATTTAATGAACATAAAGTGTCCTGTAAAGCTTGATATGGTATGTTTTAATACAATAGCGCCTACTGTGATCTCAATCTGCAGAAGTTGAGAGTGAGTCCTGGTCTTATAAAACAGGCGCTTTGGGGTCCTGTGTGGCTGTAGTCACTGCCTGTGCTGACAAAGTTATCATATTTCTGTTGGACCCTAGACCAAGGCCCTGAATTTCAGCTGCTGCAGTAGTGCTCAATAAGGGGCTGAGCGTGTGCTGTCTCCAACCTTAGCTGTCACATGTGTTTCTGAGTGTATCCCTCTCGTAGCGCAAGATAGGATATGTAAATATTGAAATATGATTGACATTGAAATTTTGTACTTGTGACATGTACAATGACAATACTAAGCTATTTTTATCCATTTTTGCTGCGGTTTTATAGATGTCAGGGATAATGTAGAATTTCAGGGAAGGATTTGTATGTATAAGCATGAGACGTTTACTGTGAATATATTTTCATGGTTCACATTCATAGTTCATGGTTATTTTCTCAGAAAATCCTGTCTAAGCAGGGTTCAGTGTATGAACAATGTTCCCAAATCATCCCATATGTGAAAACAGGCCAGCTTGAACATCTTAGCAACAGAATAAGCCAGAATAAGATTTTTACCCTCCACAATTCAAGAAAATAATCTTTGGCTTGGAGACAGATGTTGAGATGGATGGATGAGTCGTGACATTAGAGGCCAATCACCTGTGCACTACAAATATACAGCCAAGAGCTTCAGCATCTGCTATGGAGATCAGGCAGCAAGCAGGTGCCCTGCTCGTGGGCCGAGGTTGGTTTAAAGGTCAGACTTAGACACCGATTCCCCATTTCTATTCCATTCATCTACCTTCCAAACTATCGCTCAGTCTTTCAGGTGTGCCAGTAACACCACAAATCCGATGGCTTTACAGAAGTCAAAATGTATTTCTCTATGCCTAAGTTAAAGAGGACCTCTTCACCCTCGGCATTCTAGTGAGACCAAGGAGGGAAGAAGTTGGCAAAGAAATACTACTTCATAATGGCCACATCAGTGCTTAACAGGCAAATATTTTCCAAAGCTGATCAACGATGCTCTTGCCGGAAGAGCCCCCAAGTCAAACCAATAATGCTCTTGCACCACATTTTGTAACTGTACATTAGCTAATATTGCAAGCATTTAAACAGCAGGTTTCCTAATCAGACAGAAATGTCAACATTATTGTCTGTATTCATTGACAATATGATCCAGATTAAATTTGTAAACAAGCTGAAATTTTTAAAAAATAATTTAACTAACTTCATTAAAGTAAACATGTACTGTATATCATATGAAGTATTTAGTATGCATTTGTGCTATTTTAAATTGTGTTTCCTGGTAGAATTTGAAGTTAATAAATTTGATTTATTGGATTCGCTGTGTTTTCTACACAAATTATGTTGTAATGTATTACTTCACAACCATTTCAAGGTCCCTGGGGCAACTCTGTTGTGAAAGGCACCATATAAAAATACATTAAAATTAGTGTAGCCTGAAAAATGTTTGTTATTACTCCTGCATTTATTGTTTCTCCGCTAAGGTGTTTAATATGTATGTTCTAAATAAAGCATGGATTGTTCGACCTCCCACAATTAAGCCAACATAATTGTTGAATAATGTAGGCTATCAAACCTTTAATTTTGGTAGCCTAACCTTTGTCTCTTGTACTGAATACATTAGGAAGCAGTGTAACATTGGTCCAGCCAATGCTCACACAGTTGTGGGGAGGGCTCTGTCTCATAGATGCCGTCAATGACAGACAGATACAAACAGTCTCAAAACAGGTACTGTGTAGCTCAGTGGGTTAGATTCTACTCCTCTGGTCAGCATAGTGGTTTCAGCTAAAGAAAGGCCCTTAAATGCTGCAGAGATTAGCTAACCCCATTTATTCAATTATATGTCGCTTTAGATTGTGTCTAATAAATAAATGCAATCTAAAGCATGGCTAGCCATTTGTCTACTTCCAGGCTCCCACAGACCAAAGTAATCTATTTATTGCTCCACAAAAGAGGGTTTCTCAATTGGGTTGACTTAAGATAAAAGTCATTATTGTCCAATTAGAGTTAAGTAAGGAGAATTCCTATTGGACAATCATGATTTCTAGATAACCCAGTTAACCCAGTTAACTGAGAAATCCTGCTTTATGAAACACTACCCTGGTCATCAGTGCCACCTAAAATGTAATTGTTCATGTTTTAACTAGACCTTTACAAAATGATACTTTGTCACTTTTTGGTTGATCTGTATTAGACCCAAAATCTGCTGTCTGTATTCAAAAACAAGGCATATAATCACATGGGTACTATACTATTATACACAAACATACCTGCAGGCTCAGTTAAGTATGATAAATGGTAAACAGACCCTGTGAGTCATGTAATAACCTAGGTGTGGTGAGCAAGCCCTATACAAAGAACTTCAGGAAGACGACCACCACATGGTAGACATTGGGCTCACCCATGCCCTGATACTGTGGCAGGGAAGGGGACCATGCCAGCGGAACAACTAGCAAACATCTGGAGGAAATTCTCTGCTGTAAGGGCCCGGGCACCATACGCTTAGCTGTAAGCTGTGATATGCACTGACTGGTACTAGTAAGCACAGATGTAAACCAACATCACGCGGCAGTTAATAACGGCTGGAGGGATGACAGCAAAAGAGGGAGCAAGGTAAAATGAATTATTATTTCCTGCCTACTCTGTAGTGTGATGTCACAGCACAGCACTCACCATCGGAGACGAAATACACACACACAAAATATATACAATTTCTAATGAGTGTTATGGAGGCTGCTCACTGGCTCCCTGCAGGCCACTAGTGGCTCGCACGTTGACGATCACTGTTTAAGATCACCATGACCTATTTAGGTTGGCAAATCTTTAAAAATCAAATGATGTCCCTGAAGGCAATACAGGCTCTAATATTATTCTCAGTCGTTCCTTAAAACACCAATTATTGTTCTGTATTTAAAAACACACTGCTTGGCCAAAAATAAAGTGGCACACCTTAATATTTCTTTGGACCTCTGTTAGCTTTGATTATGGTGCGCATTCATCATGGCATTTTTTCTACGTACTTATGCAATATCTCAACATTTTTTTTTCCATCCAGATTTGCATTCATTTCTCACCAACATCTAGTAATGATAACAGGTGAGCTGAACCATTCTGTAAAGTTATGCCTTTACGGAAAAAAAAGCCATTGATAGGGTGACCTGGCCATTCAGTAGAATCAGGTACTCAGCTGACTTCACTTTATTGCTGCATAACATTGCTGTAATAATGCTCCAATCATTGGCTCCTAAGTTCTCGCGGATGTAAATTCAGACTTTTGTTGGCCAGGCAGTGTTGCTGGTTTTCACTGAAATATTCTACATTTATTGCCTATTTTTTTATATACTGTTAGTTGTTATGTATAGTGGGCGTGGCTGAAAGCCTGAGCATTCCAATGGGCAATCAATGGTTTGAATCTTAAAATATCCAGGGTGGTATGTAGGGAGATTAACCATGTGAACATACAAATCCGTCACCCAATTGATGATGGAGGTAGAAGCATGAGGGCCCACAGCATGGCCAGATGTAATCTTGGGGGGTGGGGGGGTCACCTTCGACTATGGTTGTTGATAGATCACAGACACTTCCATATTGATTGGGCATCAGGTGGGTGTGGAGACACCAGGTAATTATCTGCAGATAATCAGCCCTAAGGCTTATATCCTTTAATTCTGCTATAATCACTGCTCACTTTAAATTTGTCCAGTTGTCAATTAACTTCAGATGTGGACGTTTCAGGTCAGGAAAGTGAAAATTCAGATCAACATTTAGTTTCAACCAACCAGTTGAGCACAGTCACAGAGTCACAGTCACAGAGTACTTAACTGGTCAATAGAAGCAATTGGTCTGTATTTTTACTTTCTGGACCTGAACTGTCCATCTCTGATTAACTTTATGTTAAATGACACTCTCAGGGAAACACATCTGTTCAGTAAAATCACATTGAGTTCAATTGTCAATGCATCATTTTTGAAGCTCTTTTATCATAAAAGTCTGCCCTTAGGTATATTAAATGCGTTTTTTGGTTGGACAGCCAGCTGTTTCTCTCAAGAGAAATTCTCAAAGTTCAGCTTCTTACATTCTGCATCCCAGAGATCAACCGGGAGCCCAGTACGGCATGCTAAAAAGGTAATGTCGAGAATAAAGACTAAAGACCCCCAAAACTAGGTGACAACAGTGGAAACTACAGATAGGCGCTGTTCTCTTTCGTCTGCTGTAACAAATGGCCGCGTCTGGAGAACCGTCTATCACGGAGCAGCAGCTCACGTTCTTCAATAAAAATGACTTTCTGAAAACCCAAGATTTGTGGAAAAATATGAACGGTCTTTTAGCATACGTATTTTAGCGCCATTCAATCCGTATGTGCGTATTACAGTAAGGAGGTAAAGTGCATACCATCTTTGGAGGTGCATAGTTCGGCCGCTAGAGGACGCCGTGGCAGCGTGGCAAAGACTGTTACCCCCCCCCCCCTTTTAGGGGAAGCAGCCTTAGAAAGTGCAGGACACTGCCTGCGGAACCTGAGGCACTTGATCGTCGTCCGAATAGAGGAGAGTGAGCGAAACTCCGTCTGCCTTCCAGGTGGGCAACCTCCCGGCACATGGAGCGATGAAATAACGATGGCCACTCTGCTTGGAGCATTCGTCGTTCTAACCCAAGTTTACTCAGATCCCAGCCTTTAAATAAGCAAGTTTTAACAGTCATACCGGCTCAGGAATATTATTTTATGTTTACGAAAGGTGAGTTTATTTCTGTTGCTACGCATGTGTTACTGTAAAGGTACACATAAAGTCGGTGGTCTTCCTGTCATTGATGGAATGAATATATAGATCCGTTTTTTAATGTTCATTTTTGTTGTAAATGATCTAAATTTAAAAGTGTCTAATTATGTTGAACATGCATTGCGGATGAAATCTAGATATTTTGTTGTTAATTTAACGTTTCGATTAAAAAAGCATTTTATTTTGGCATTTTATACTCTGCAAAAATGCGTATTATCTTGACGCTGAATTGCATGTGTAATACAGTAAGATGCCCTTTCACTTGTCGTTTGGATTTTATGGAGTCTAGAAGGTGCTTGTAAAGAGGTTTTACACAAAATCACATACGATTTATCATATAAAACAGGGAAATTCATCATTCTTAATGTAATTTTGAAGCTTTACTGTAGAAATTCTTAGGCTGTACAATAATCAAATGAAAACTACACGAACGAACAAATAGTCAAACGAAGTCCCGATCAATCAACCTTTCAGCTTGGTGTAGTTTGAGATCCATTTAATGTCATTTAAAATAATTAGGAGAAAAGTCACTTAAAATCAAAGTTGGGTAAGGAAAAACCCCTAATAAATGAAAACGTCACTCCACATTCTCTGCAAATTAACGGCCAAAACCGCTATTTCCACTACGAATGCAAGTTCCTTGTGAGATAACAGACAAAATGATTTACCATTATATATATGTATGGACGCCAATTTTCTGGCAGTTAACGGAGACAATCATTTATCACTCACAGGATGCTAAATCTTTTTAAGCTATAAGGGGAGAAAATAATTTTGAAAATGGTGCTGATTTTCTGTGAGTGAATAGAGAAAATTACTTTCCACTATAAATAAATTCAAATTCTCTTCTGTGAGTTAACGGAAGGACGAACATTCTTCAGATTCAGATTCAGCATTGTGGAAAACAGAAAAAAAGTTTTCATCTCAGGACACGAAGCAACCAGAAATAGGCACACTTGTACCATCTGTCATTTATTAATTTGTTTGCTTGACAGACATATCGTACTACATTCACAAATGACTATTTTCTCCTCTAGAAGGGCTATATTGTGTCGTGGCCAGATTCGGGCGGCTCTCGTATGTCGTGCGTTTATGGGGACGATGGGCTCTTGAGAAAAGGGCTGATGATTCCTTCACTCACCAAAAGGGGGCGAACAAGTTGCACTAGCTTTTCACGGTTTAACATGTTGCGCTCAGATTAAGGGGACATTCCCCGGATCCACCTGTGTAAGGATGTGCCTTAGATTACTTATATTACTTTATTGATTCGATCAGCTGCCGCTTTAGCCACATCTGGTCTGAGGAGTTTAATTTCAGTACGCAATTTTCTTCATCATAGTATTCAAATTAGTGCCTGCTATAAATGCACATTACCTCCTTAACGTGAATTACAGTGAAAAACAGCTTTATAAAACTATGGGGATGGGATATACTACATGTACATCAAGTTACTCGGACCTTCCCCAAATTTTGCAAAATAAACAAAATCAACATGACGAAAACAATAAATATTTTCCACATGGCTTCACATCCAAGAGGTTTCTGAGCACCTTCATAACATAACAAGGAAAGCACAAGGCACACAGTTTGTAGGCCTATAAGTGTCATTGTTCCCACCCATTAGAGGTGCCGAGGGGGTTGCCAGATTCAGTCTTATTGCCGTTTTTATGTCTGCAGGTCGCTTCTTGTTTTCAGTAGGGTGTAAATGGTGCATCTGCTGGGTTGCCAGCTCTCACGCATCTGTCGTGACACTCATGCTCACGCAAGAAATCTTACAGCAAATCTCTATTATTCCATTATAAACATAAAATTGGCTACATCAAAAGCACTGGGGTAGTTTGCGAAACCTACAGACTGTTTACAAGGTGATAAAAATGTTACATGCATGTAAATGCGTGTGCAGGTGTGTGCAGACTTGTCTCAAATACAAAATCTCACGGCAGCCAGCTGACAAAAGTTGGCAACCCCGCATCTGTTTCTTCGCTGGTAAACCCCTCTCCATTCTCTGCTGACAGTTGTGCAATACTAACTAGCAGCTTTTCCAGAGTAATTCCAGGCTGGGCTGCGTCAGTACGGCATTCCAGCCTCAGTTTACTTGGGCTTGTTAGTCCTTTTCCCATCCTTGGGAAGGACCATGAGTCTGTCTGCAGTTTTGAACGAGGAGCAGCGCAGAGTTTCGTTGTTTGGGTACACATGGTGTGGCCGGCCTCTGGCATGATTAATGATACTGCTAGATCATGTGGAAGTGGGGATCCATCTTTATTTCTGTTCAGTCTCCAGGCATAACTGGCAAACAGCATATACATGCCAAACAGCCAATGGTGTTTCTGAGGCTCGGCCATCTCCCGGATCAGGGGTTCAGCCTAATTCCATCTCAGGAGCAGATGGAGACACAGAGGGACGGTCGCGTTTTCTGTGACTGGAGGCAGACGGGTTTGGTCCTGTGGGAGCCTTTAGCGGTCGGCCAGCAGCAGGTGTGAGGTGAATAAATAATGTGCCGCAAGGCCCATGGGGGGCGTGGCGGTCAGTGCTGGCATACCGGGTGATCTGTGGTTGCTTTCCTGCCACAGAGCTGAGTCAATACAATCCTAGTTACTTTCTTTGCATCTATTCTAGCTGTTACTGTCAGTGGTCATTTTCCTGAGACGTAGCTCCTCTGACTGGCCATTACTTGGATTTGACTTTTACTCCGTTTGGCTGTTACTTCGGTTTGATTTTGCTCTGACTGGCTGTTGCTACGAATTTATTTAACAGTGGATGAGTTGTTCCTATGAAGTGATTTCAATAGTAGGTGGACCAGCAACGCAAACACACAACAATAACGCATGAATAATGAAGAATGATGTGTGCCCGTTCAGAGATTCGCAGTATAGGCAGTCCCTGGGTTAAGAATGCCTGACTTACAGACAGTGAATACTTATGAACGGACTGCCATAAAACCTATAATATGAAAAAGGTTACATGCAACGGTTCATAAGAAGGAACATCGCACAGCTTCAGCGGTTTGTCGACTTAAGGTAGAGTGCAGTGCAGATAGTTACTATTATTATTACTGTATAATTATTATTATTATGTATTGTGTTATTATTTTTCCAACTTAGCCACAAATTTGACTTGAAGAGAAACTTAGGAAACAGATCTGGCCTGTAACCTGGGGGCTGCCTGAATAAAAAGCTGACTGCTGGTCCCACTTAGTACCTGCCATGACTGTCCTGATGTTTGATGCTCATCATGGAAGCCTGATAGGTGCGTGATGACAGGGGGTGCAACAGAGGTGCTAATGAGGCCTCCTTTGCTCCCACCTTCATTTAATCGTTTTCCATTTTCAATGAAGGAGATTTTGTAGGGTGCGTTGGTGTGCCTGTGTGACTGACTGGTGTGTTAGTGTACCCTGTGATGGGCTGCCTCTCCATCCTGGGCTGTTCCCTGCCTCGCGCCTGTAGCCTCTGGGTTGGGCTCTGGACCCCCAGTGACCCTGAATAAGACTTAAGAATATGACTTGTTTAACATGCCAATCATAAGTTACTCAGTTCTGGCTGTTGTGCACTGCAGAGGAATGTGTTATTGTCTTTTGTCAAATGAGGTGCTTTTAGTTTTTTCCATTTTATCCTTGCTGTTGTTTTAAGAGCTGCTGTTAGACCGAACAGCAGCTATAAAGTGTTACAGTGCCCATGACATTGGTGATGGGTATTTTATAGCCACTACCCCACGCCCCCTTTTGGAACCTCACCTCATTACTCCTCCCGCCTCCTTTCCTCATTGAAGAATGCTTGGAGCTGTGCTGCTCCCCTGAACACGCATTTCCCAGAATGCACCTCTTCCTTAGGGTACACAGAGACACCAGCTGCGGGGTTCAGCTCTCAGCAAACCGCAAAGCACGAGTCACCTGAGAACTCACATTGGCGCCGCCAATATTCCCACAAGCACAGACAAAGCACTCCTCTAGAAACGGATAACATCAATTAGGATGCATTTCAAACCAAGCTGGCGTGAGGTAGCAGCCATGAGCTGAACTGCAAAGGCTGGTATGGAGCAGATGGTGTGTCTGTCCAGAAGGTCACCAGTTGCATCCTTTGGGTAGCAGATTCAACAGTTTAGAGATGTCCCTCAGCCTTCTCTCTACATCTCTGTTCCTCTGTCATGGTGCTCACTACCTTGTCTGGAGGGGGCTGGTGGGAACACCTGAACTGGCATCCCAGTGGAGGAGGTGGTGGTGGTGGGGGGGGTCCAGGCATATGTGGCTTGTGGTCATATGCTGCGTGTGCGTCTTGTGGTCTTTTCCAGTGTCAGTTAACCCTTTCGGCAATATAGACTCTAGGTGCTCACTGCCTAAGACTAAATGAAATTGGGCGGTGAAGCTTGCCTTGTTGGGGGGGGGGGGCACTGGCAAGGGTGTCACAAGCGTTATGACTAGTACTGGCTTTCTGGAACATTAAAAGAGAGCGTGAAGCCATAAACAGCAGGATTTCACATCGCTGAAGGGGGTCGCGGCTATATTTACAGTGTCAGCATAGAGGATGACGCACTGAATGATCTCCCTGCCAGAGTGGGTCAGTGAGCCACAGCTGGGTGGTGTCCCATCTTCGTGGGGCTCTTCACGACACAGAACCCCAGCAAGGACAGGAAGTCTCCTGTATACTCAGGCACTGATTTCCGATGGTAGTGTGTGAAGCGGACTTCCTGAATCAGACCTGACAGCCACTGCATTCCCATCTCCTCCATAAAAATGGAAGTGTTTCTGGTAATGAACAGGTCCATACTAGTGATTAAATTTCTTTTGATGTGCCTCTGAGAGAAACTTCATTCTAGCACTGTAACAAAATCAAGCCTTTCTCAGGTGGTTTCTTGCAAGGCCAACCCCAGCCAATGGGAGCCTGGAGGATTTCGATTATGTTTGAATTATTATTGGATTGACAGCTGAGTATACTTGCTGTGAAAGGACGGAGAGCTATGGGTGAAGGCCAGCTGACTTTTAGGACCCCCTCCCTGAGAGAGAGTTATTAAGCTGCTTGTGTAGGTGGATAATAAATGCGCCTGTTTATATTTACTGAAACATTTCAGGTTATGTTGGTTTTTAATGCCATATGTACGCTCCTGATCCTGAGTACTCTGTGTGTGTCACTCTATGCAGTGCCTGTGAAATCTTCAGCCTGTGTTTGTTACTGCATGCACAGTCCTCACCCTGTGTATGTCCCATTCTGCAGGCCCAGCGTCACAGGCATCATGAGTAACATCTATGAGTCGGCAGCCAGCACTCTGGGCCTGTTCAGCAGCCCGTGCCTGACCAAGGTGGAGCTGCGTGTGGCCTGCAAGGGCATCTCAGACCGGGACGCGCTCTCCAAACCTGACCCCTGTGTGGTACTTAAGATGCAGTCGCACGGCCAGTGGCTGGAGGTAGGTGGCCGTCTCTGACGGCCCTCTGACAGGGCTGTGCCACATTCTCTCTTTTGTGACATCATTTCCATTGTGTCACCGGTCTGACAGTCCCATCACATGACAGCTTCCTGATAGCCAAATGACATTCCCACAAAAGGTTTAATTATAGGAAATCCTATTTTACTTTTTTGAACCTAAAGGTCAGATTTGACTAGAGGCATTGTGGTGGACAAACCTGGGCCTTACAGGATGGGAACGGGGACACGGAGCTATCTGTGTCCTGTAGGGGCTGAGGACAGGGGGGCTAGGGGGGCGGTTTAATGGATGCGGGTTACCATAGCAACATGTCTGCCTGCTTACTACGGGTTGCTGGAGAGTGGGCCGTGTGCACCTGTCCCGGCTGGTTTCTGCACATGAGCGGGCTGGTGTTGCCTGATACTGTGTAACTGGGACAGTTGGGCCTAAGCACCATGAACATGCTAATGAAGGGACCCACAATTCCTTGCTGACTCCCAAGGCACATTACATCAGCAGGCTGGCTGTTCCCACAAACTTGCAGTTCTAATAAATTGCCTTTTTGCCTAATGTCAATCTCCATAGGCTCCCGATATGAAGCAGTGAAGGAGATCAATGACACTGTGAGTGTCTCCTGTAGCTTCCTTGTTACCAATTTAACCTTAAGTCTGGCTGTTTGATGGCGGCCTCAAGCAGGCTGTACATGCTAGTCAGCCTAAGCAGCTCGTCCGCCTCCTCCCCAGCGATGAAGGGAACCTGATATCATGTTAAGGGACCTGCTGCGCATATGAGTCTAACCAAGCAGAGCCATCTGGGAATGAAAGTCAGGCCTTTCACAAAACAGCACGCAGTGACAGTGGTCTGTCAAAGCAGACATGTAGAGCTTCATTTGACCTGCTCACACTTCACTGGAGCTGGAACACAAAATAACATCTGGAGACAGTGGTGTGTCAAA
>JAODKN010003602.1:0-17787 GCA_026774425.1 Petrocephalus zakoni | reverse complement strand
TTCCCTGTGATCCTATACCCCGGGAGAGGCCTCAGGTTCCCTGTGATCCTATACCCCGGGAGAGGCCTCAGGTTCCCTGTGATCCTATACCCCGGGAGAGGCCTCAGGTTCCCTGTGATCCTATACCCCGGGAGAGGCCTCAGGTTCCCTGTGATCCTATACCCCGGGAGAGGCCTCAGGTTCCCCGTGACCCTCCACTGGATAGACCTTCATGAGCTGGCAGGATGCTGATACTACACCAGCCATGATGAAAACTGAAGGGCATAGAAGCTTATTGTCACTGCATGATTTTGTTTAGAAAAGTATTCCATGTTTTAAATGTGTGATCCATAAACATCGTGACCAAACTTCAAGATAAATTGTTTTTATATTCTCCTTCATATAACAGAGACACATTTAACGTGTGGAAGTGACGTGTGGAAGCGAAGTGTGGCCCGGCAGGAACGTCACATCAAACCCAGCAAAACTCGCCCCTGCTCCACACCAGCCCTAATCTTGAAACGAATGAGTGAACACGTCTGTGTGCATCACGTTCTTTATAATAGATTGACTTAAGTCTAAAAATACCGACAGATAGGGCGGGGAGAAGGCCAGGTTATCCACCGGCTTTATGGTTCGGCCCTATAAAAATCCGAAGTATGCTGTGCCATGCCTCCTTTGTGAGGCCTTCACCAAACCCATCAAACCCCCCCTACTTTCTTTTTCAAGCGAAGGTCACCATCCCTGCCACATGCTAGCGGTAACAATAGCAACGTGACACACGGTGACGAAAATTACCCTGGAGGCTTGAGGTTCACAGCGCATCCCCAGCTGATCACTTACCAAGAGTTCTGTTTCACTGTAGTTCAAAGTGAACGTATACAGCATGCTTCTGGAGTTTAAAGGATTAGCACATTGTTTTTCTTTTTTTTCATACACCCAGATTAGCAATCTCATGGGAGAAGAAATTCAGTCAACATGAAAATCAAGAGATAATGTTTGTTTACAAGCTCAACTGAAGTTTCTCAAAAGAATGTGGTGACTCAGCAGGTAAGCTGACAAAGCAGGCAAACTGGGACACTTTGAACCATAGTACTTGAGTGAAATAGAGATAAACAGAGGCAAGAAATGACTGGATGCAAAACATAACGTATTATCTGCTCACACGGGTTCCATTTCAGTAACTCAACATGAGAAAGATAAGTAACCTATGCAATTCTGACGAAACACACCGTCTCTCAAGAGGCAAATGTGCGCCAGTGGCAGAGAGCCTGGCTGCAGGAAAATGCGGGACGGAGTGTGCGTGTATCCACCCCAAAAAGTAGTGGACAGCACGTCCGGGCATTGTACAAGCGCGTCTCGTGGACCTGTGCCGTGCCGCATGGGGAACCCCCAACGCAGAGCGGGGGCTCTGATCCGTTAGGTGGCACCTCGGGCACACGGTGGATTAAACGCACGGGATAGACACAAGCAAACAAAACAGGCTCTGAATCCTGGGAAGGGAATGAGCCTCTCATGCTGGGGGACCCTTTCTGCATCATGGATGAATGGGTGTGGCATCTGACGGGCCCCCCAACTGCAACCCGAGATGTCTAAGTCCCAGGCTTAGATACAAAGAGATGTTAGATGTCAATCATGGGAAACACATGTTCCAGTCAGCGCTCAGCTGCCACTGTTGCTTAGAGAGCCCATGTAGGGTGGTGGGGGGGGGTGTTTGTTTAGACGATGGATCTCATTTGGAGCTCTTGATGCGTGACTTTCATGTACAATCACTGAGCCCCACTAGGCATTACACACCAGTCTCTGTTTGGCTGTGAAGTCCAAGCTCAATCAAACGGCCGTGAGCACTGTGGCCGGCTCTGGATTAAGTCTCAGCCCAAGAACCTGCGCCGGGGGTGAGAGATGGTGCCCAGTATACCTGAAACATGCTGCTAGGAAGATAAATATTCAGGGCCTGTTGGTGTTATACTCACGTCACACGGCACGCCACATCTGCATGCCACATCTGCATGCCACATCTGCATGCCAATTCTCACTGATTAAACAAGCAGGTCGTCCTAAATTAACATTGTAGGGAATGGACATGCTTTGGGGGTGGCAGTGGGGGGCAAACGCGATGTCACGCCGGGAAGAACATCCAACCACCCCGAAGCAACGGTCCTCACAAGAGACATGTGACATGTGTCACACCCCCCCAGCAATGAAGCAGTTTATTTACACAGCAAAAAACACAAAGTCGACTGCGTAATAAAACGCAACATTTGGAACAAATTACGCAATTCCTACAAACGCCGCAGCGATGTTGAGCGATCCTCTTCACCCTTCTGTCAGCATCTCTCCGTCAGTGTAATTAGCGCTCCACTCCTCGTCCAATTAAAAAGCCCCCTCTCCTCCCACAACTGGCATCTTCTCTACGTTTACCAAGCAGCCCCAATAGTTAATTACAATACTTAAGAAGCACCCACACTTCATTTAATTATAGTGTGTTTAAATTCACGTTCACTAACATTCACACTTTCTCCACTATAGATTTGACCGGCAGACTCACTGGGGTTAAGGACCTGTTTCTAGGCCCTTCTTCACATTGCATTCTTATTTATTTTGCGGACACTTTTCTCCAAAGTGACATATAATTAATTAATAATAAAGCACTGTCAACCAGAGCCATTGTGTTTATAGATCTGGATCGAGGGCCCCATGGTAAAATCACTCTGCCAGCCCTGGGATTTGACCCAACAACATTTCAACAACACAATCCTAACCCACTGAGTCCTGGAGATCAAAAGAGACCATTGTTCTGCTAATTACCTTCTTAGAAACGATACACATAGTCTGTTGAAGGTCTCCTAATCAGTTTACCTTAGTCTGTCACACTCAAATCAGGACCATCATTACGACCTGGTCACAGCCAAAGGAGTTCTTCTCCTTACACATAAGGTCGTATGACTGATCAGTTCCCATACTTCATTCTGCCATATTGCAAGCATGTGGCTGGCTTGACCAGGCCCTCCTGTCATTAGTGTTTATGAGTTTCCCTTGCATGTACTGTGTTCTAGCTCGGTCCTGTTTATGTTTTAGTTTCCTGTTAATTGTCCCTAGTTTGTGGTTTGTGTTTGGTTTTGGTTTTTTGCTTTGTACCTTTGTGAGTATGTATTACTTATCTTTGTTAAATTCCTAGTGGTTTGATTCTGTGTCCTAGTTGGCCTGTTTTTTAGTTCCGTGTTGATGTTTGTGTTCCTTTCGTCATTGTGTTAGAATGTGTGTGAGGTCTTTCATGAGTTCACTATGTGCTGCAGTGGCATGTTTCACTTTATAGTTCCGTTGCTCTGTTCCCTTACCTGTTCTTTAGACTTCTCGTGGGTAGTCCTTGTTAGTTTGGCCTCCCGATTCAGTCTTATTTTGTTATTTAACCCAGTCATATCTTTTTGTATTATTGTTTTGTTAATAAATCCCGTGTTCCTTGGAGCCGCAAGTGGCTCATCACCTTCTTTACTTCGGCACCATGCCGTCATTTACATTTACTGCATTTAGCTGCCTTATCCAGAGTGACTTACATTACCCCATTACAGGGATTACAATCTCCCTGGAGCAACTTGGGGTTAAGGGTCTTGCTCAAGGACACACTGGTGGTGGTAGGTGGGATTTGAACCGGCAACCACCATACCCCTATTGTATGGTCGTGACAGCTAAATAGATAACTCACAGACGAGGTTTCATGAATACGCACGCTACCTCAGGCTCACTCTTCTTGAACCATGAGTGATCGCCTTAGACAAAACCCTGCAGCCTAGTTGTTTTTATTGATAGATGCCTTTTAGCTCTTTCAGTTCTGTAATATACTGAGGCAGAGGTCTGAAAATGGTGGCCCAGATTAATGCCATTAATTAAAAGAGTGTAATGGAGGAATAGTCGCCTTGATCCAGTGCTGAAGTGTTACCTGTCACTGCCATTCTCCCCTGGGCCTCATTCACACAATAAGACTCCTCTCAGGAGTCGGAGCTTCTTTAACAGTCTAAAACCAATTACCGATGCCCATCTACAGATGACAACTATGGCAAACAAGCAATAAATGACCTGTCTCTTTAAATATTTGTCTGACAGGTCTCTGCAAAAAAAAAATATATATATCACATGAGCAATATACACATTATTATAAGCACACTACACTTTAAACGCCTTGCTGTATGTTCAAAATGCAGTAACTCAAATTGTCTCCAGCAGTAGGAAGTTAGAACACACAACCCCTGCTCTTAGCTCCCTGCACTGGTTTCCTGTAAGGTACAAGACTGACTTCAGTTCTCCTACTTACATATAAGGCACTCAGAAGTCTAACACCTGCCTACCTGACAGAAATGTTTACAAGCAGTGTCATCCACTGAGATCACACAATGCAAGCTTCTATATCAGCCACATATAAATAAAGTAACAGTTGGCGGTACCATTCTGTATAAATGATGTAATAATGAACTGTCAAACACCCTTGGCCAGTTTGTTGCAAAAGACACATATTCAGAGTGAGAGTGCTCATTAACTGAAGGGTTTGGGCTCTGAACCGCGCAAAACCTAATTTGGCAGGGCAATACGGTACAGCCATATAAATACACTATTCAGTACCAGTATATGCTGCAATTTAATATGGGTGATGACATATTCTCAGGAAATCTTACTGAGACTCACTCAGAGTGCTTGCCTCTGTTATTTGCTATAAAGTTATGTTATATGACAACTTGAATGTGTTGTTTCTTCTTTGATTATAGTGTTTATTTAACTTCTGGAACTTTTGTTGTTTATGACTAAATGATGGTGTTGCTATGGTGATGCCCCCCAATCCATGTCTAGCAGTTAAATCTGACACCTTACTCATGTGTTCTCGTTCTTATCCTGGTTAGAGGGCCAGATTGAGGGAGATCTGTTGTATCGGGCAAGAAAAGCAACAAACCACATACATTATTTTGTATAAACCACAGCTAGGGCGCAGCTACCGGACCCTAAAATCATTTGCTGTCCATGCGCATTTTTTTTTTCCAGATATAAATCTTTACAGTCTGATGAAAGCTTGCGATTTACAGCTGCAAGAGTGCAATTATGGCCAGTGTTACCGAACAGATCTGTCAACCCACATGGTCACAGTAGGAAGATGAACACCGGTCTGAGGGTTACAATGGAGGTGACACTTCCTAGCGGTCAACTACGGTCAGCGCCTAAGAGGGAAAACGCACAGAGCAAAGCAGAATGCAACTACAGCTGATACAAAAAGAAAGCCTATAGCAAAAGCACCTGCCTCACTTTTTCAGCATTTCTCTGCTTATACATTATATATACTGTATATATATATAAATATATATATATATATGCACACAAAATTGCATATACAAAATGTTTATTGCAATACAGGGTTTAAGTTTCATTCCTCCCCCAGCAATTCACGTTCAGGACAGTTGTTAATCTTCATTTACTTGGCATTTCTCTCACACACGCCTGGCTGAATCAGCTTTTCATTTATAGTGTTTCTGAGTTGTACATCAGCCTGCAAATACTGAAACTAAAATATATTAGAATAAATAAGCACAAGTATTTGGGATTCAATCTTTAAATCATCTTCTAAAAATCATTCTTGTGTGAAACGTTCCATATTTCTGTAACAGATTTGTTATGAACTGCTGACTGGGTGGTACAGAAATGCACCCATTACCCAAATCCTACACGTGCACTAGAGTTCAGTCCAGGCTCCTGGGGGCGAGTGTGGGACGGCGATGTGCGAGAGTGTATGTGGAGGTGGCCACTACCCTGTGATGCGCTGGCTTTCTGTTCAAGGATTACCTTGTGTTATGTCCTTTACTGAGATAGTATGAGTGATAACAGGAAGATGAGGTGGTGCTGATGTCCAGCATCGATGGACGACATCTATGAAAAAGCAGTCGACAAACAAATAAGAGGAACAGCAGTCGTATATTTACGGCAGAGGAGTTTATGAAGATTAAAAGTCGTAAAAGTCATTGCCCGGTGCCAGTAAAGAGGACCTTAGGGAAGCTTACTTCTAAGAGTTAAAGTAAATTACAAAGAATGTATTCTTTGAATGGAACCGAGAAACACAGCTGAACTTCAGAATCCGGCGCTGAAGTAAAAACCTTCAGTACACAAAGTTTACACAGCATACATGGATGAAATACTTTAACTTAGCTCTGAGGCCGACCCCTTGGGATCCATACTGTAAGTATGTACCTTGTACATTCTAAATGATTACAGACAAACAACACTGGGTTTGGGTTTTTCCTATGAGTACTGAGTTAATGTTTATATACACCATCATGACTCTAGCTGCAGGTTTAACCACCAGCATGAGTGATATTCTGATGCCATCAAATTATGGCTATCACACAGTGAGAATACTGTGGCACTGATAGACATGTGGATCCAGCTCTGCCTGTAATCCATCAGCAGACTCTGTGTGTCCCTACTGGGCGTGCTTATTTTGCACATGAGACCAATATCAGACACTGAAATTGGACCATCACGCCAATGCAATGAGGCCTGTCACCACAAAAAAAGGGAAAGGATTTTGTTTATGTACTGGGACCATCCACCTGTTCCTACACACACAAACGGGTCTATGTTTCTAAATACCATGTCTGTGGTAAAAATGTCCCTTTGATCACACTGTCCGTCAGAAGCCGCCGTGGTGCTCACACCTCTTTATATATCATATCAAATTTTCCTAATACAGTTCCACATCATTTGCCTTTAAAAGGCACTTTTAAATGCTTACTGGATACACACTGCTGCCACCTAAAACAGGTTCTTAAAGTCTCAGGCTTATCAGAGACGACTTTTCTGATTTTCATAAGTTTGTTAGTTATAATGAAAGCTGGTTGAGCCACATTGAGGTAAAGAAACTAGACTTGAATTAAGCTATGACACCACCTTTAATCAGGCTAAAACACAACAAGAATTACACAATACATCATTTAAAAAGCACAGAAAAAGCCATCCCAGATACTACTGTATTCAGATTTAACAACCTGCTCTGTCATAGGCTCTCTTCTCGTTTCAGGCCAAAGACCCTGGGTCAGTGCTAAGTCAAAGATACAAGATTTAAAATGCATTAGAGGCCACGCATGACCCTAGAAAGCTTGCATGTTCAGCCACACCCACCCAGTACAGCCTACAAATACAGGGCAGGTGCGGATAGTATTGCATTGCTGCCAATTTTGCTATTAGTGTGGAAAGTCTGAAGAATGAAACGTCATGTATCTGTGTTTTGATGCTGTGAAATAACCTTGTGCTAGACTCTGAGGGACCATAGGTGAGTCCCTATGATCTGACTGACCTCACAACCCTCTACATGGTGTTCCTGTCCTGGACTCCTGCATGCAATCCCATAATTCCATTGGTTAGGATGCTTTTCAGCGGTAGCTAAGTGTGGTCTGGCACTTCCCCGACTTCCTGTCTCAGGAAGTGTAGGCACTGACAGGCGTCTGATCCAGTGCTCCTCCTGTCTGCCACGTACCGCTGGGGCTGCTGACACTTTCCACAGGACCCCCGTCACCGCGAGCACTCTCTGCCTCCGGCTGCATCTCCAGCCTTCTTTTATTGATGTGTGGGGTTGAGGCTATTCTTGTGGCAGCAGCCCCAACGTCCCGCTCCTCTGAGACTTGGGATGTAGTTCTTTCTGAATTCGGCCACGTGGTCACAGGTGAAGAGCACGGCCTTGGGCTGGGGCAGCATCCCCAAGGGCGCCCCCTGTTGAGAGCCAGTGGGAATGTGGTTTTACTGTCAATACTCATCACCTGGGCTCCTCCTGTCAGGAAATCCAGGACCCAACTGCAGATGGAGGTGCAGATGCCCAGTTTGCTGCTCGCCAGCTTGCCTGAGCTGAGCTGAAGTCAATGAGAAAATCATGGCCTAAGTACTCCTCTTTCCATGTGTTCAAGGGTGATAATAATTCATAATAGTAATACTCAGTTGATCCTCTTGAGGATGCTAGGTGGTTTTCACATATCCCATATCATGCTCTCCCTGAGTCACATATACAAATGAGAGCAGCTTTCAGGGTCAGAGTGCAGAGTCGGACAGCGTCCAGCACCCATGGAACGATTGAGGGTTAAGGGCCTCGCTCAAGACCCTAATGGTGACATCACTCTGCCAGCCACGGGACTTGAAGCAGCAGCCTTCTGAACATGGGTACATAGTCCTAACCCATAAAGTCACACACCGCCGCCCGGTGGTCATTCCCACTGGCGGGGTGCCACCCGGGTCGGCAGGCTTCGCACACTTCGACCTTGCTGAACGTGCCACCCCCATCCTGCTCTGACAGCTGTGGCAGAAATTCCCCTTGCCCCAGTGGGAGCTTTGTGTGTCTGGTCCATATCTGATCCACAAACTATGCATCAAATTTATTCAGCACATCAGCTTGCGTGATGTAAGACACCCCCGTCCTTTGTAAGTGGTGACTGCAGGCCGTTCAAGAGATACCTTGTGTCACCCCCCCAATCCCCTCCCCCCCACTGCGATTACGGCCAGTCTTTGTAGACCCTTTTTGCGTGTCTGATGGCCCCCTCCGGGTACCGGCTCTCCTGGATTGCTCAAGCTTTCTGGAGCAGAAATCATCCGCCTTCTCCTTCTTTTTCTCCTTCATGTGCACTAGGGTTTTTGATTTAGAAACATGTTTTGTATAGAAACATGAATATAAACCATCTCTGCATACGGTGAATGTGTGTGTGTTCCAGGCCGTGCATTCCAAGCAGGCAGGGAATTACTTGCACCCCGTCCCAGGGCAAGAGCTGTACAGATTTGGTACTGAAGCTGAAGCTGGGAGACAGAAGCATGGCCAGGCCTGCTGAAGTTTGGGCAGTGGTGTATCAGTGGTCCAGATGTTACCGGTGAAATAGGGAGAACTTTCCTCAGCTTTCAGTGGCTTGGGACTCAGACTCTGCTGTCTGAATGTCACGCTGTGCAGCTCGCTAAGCGCCGCCCCGGCGTTTGCCTGCGGCGGGATGTAAACAGCGGCGAGAGAACCGAGCCGAGCGCCGGCAGCACAGGCAGCCTCGGGCCGCCAGGTGCGCAGTGTTTCCCAGGACTGTCATGTCTGTACATCCGACGATGAGAAAAGGCACGCCGCACTCCCATGCTTGCCGGTGGTTTTAGCCGATGGCTTCTTGCACCGTTATGCAATTTTTAGGGGGGCTACAGCACCAAGTAGGGTACGTTTGAGTTCAGCCAAGTTTCCGCGAAGGGGAGAAAACAAAAGTTTCCCACACCTCTTGTCAAGGTCGGTGCCCTGTACTTTGTCCTTCCCCCTTTTGGCCATCCTGATTCCCCCTCCTTGTTTGCCCCTGGGGAGCCGTGTGCTGCCCCGGCTCCCCAGACTGCTGCATGGCTCAGTGGGCTGAGCGTGTAGCTCCATTGTTCCCCATGTCATGGGTTCGGAGCAGGCTAAAGGCCAGTCTTATCTTATTGTGTATTTATTGTTTTTGTTTCCTAGTGTTTGGTTTTTCCTGTTTCCGGAGTTTCCGGTTTCTCTCTCCTTTGTGTTTTTGGTTACCGTTCCATTTATCTCATTTTGGTCTTTTCAGTTTCTGGTTTCCTATGTTCATTGGCCTTGGCCATTTTTACCTGTGTCCTTGTTTATTCTTCAGTGCCCTCGTTAGTTGTTTCATCTGTTGCTCGTTGTCCTGTTGCTTGGTGATTAGTTTATTGATTTGCACCTGTTCCTTGTTTGCCCCAGTGATTATTAAAGTGCCTGCCTTAGTCCTGCTTGCTAGTTGGTCATTGTCTGAGATGTATTTGTATTGTGTATGTTCTGTGTAGTTTTCTTAGTTTTGCTCCCTGGGTTTGTCTTTTTTTGTGGTTTCCCTTGTTAATTTATCAGTGTTTTCTTTTGACCCCTCGTGGTCTGTTTGTTTTTGTAGTTCCTGTTCAGGCCCCAAATAAACCCCCTTCTTTGTATCTGAGCGGTACGTGGGTCCCCTGCTTTACCACCTGCACCATGCTACGCCGCCGGCGGATCCCCGACACCTCTCCCTGGGAATTAGTCTGCCAGCGCGGTTCGTACGACTTACTGTGTCAATGTGACTGGAAGCTTTCCTGTTCCTGTTATGCCTGTTGAATATTTAGTGTTCCTCCAGTGAAGAGGGAAGTGTGTGTTTTACTGGGTAGCAGATTAAACATACGAAGAAGTTAAAGAATACTCTCCCAACCCGCAGGTAAATATAAAGAGAAGGGCTTCGGTTAAACCAAGAAAATAAGCAGGCATCAGCAGGCACAAGGAAATGAATTAAAAAAAATATATATAATTAACTGGCTAAAAGAGGAAATATGGCCATTTATTTGTCTAAGGAGCAAACAGTCGTTTTACACATGAGGCTATAACGAGAGATTTAATTTATGCGATCTCACGTGGGGAATTTTATTTATATAACCTCATGCATATATGATCGATTTTGATTTATAAACCCCTATTATAAACATAAGCTATAAACACCCCCTGGCAATAGGTGCCGGCTCCTGCTAAAGTACAGGAATATTCTCTCCATAACACTCATCTCTCACACACTTGGACCACTGCCTGTATGTAAACAATACAGAGGCACTTGTACATCAATCGAAGACTCTGCGGGTCTTTTCAACCATTCTTGCATGTTTCGTTCTTCCAAATAACCAGGGGCTGATGGCTACAGAAATACGAAATAAAAGCACGGTGTGAAAGGTTGGCACCCCCCTCCACCCCAGTCCGCATGAAAGTTCATCTTACGGCAAACATACTGGCTCTCGGCACATGACACCTACAAGGATCCCCTTGAAGCAGGAAAGAAAGTGCGTCTGGATCATGTAAGGACATGCAAAGTGCCTGATGTTTACTCTTTAAGTGTACACTGCTCTCCAGCTACGCGATTGGCTGCACCCGATACTCGTCGGCTCTAGGCCGACACCCAAAACAGTCTGACGAGAAGCGCCCGTATGGGTGACTGCTACACACTTTAGCAGCTAGGATGTGCCCGAGTGCGACAGCCATATCAGGCTCTCACTGACACACTGACTTGTTCCGTTAGGGAACCATTACTTAGACAAAAAGTTTCTAATAAATAATTAGTTGGAATTAAAAAGACCACCTTTCCAACCTATGACACTGACAGTTTCGGGTGGATTTTAATCCCTCCCATGCGGAGCCACAGCACCGCACCCCCCATTCCGTCTGTGTCCACATGCAAGCCGAGTGCAGAGCATGCCCAGCTGTAATCACCCACATGCCAGTGAGCAGCCTGATGGATCGGGAGATCGCCACAGAAACCACGAACCCTAGCTGATTTTACAACTCTTCAGGGGGCTGCTTGGTTAAGACCCTTCCCCTGAGTGCAGGCCGAGCTCCCCACTGGATTGGGAGTCAGGTCTGGAACACGCCGCTCTCCGATTGAGCCCCCGATGGGGAGATAAATTGGCTTCGTTCAGGGGGTGGGGGGGTGGGAGGTGAGCTGGGAAGCCTCAGCCGGCCACTGTACTTATCCTTGAATCTAAAATCACGCATGCAAGCTGCTAACTATGAGCTGTACTGTATATATTCACCCCGGTGACTGTAACACAAACATACAATTTCTACAATACTACCTGTAAGGGCTTAACAAACAATAAACAAATAACAGCGCTCCTATTTCATAGTTTCCAACAGTTTTTTTCTGTGACTTTGCTTACCCCTGGAGAATGTTTTCACTTTTGTCCAAATTACTCTGTGTATATCTCACTTCTGGTTTGCCACAAGCAATCCAGTCTGTCATATATGCTTTGCAAAAAAATAAAACGTTGCATTACCAGTTTAAGTAGCAGCAAATGGGTTTTTCCTGCAGCAGTAGGCGTGTATCACATTGATATAACCACGAAGTGACTAGAACCCCAGCGTTCTGTGAACTGGCCCCTACTGAAAGCACGCTGAGAGTCACACTCCGCGATGCAAGCGCACGCCTGGTCTCTATAACACCTTATTAGAGCGGTATATTCCACCAAAAATCAGGCAACTGCTCTGGATCATTGAACCAGAACAAAAAACAGGGTTTACCAGCGCAGAATGACTAAAAGATATTATAACTGTTTAATAAGCCGTTACTGCACTTAATTACCCAAGAACCGGCTCACAGCCCATACATATTAATAGGTAAAATCGAGACATAGAAAAAGGGCACTGGATGGACCAGCGGACATCCTCGGCGCTACCCACAATGAGATAAAGAAATCGGTGGGAGTGTAGCATTTTTACCGGGCAGCTTATTAAATTAGTCACATCTGCATGCATCCCCTGCAGTCTACATGCACATGTACCTATCAGTCGTTTAAGTAGGCTAAATCGTTTCGTCGTCGCTCAGCTCTTTCTGTAAAACAACAGAATAAGATACTTACCGCTATAGGATGAGTATTGTGTCTGAGGCTCACGCTTCTAGCCGGGTGACAGGTCTGGAAAAGCGCGCACACGGTTTTACAGGTTAATAGTTTTGTACATTTTTAATTATAATTTTTTTTTTGCAAAATGAAGTAGGGCGACTTAATGGAATTAACAGACAAATCGAGTCAGGCTGAATATTAAGTATTTAGTCATCAACTTGGAATAATGGTCTGCGACTTCTTTTGTCATCCTCATTTTTCCTAAAGGTAAAATCACAAATAAATAGTGTGATGCGAGTATTGTCCATGTGCGACACATCTACGGATACCTGAGAGAAAAAAACAATTTTCAAACATCCTATACTGCAGGTCCTTACGAATATTACAATTATACTTACGAATAAAACAATATAATATTGTACAAATACAATACTATTACTGTTCAAATTGAAAGCTAATCTGATGCATGTTCCTCGCACATTTCATTACAGCTATAGGCTTCTCACACCGATCTCCTGCAAACCCGGAGTTGACAGAAATATGGGAAGTACGTCCTAAATGCCATTATGGCACTTTCCCTCAACACCAACAGCTTAAATCAAATGAAATGCGATAGAGAGCTAGCTAACGAGCTCCAGATAAAATTAACTCCGTTTGTGCGACAGCAATGCCCATCACGCGCCATCTATTTGATTTATATTGCCAAATACGCATACTTACTCTCACCTGCTCATAACAATGTCCACCCAGATTCACCTGGCACTTTCCCGTGTCCCTAAATCTAAGTGAACGCATATACAACAACGACTACTATATATATTTGAAACGTGGTTACTTTTAATATAAGTAAAGTTAATGCCCAGAGACACGGAGCGATAAGCATCCGGCGTATATTTGGGGATGAGACGCCGTGCCTCGACTTTCCCTGGCAAATGTGCAGGGGCACACTGCCAGAAGTGTGACCAAAAAGCGTCTACACCATCCTTTATACAGTCCAAGTACAATTTAAAGGGAGCAAAATACCTGGAAAGTTAATCCTTTATTCGTACCGATCGGAGTCCCGGCTCAGTCTCCGTCTGTCCCCTTATTATTTTGATTTCTTTCTATATAAATGTCCTCATGGGAGAGGAGGTGCTCCATGCAGGAGGTGCGGAGCGCCGAGCATCAGTCCGGCGGACGGCAAACAATCCCCCGGCGACGGCTGCCTTTCCTGTTAAAAGACGAACTGGCGCACGTCCCGTCGCGACGAGACCTGAATGAGAGCGAAAGCACCGGACTGATCTGCTGGAGCCGATCCCAAGCACAGAAAGGGGAGGGCAGGCGGCGATGGAAGCAGCCCCGGCACATCTACATCAATCAGTCTTCATTAAACGCTGGGTCGTAATGGAGCCGTTTAAGCACGCCGGCATCCGAATTCAGTTCATTTGTCAAACAGAAAAATCAAAGTTACCCACGATTTTGTCCTCTGTCAATAAATATAAAGCCAGTTCATATTAGCCGAACTTGTTGTGCATTAAATAGTATATATATTTCCCCCCGTTTATGTATTTTTTTAAACATTTCTAAAGAGAGCTCCTAAAAATGTATAGATTAGTGTATCACATCTGTATAACATCTGGCACAGACGACATATATTTATTATAAACACTATATAATATTCGCATCCAATTTTTCCCATTCATATACAGATACTGGAAACATCAACATATCAAAATGGATAAAATATGATCCAATTTCACAAATCAGATATGCGTACACCTTTCACGACGCATTGGGCTAAGTGTGTATGGCTTTTGGAGGAACAGGAGTAGGGGGCTTTCACTGCAGTAAGGGTTTGCCATTGAAGAAGAAATTCCCATCACCTCCTACAGCCGAGGGCTCGTCCCCCTGCTGACACTCATTTGATGGAGAAATTCTCCGAGGGGAGCCCAAGTTTATGAAAGCTGTTCCCAAACCGTCAAAAGGAGAAGCCCTTGGCCCCAGAAGCCCAGTAGGCCCATAAAACCATGCTGGACAGTACAGAACGTTAACAGCACATTTCCCCTGCCGTTCATGCCACGGCGATTTCCATTTAGCGCAGGAAAAGGCTGCAGATGTGTGAAACCGGAGGATCTTAATGGATTTTACTCAGGAGCAATAAACACCAGCTTTCAGGCATAAGGGTCACCCCCTCTTCCCATCTCCTGTCCGGCGTCCCTTTCCTATGTCTTTCTGCGGTCTCTAATAGCCTCCCAGCGCCCGGCGTGGCTGGAATTTGGGGGGTGCGCTGCCCCCAGCTTGTAAAAAAAGCATTTTTCCCCGCTGTTTTTTTACTGCAATTTATTTAACGAATGTCTCCAGAGGCATCGTCTGACTTACATTCCTCTTACAAACTTTTAAAAATGAAATCTGGTCATTTCATTAAACTTATTTCTATTGTCTTACCTGCAGTACATTGGCCTACCATTTATGTCGCAAATAGGTAGTAAAAAAAAATAACCTAAAGATTTGCAGTAATAATATAATCGCTGTTAAATATAATCGTAAAGGATACAATGTTCAGTGAACATAAAGTGCGTAAGAATAAGGTCCAATGTACCGTGTTAATATGAAGGAATTTTCAGTCTAAATTTTTCACAGGTGTTTTACCCTTTAATTGGAATTTCGCGTTGCATTATGGGAGCGAGTACACCCGCTAAATTTAACAAAAAAAATCCGTACTTGTCACTTTCTGCCAGGACATTATCCGTTTTTTAGCCTACTTGGTCTCACATCGTTAATTGTTGTATAGTCTTTCACACTGTATTATTGGTCTATAGCTGCTTCTGCAGCGCTAATCAACTCCAGGCTACCGCCTCCCTGCGGGGAAAAGTCCCTCTCAGGGCGGCCTCTCCACGCTCCCTAGCCGCTTTGCAATTCATCCGGCTCCCCCTACTAACACCACCCACTACGGGAAAGGAGCGCTCGCTTTCCGCTTCGCCCCGACGGTAGATGTGTACACAAGACGGCGGAAAAGACGCATATTCCGTCTGCCTAGGAGCGCAGCGGCCGCCTCTCTGCCGGGAAAGGTGCGCTTTGGTAGCACCGGAGATCAGCCCGCCCGGAAGAAATGCGCCATTCGGCAAGCAGGCTGATAAGAAATTCATTATTATTATTATTATTGAAAATGCCACAAACCAAAATGTTTTCCAAAACTTAAAAATATGTATGTCGATTTTTTAAACATGATACATAATATAGGCCTAATTTGCCGTCACCTCATCAAAAGGTTTCCGGGGTTTGGGCTTGGTAGTCTGTCATATACATACATCGCCCCCAAGGTACTGATCCACTGCATCCTGGGTGCTGTGCTGTGTTGTGCTCTGGTGTGTCAACAATGACAATTAATCACCTATATGGATCACATTAGAAATATTCAGTAGTTTTAGTAAAACATTAATTTCAAGTAGTAATAAAGTGAAACCCAAATTATACTACTAGAAGAGCTGTTCTTCCTTAAAAAGTTCATTGACAAAGAGGTATCACTGAGTGCTTTTTAATTACTAACACCTTTGCAATAACATAAAACACCAAACATTTGTGTTTAGTACCCCTTTGGGAGGTAGTGACTACAATAGCAATTAATAGCAAAAGAACAGAACTGAATGTGTCTCTCAAAAACATCCATCCATTTTCTGTAACTGCTTGTCCTATTCAGGGTTTCGGGGGGTCCAGAGCCTATCATGGAGCGTGTGGGCGGAAGGCGGAGAACAACCCAGGATGGGGCACCAACCCATCACAGGGCACACTCGCACAATAATCACCCCTAGCGGCAATTTGGCAATTCCAATTAAGCTTTGCATGTGTTTGAACTGTGAGGGAGAACCAGTGTACCTGGAGAAAATCCCACCATGACACAGGGAGAACATGCAAACTCCACACACACGGCACCCTGCCAGAAATTCAAGGGCTGGTCCCAGAGGCGGGAGACCACCGCACCACCACGCCGTCCCCGACAAAAGCATTGTGACACTTAATAAACAAAGAATGTCAGTGTGGAAGATATAAGAACATAAGAACATATGTGCAGATATGTCAAACATTACATCAGCAGACTTGCTATAGAACAAATATATTTTTATAGAATTAAGCCAGTGTCCCAAGACTTTCTGTGAACACGGAATTTATATACTGTATATATATGAACCAGAGTTGTATTGGTGATACTATCATTTGATGAACAGTGTGAATGGGTGAAGGGAGGGGACCGGGCGACAGAGGCGCGGAGGGAGGGGACCGGGCAACAGAGGTGCGGAGGGAGGGGACCGGGCGACAGAGGCGTGGAGGTAGGGGACCGGGCGACAGAGGCGCGGAGGGAGGGGACCGTGCGACAGAGGCGCGGAGGGAGGGGACCGGGCAACAGAGGCGCGGAGGGAGGGGACCGGGCGTCAGAGGCGCGGAGGGAGGGGGCCGGGCGACAGGGCGCGGAGGGAGGGGACCAGGCGACAGAGGCGCGGAGGCAGGGGGCCGGGCGACAGGGGGCGCGGAGGGAGGGGGCCGGGCGACAGAGGCGTGGGGGCTGCTGTGTAGCTGCTGTCTCGAGGGCACCAGTCCTTATTGTGCTAATTGCTCTTCTGCGCCTGAGTGCTGGCTGACCCCAGCTGCTGGCTTATTTACGCACTGCCCAGGCGTAGCTGGGGCATGGCCTCGCCGCTGTCGCCACGTGGTCCTGCCAGTCGCAGGATTTTTCAGGCTTTCTCCCTCATATCACTTCTGACATATCAGACTTTGTGCACCTACTTGCCCCAGGAGGCCTGTGAAGGAGAAACAGGGATTATCAGCCCACTCTGATAAATATAATGTCAAAACCACTGGGCTGAATACAGACTAAATGTTATAATGGGTATTCTCCAGTCTGAATAGATTCACAGCGATTGTGTTTTTTTTTTCAGAGAAGTACATTTCCTTCCCGGTGTGTTCAGTGCATCAGAATGTTGGGACTGGGTGTGCTTCAGTCCAGTCAGTGTGGAATAATTACAGCCCCAAATCAGAAAAAGTTCAGAATCTTTTTTTTTTTTGTCATTGTACAAGTATAACGAGATTGGATGCAGTCCATTTCAGTGCCAACAATTATTTATAAAGTAAAAAAGAATTGAACTTAAAATCTAAATTACAAATATATATATATACACATACAGACATCTACAGAGCTTTGTGCAGTTATGACAGACGCGAGAAGCCCTTTAGTACATATTGCATATGGGGATGAGGTAAAGGCACCACATTGCACAGTAACAGGATTTGTGAAGTAAAATACACAGTGATTGTGAAATTTGCTTTAACTTTGATTTTATTGCAGACAGCATGAAACCATGAACCCTGTTTTTTTCTGGTCAACTTAATTTCGTTTGTTTATACAGCACCCTACACAATTATTGGCACCCCTTGTAAAGATGTGTAAAAAGCCTCAAAATTCATTTTTTA
>JAODKN010003158.1:0-17819 GCA_026774425.1 Petrocephalus zakoni | reverse complement strand
GGGCAGGAGGCTGAACAGATTGTGTGCAGGGTGGCTTGCATCGCTCACAATTGTGATGGCTTTGCAGGTAAGGCGGGGGATGTATGTGTCATTCAGGGAGGGAAGTGTGTGTCTGTTTGTGTAAGCGTCTATGCGTGTGTCTGTGTCCGTGTCTGTGTGTATCTGTGTCCATGTGTGTCTGTTTGTGTCCGTGTCTTTGTGTCTGTGTGTGTCCATGTCTGTGTCCAGGATGTACTCAGCCTTATACTTTATGCTTATCCTTGGATGAGTGCCAGGCCCACCTCTCAGACCAGGACCAATATAAGTGATTGGAAGAGGAACAGCTTTCAATGTTTCTACTGTAGCTTAACAAATAACACATTGCACAAATAACGTGAACATCAGGGGTTCAAATTGGGGGGGTGGGGGCAGAGAGAAATAGGAATCAGTCTACTGTAAAGATAGACAGAAAAGTATATGAGACAAATGATTAGTTGCAACGTTACCTATTATCTGTCTGTCTACTTTTATGGACTAACGTCTTTTCCAATATGAACCCCATCTGGAACCCACCACGACTTTAAGTGGTCACTTTATGGAGAATGAGTTTCTTACAGTGTCGGGGACCAAACTGATTGCCAACGTCAATCAAGCTATGTGCTTGTTTAAAGATTGAAGTTCAATTCAAGTAGGTTTTACCCAGACATACTCTTAGTTTAAGGCTCTTAGTTTAAAGTTTCTTAAACGTTATGCGTGAAATAATCGAGTATTTATAACCCGTGAAATTATCTTCTCGTTAGCAGTTTGCGTTTTATTTTTGGAATTTAAATACGGTAATACGTACGTGATTTCAGTAGAAATCAGGGTGATTAAAAGAATTACATTTCAGATGTGTTGTGTATTTTGTTCAGCCCTTTATTAGTACAAATCCTTTGAGTGTGAACCTGGGTTTGAAGTTGCGGCGTGTCGTTCAGGAAGCTGCCACGAAAAGGTTAATCCGTGTGGCTAATGCGGGGGGGGGGGGACCTGGAGCGGTGCCTGTTAATCTCCGCGCTGGGTCCGGCGGCTCCCATGCAGTGCCGCTTGTTTGCTTGGACAAGTGCCCTCCTGCGGGGAAGAGGTCTTCCAGAACCAGCCCTATTGGACCAGAATTATGCGCTCGTTTGGCTTGCATTAGGCGGTAATGCGATGGCATCCCAGGCAGATCAGGACTATTTTCGGTCGGTCAGTAGCGAATCGAAGGCGTATATGATGGTTTCGGCGCAGGGCAGGCGGAATGCCGCCTCTAAGCTGTGGGTGCCGGTGGTGGTCACTGTCATCGTTGTGCTGCAAATCGCCTCCACGACGGGACTCTTTGTTTACCTTAACATGTCGATAGCGGAGGTAAGATGACTATTTCAATAGTTTGTATTTGATTGCAGAATAGACTACTAGCCTAAGTTAATACCTTGTATGACATTTTTCATTGTTATGGCTCCACACCATGCAACACTAATATCAGTCTTTTATTATTCCAAGTTGTTTTTGAACTTGGAGGATTTAAACTGGGGAAGTTGGCTATTATTCTACATATGCAAAGCATAAAAGCAGCGCAGGGTGATGCATAGATGGAGATGTAATTGCCACCTACACATTGACGTAAAGGCTTGTTATTATAATTATTAGATCTTACTATGATAATTATTCTAAGAAACTGAAAGGGGTGAAAGTTGCAGTTTCGCACACTGGCTGATCGCCAAAGAAAGTCTAACGGCGTCTCAGTTAATCGGGACACAATGCGTCTGATGTAAACAGACGTTGTTCCACAATAAAAACAAAGTTTCGGATGGATCGTGTATCTTCCGTGGTGTGTAATATTCATCTTCGCATCATAATTTAACTTAGAAATCATCAGAAGTCATTCAGTTAAAAAGTCAAAAGTCTTATTGTCCAAAATCCATTTTGAAATAAGTTGTCAGCTACAGTGCAGGGATTTTCACCGAGGCTGCCTAATATAATGCATATTTAAATAATGACTGCAATTGGATATAATTTGGATTTGCGTTATTTAACAGGCATTAACACATGTTTTAATGCCGAGATACGAACGCCGCGTAACAGAAGTCGTGCAGCGAATCTTCATTGGAAGCCTTGTTTTTGCCATTTTTTAATGTCTTGTATATGTGAAGCAGGCTTTGATTGGCCATCTGGCAAACGGGCGTTTTGGGGCGGCACATATTACGGTGTGTATGTATGCCTGATGGGCATGCATGGGCAAAAGGTCGGGGCAGATTCTTAAGCCAAGTCCAGACCTGATATCAAGTGAAGCTAAAGAAACAAAGTTTGCCTTTGGCAACCATCAGTGTTATTTGGCGGTACTGGAGCACAGACCCTACGACCTTGTATTTTTTGACGTTTGTAAATTAAATATTTATTTTTAATACAGGGACCTACTCAGCTTGTTAGTGTTTTTTAAATGAAATGTTTGCCTAAGTCCCCCATATTCAGGGGTGCAGAAAAACAGGTGTGACTTAATTGGGAATTTGCCTTATCAGTCTTATATACCGTCACGTGATCTGGTCGGCCGGTGACTCGTTATCTGGACATCGGCAGTTTTCGGCCATCGCGATGTCCGTGCCCCGAAGCGGCGGAGATTGCCGAACCCAGCCTGCGCTGCCCTGAGCGACTTCTTACGGCTCTAAGTGTATCCCGGTATTAACTTTCGGTTGAGGAGTTTCAGTGGTATCTAATAACAGACAAGTGGCTCGCTTTTCAGGATTTTATTATCTTAAGCTCGATTTTGCTGCTCCGTGTGGTGTGCGTGTGTGTGTGTATGTGTGTGTGTGTAAGTTCATTATAAAACGTCAGCAGTATCCTGTTAACGTGGTGCCCTGTATAATGTTGCACTTAGTCATCAGAGAACAGGTAAAATATCCCCAGGCTATATGTGTTCCTTGTACAAGGCAAACTTTCCCACATATATGAATGACCCAGTGCTCCGCTTTATTTTAGAGCCGCGGGGGATATAACTGATAATGTTTCAATTTCAATAATTCCCTGAATTATAATCATTAAGGGAATCAATAGTGGCATAATAGTTTTTTTTATCCTGGCAGTTCCATCAATCAACATAAAGAGGACTGTCAGCCTATTGTGCGAGCCACAAAAGGCTGACAGCGTTCAGAAAGAGCCTCAGTCTCTCTGCAGAGTTACGCCGGTTTCGGGAAAGCCCTGTGGAAGAGTGGAAACTTCCTCCGTCGTCACGGTCACACAAACCCTCGCCCCGAGGTTCGAATCACTGCTTGTTCTGGAACAAAAGGGAGGGACGCATGGCGTTTTATATCGGTGGTTCTGAAACTGTGGCACGCGTGGTGCCCTGCGCGCCCCCTGGTGGTAGGCGTGAAGTCTTGTGGTATGTTCACCCATCCGGTAGCTTAATTCATAGTGGTGCCTGGTCCAAAGAAGTTTGAGAATCATTGTTTTAGATAAATGTTTGGATTATAATGGACGTGGTGTCTAAGAGGCACAGTAACAGAGGTTTGACTTTCTGGAAGGTCTACGTCAGTGTGAAGATGGGGATGAGTCCAGTGGTGCTGCTCTTTGGGGGGGTCACCCGGGCCCTGGGAGCCTGCACTGCCATTATAACACAGGGCTAGGGGGCGGAGGAGTGGGTGAGAGGGAGGAAGCACATTGACTCTCAGTTTCAGACCATCGCCTTCACTTTCTGCCCCTGGCTTTTGCTCTCAGGCGTCTCCGGCCAAAGGGAGGGTCCAACTGGCCCTTTGCCAGGTTCACATTCTTCAGGATGGGGAGGAGGGGTCAGTGTCAGGTCAACCATTCAAACCTGTAACCCCCACCCCTCTTTCCCAGCTGACCTGGAACCAGGCCCCCATACAGCTCAAATCAGAGCCAGTGTCTCCCCTCCTCACCCCAGTGGGCCGTTCCCCCACAGGAAGCTGCTATTGGGATCCGCTTTGCAACCCTGAGCCCTGGGAGGCTCGAATAGCAGCACAGAATCAGCTTACCTGTGACATGCACACACGATGGAGCAGAAATGCCGGACTAAATGTCGTAAGATGAAAAACTTTAATGGAGAATGCGAGGAGCGATTCCTTATGATGGGTTTCAGCGATCAGACCGTTCGCAGGCGGTGTTCACACAGGCAAGGAAAGGGGCATCCATCCGGCCATCTGCTGTTAGGATGTCAACACCGACGAAAAGAGACACAAGACTAGGGTGACCAGACAATCCATGTCATCCTGGACACTTTCAGCTACTTCAGGTTTTACAAACTACTTTAAACCTGAAAGGATCCTTTGCTTGGCTAAACAGTTCAGTTCTTCTTGCCCTTTGACTGGTTCATTTCCTTGATTGAAAGGCTCATCCAGCCATTTCACATTAACATTAGTGACACATGCATGATTATAGGATTGATTGATTGATTGATAGACTTTATTAATCCCACAATTGGGAAATTCCATAGAAACAGCAGCAGTAGTAAAGAGGACAGTATAACAAGATCCATAGGATCAGCACACAGCAAGAATGCAGTGGAATCCAAGTTCTTTTCATTGATATGCTAGTTTACAAACCCAGTCCTAGCTCAAAATGTTTGGGATGACATGGATTGTCTGATCACCATACGCAAGACTGACGGTTACCTTGGTGCTGAGTCGGCATATGACAAAAAAAAACTCCTGCAGTCGCCACAGCTACCAACATCCTTCTGGCCTGGCCTGGCGTATTTTTTATTTTAAGGATTACGTCTAGCTTTGACCCGATCTGATGTCTGAGCAAACAGCACGACTAGCTCCCTGTGGACAAACAAACTGAATCGTGGTTTTCATGAAACAATGAGAATGAAAACAGAAGGCGGCTGAAATCCACGTGACAGTGCTGATAAGGAGAGCTACAACAGATTTTCTTCTTTTCCAGGAATTTCAGCCACTATTCTGATAAATGCCGTGCTGGAAAGTTTCTTGCTTGCGACGGGGCCACGTTATATGTGTGTTGGTGATTAGCAAAGTGGTACGGTTAGAGCCAAAAGGCCATTTTTGAAAGGCAGAGATCTCGGGTTGCCATCACTCACAGTAGCCTTTGAAGTTGGTGTTCTGTAGGAGCACAGAGTGCCTATTTATTTATCACACACACATATATATGTATATATATATATATATATATATAGTACTGATTATTACCCATGCACTCATAATTATTTGGCCTGTACAGCTTTTTCAAGGGATTGACCATTGTGCTTTTTTCCTTCGGGATGATTAAAGTATCCATCCATCCATCCATCCATCCATCCATCCATCCATCCATCTACCTAGAAATGGCTACATGCTTCCAGGCACATCACAACAACCGGTAGAATATGATGAAAAACACTTGGACAACACAAGCGTCATGTCTTGTGATCTTCGGATAGATTGGAATCGGTGTGCATAAGTGCGGCGCGTAATACGCCCAGCTGACATTCGGAGCTTATTTTTTGACGCACATGAAGTCTGAAAGCAGTCATCAGACTCGTACATTTTTTCATCCATTTATTTGACAGAGACTCATCCAATGCGATGTACGGTCGACCCCTCCACACCGCGAGGTTTAAGGACTCGGCCACTGCTCTGGAAAAACCACGAAAATGTTTTTGGGCCCCTTGGCGAGTGAAGTGAAGAGGTATGAGAAACGCAAGATACAAAGATCACTGCGAGATCACTGCGCAAGCATTGGGAACCAAACCAGCGCAGCACATATATTTAATGCTTTTATCAGTTACTATAGTTTTAATGTGTTGTCTGCAGCTTTCAGAAAACTCCCAAAAAATTCCCTTTGAACTTGTCTCTGCTGACCCCATTATATATCAAAACCGTGATGGGGAACATTGAGAAGCAGGTGGGTTGTGAGCAGCTGGCGTTAAGTGCCTTACTCAGGGAGCCGGTGGTGACATAACTCTGCCAGTGTCTGACTGCACTGCTCCCCACCACCAGGGGGCGCCACGTGGCAGACCCTGAGCACTGCTCATTATGAGCATGTAACCAGGTGCATTCAAAGCTCGTTTTATACTATTCAAAATGAGGCTTGGTCTGTGAATAGCATATGAGGTCTGCCAAATGAGAGAGCGTTAAGCAGGGCTATTCTACTATGTGTAGTCAGGATTCGCTTGATTTCTACAGGCCTGTGTTGTTAAACAATGATAATAAATATAATGTTTTATATTTCACATCTATTCTTCTGCAGTGATGAGATATGACACTTCACTGTTAATTGTTCATTTAAAAGCAAAGGGGTTTAGCCTTTGGAATTAGCTTTGTCTAGGAGAGACATGTTTGTGAGGTTAGTCACTGTTGCACTAATCTAATTGTGGTGAGTGTTTTTTTTAGTAGTGAATTCCCCAAAAATGCAAAATCATGGACTGACTCACTTCCCTGTTGCTGTTATGAACTGGGGGAGTGTGAATGGGGGGGGGGATGTGGACATTACAGCAGGTGACACCCAGACACACACACACACACACACACACACAGACTTGCGTACCTGTCTAAATGGGGATCTTCCATTCATTCCTATGGGCATAACCCTAACCCCAATCAGGACACTCTTAACCCCAACCCAGCCCTAACCTTAACCATAAGTAACCAATCCAAGACTTTTGGCATTTTTAGTTTTTTTTTATTGCATTCATATATCTTTATAAAATTGAGGTTATCCAAATGGGGCCCTGAAAAATAGTTTGTTAAGAAAATGTTATCTATGCAAACCTACCCCCCCCCCCCCCCACACACACACACACACACACACAGGCACAGTGCTGTTACCTCTCACTCCTCTCAGCAGTCCCCCTGCTTCTGCGTTTTATTATCTTTTGTTGCTCCTCCCCTCACGATATCGGAGTGCAAAGCACCACCACAGTGTGATTCACATAGCAACTGTCAATATTGTGCTCAGCTATGGCTATTAGGCGCAGACCACACAAACAGACACACTGCCGCTCTGGAATCACAACAATGTGGCACGCTGCGGCCGCCAGTCCTGCCGCCGCTGTCCTGTTTTCCCGGCTAAGGTATCCGCCCGCTTCTGTCATCAGGTGAAAGTCCAGGGTGTGAAGGAGGAGCTGCGGTGCCTGAGTCTACTGAGCGCCCTGGATCAGGAGCAGGAGATCCCACCGCACCTGGTGCACCTGTTCGGGGAGCCCTGCATTAAGCTAGCCGAAGGCATCAAGTCTTACATCTCCAAGGTAACAATCTAGGCTACACCTCCATCCACCCACCCATCAATCAATCCATCCAACAATCCATCCATCCATCCACCCATCCTCTGCTTATCCTCGTCAGGGTCACAAGGCATACAATTTACTAAAGATAAATGGAACAGAAGGTGAGTGTTTCAATGTGAGATAAAAATACACATCCTCCTGAGATCCAGAAATTAATTTTTGTCCACTGTAGAGGACATTATGTTTTTGCCCATATCTGTCAGGGTACAAATGCCGCTCTATTAAGTCTGTGGCTCCTTAAAGAGAACAGTTGGGGCTTTTGGGTGACATCATGTGTGTGGGGCTGTGACCTTGCCGAGTTCCTCTAACTGTAAAATCAAAATATTTACCAATATATAAAAAAATATTCTTCATTGGATCTAAGGAGGATAAACTGAAGTGTATAAAATGATATAAATAAAAAATCTGGGGATTGTTTCTCTGGTAGACGGATGGAAAATGCACTGCATAACTGACATGCTGATCTGATAATCTGTGTGGGAATTAGCGTTGCTGCTGTACAGTGTCTTACCCAGAACCCAGGGGAAGCTCTGTCGCCCTCCAGTGTATTCCCTGGTGCACTGCATTTGGTCCTCTCCCTAATGGGTCTCCCCACCCCTCAGTGTTTTCAGGCACCACAAAACATGTTTGGCCTCTCCACACATAATGTCAGTTTGTCCTTGTCCCGGGTTGGAGGGGTGACCGCATGGGGAGGGGGTGGAGTCTTTGGTTAGCAGTGGGGGGGCTGTTGCCTCATTCAGTGTTTTTTACATGTCAGCTTCCCAGGCCCCATGGCTGCTCTGCCTTTTACATTTCATGCCAGCTTCTTCAGAAGGCAGGGGTACGGGGGCCTTTTCGGTGGGTAAAATGAGTGCTGGGGGGGGGGTTTGGGGAGAAGGTGAAGCACTCCTTGGAGTGCTGCTGAAAGGTGGCGCTATAGATCCTATCACCTGACCCAGGATCAGCGTGTCACACGCTGCCCCCTACAGGGTGGGGGAAGACAGGGCAGCGATGCTGGATCAGTGCCCTCCCGGGTGGGTGATTAAACAGCCCCTGAATAGTCGTGGCTCACCTATCCCTTCCATCCATATGCCCCTCAGCTGACCAGTCTCCCCATTACTGATTTTTTTCTGTATCATTCACAAAGTCTTGGTTAAGTGGATTAAGCTGGATGCGCGTGCAGAGTTTGCGTAGGCGAGTTTGGGCGCTAAGTGGACGGGGAGGACCACTGTGATGTTAGGCAGGGGAGATACAGATGCGTACAGCTGGGTTACAGCGCATCGTGTGCCCATCCGGTTTTCCTGTGAACGTGATGTCCTGCTGTGGTCCGTTACTCACGCGTCTTCACTCCCCCACGGGGTATTTCTGTGCCGCAGGTGACGGAGAACCTCATCTTAAAGCACACATTTCAGGGTAAGTCTGCCTCTGGAGCAAAGACCATCTGTGAATGCAAGCACTCCTGCGGGATGACCCCCAGAGCCATTCTCCTTACAGCTGAAATTAATTATTCCCCATTCAGGCGTTGTGCTGACCTGAAATTTACTTTTCTTAACCATGAATTTTACTGATAAAAACTGGAGGGCCATTTATTTTTGGCTGGTGTTACACCCTGAACAAAACACCACGGTAACAAATCTGGATGCTGTCGGATTATTTGTGTCGTTTGGAGGTTAAGAGGTAGCGTTTTCAGAGTGCAGCGGGGCGAATCTCATTCTAATTCACACCATGTGTCCTCTGCGCCCTTGATAACGAACCCACTGCTTTTTAAGAGCGCAGCTGGGGAGCCCCCAAGGGGCGGAACAGGATAAACGCATCAGACGGAGTGTTGGGGATTTATTTGGGACCCCGTAAAGCCTTGAGTCCCTGTGTTTGTAATTAAGCAGTCGTTTTTTTGGCATCATGAGCAGGCAGTCTCTTCACTGCAGTGCTGGACTCTCGTTTACTTCTTTCTGGCCAGAACCGAGGGCCCGGACCCGCGCCAAATTGCCCACCGGACCCCAACGGCCGTCTGCCCACTTCACTCTCCAGGAAGGCGGTGAGTTTACGAGGCCCAGCCTCCCCATCCGGGCACGTGTGCGGCCTGCGTCCATCCGGAGATGCCGTGCAGATGTTTCAGGCAAATGTTTGCCATGGGAGATTGACGGGGCTCCACTGGGGCTCCCGGACGCCCCGGCCTCAGCATGCACAGCTGTATCAGCCCGAATGAAGTGGCCACAGTGATACTTCTCCGTATAAATCTGTATTTAAATACTTTTGTTCTCTCTACTCGGCCTGTTCTTAATTTTCATATAAATGTGTAACTCCTTCAGAAAACATCAGGCTCCGCTTTCAGTAATTGAATTGGGACCTGATTGAATTCTGGCTTTTTTCTTGGAAGGAGGCTTGTTTATCTAACTCAGCAGTGGGCTCCTCCCCCCCCCCACCTCTGCTTTCCTCCTTTTGCTGGGGGCTCCTCCACACTCCCACCCCGTCCCGCTCCCCCAGGGTCTGCCTCCTCCCTCCAGGCCCCCCAGCCAGATCTGCACCAGTCTTGCCGCCACCCTCTGCGTTCCTGGAGCAGCCAGAGTTTCGGTGCCCACCTGCACAACATGACCCTGTCCAACGGGAGGCTGCGGGTGCCCCAGGACGGGCGCTACTTCCTGTATGCGCAGCTGTACTTCCGATACCCCACTCCCAGTGAGGGCGACCTGGGCAGCGCCAGTCACCAGCTGGTCCAATGCGTCTACAAGAAAACGTCCTATCTACGGCCCATCCAGCTGCTGAAAGGCGTGGGCACCAAGTGCTGGGCCCCCGACGCTGAGTACGGCCTGCACTCCATCTACCAGGCGGGACTTTTCGAGCTGCGGGCCGGCGACGAGGTCTTCGTCTCGGTCTCCTCGCCCGGCACGGTCCACGCCGACGAGTCCTCCAGCTACTTCGGGGCTTTCCGGCTCGACCTGTGAACGCAGCCATCTGTGCCTTCAAGTCTCATTCAGCCAATCAGCTTGGAGGAACTCTGCACCCAAGCCGCATCTGGCCTAGACCACCTTCCCTCTTCAAACAAAATAGTAAATAAATAGAATCACATGATGACCACAGGCCCAAAGAGATGGGTATCGTGGCAGCCCGGGGGCGGGGACCGGTTTTGCAATCCCAGACAAATAAACACTGCAGGGAACACGAGAGGACTGCTGGCAGATTTGGGAAGCTGGCAGTACCGTCCCAAAGGGGAAAAAAACAGTATAACAGTGTAGTGAGGATGTTAGAAGGTCGGCAGAAGCCCTGTGGATCATCTCAGACGACAGGTTTGGGGACAGGTGACCCCTGTCTGGGGGAATACCGATGCCTAAATCTCACGCTCAGCACCGTTGAGCAGCAACACAACTGCAACGACTTGCCTTTTTCAAATTCTCCTGCTACTCCCAGACCTCACTTTATTTTTAGGGTCTGATCTAGGCCTTACAGCATTATATATATAAATATATTTATATATAAAATCACGTACAGAAAGCACAAGGACACGAAAAGGCATTGTGAAAATCGCTGTATATAAATCTGCAATGCTTTTCGGTGGAATGAGAAGACTAGGCTTCTTGAGAACGTGAATGTCTGCCAGGGAACAGAAGTGTCGGGCGAAATAGTGCGGACATCAAGCGTCCATTGGATCAAACTGTAAATGTGGTTTGGTTATTCACAGCACTTGTGAAACTGCAATATTTATATGGATAATACGGTTTACATGGTTGACTGCAGAGGGTTATAAAGTGCCTTGCGGGACCCCCGGCCAGCAGGAGGAAGAGCAGAGTTTTAATGATGACTCGGAGACACCAGCCGCAGCTTTCGGACTAGCCAGAAGAGGACATCTTGGAAGAATTACTCTACGTCAAAAAACTCCAGACTGCTTTCATGAATATCAAAGGCTGTAGCCAAACGTATAAACATCGCCTCCATAATCTCTCGTTTGTGCCTCAATTCAGCTGAGCTTTAATCTATCCTCCTCTCTCGCTCGAGGTTATACACTCTGCTCCTAGCGTCCAGCAGATATATTGGTGTTAAAAAAAATCCAACTTTAGAAAGAAGCGTTAACTTTAAATACTTTATGAATGGTGAGCCCAAGGAATGGGCTGTGGAGGGCGTGGGGCTGGTCCCACTGTGTCCTCCAGTGCGAAGACTGTTTGCGACATGTTGAATGTCTGGTGAACATCCAGGACTCTCGAGAGGAGGCAGCAGCCAGAGTGCAGCACAAGCCAGAGCTCACTGTGAGAACCGAGCATGCCTGACTTACAGCGGGGTGGGGGGTAGGGATTTGCCACAGATGCTGAAGTGTAAATAGACATTTACGGCACATAGTCCTTCAGTGAAATCTGAACCCCAGCCCACTGCTGTACAGGTTTTAAGACTTATTGTGCAATTTTTTTTATGGAATTGTGCCTTTCTGTTTTTATTGAAGATGAATTTAATGCCATTTGCAGAATGTGCAAAGTGTAGGTGTTGCCATTACTCCATTACTATTACTGTTAACCTACTGAAGTGCATTTCTTGTTTTTAACACAATCCTGTTATTGTCTCTGGACACAATAAAGGGTCTGTAAGGCGTCTGAGGGAATAGCGGGTGTCGAGATGCCTCCCCCTCCTGGGTGGGGTGCTTTGAGGGAGCTTCCGCCGCCTGAAGGGACCCGTCACATTTCTCAGGCCCCAAGATCCATTCTCACGGAGCACTGGCAAACCCCCTAGCCTCTGGAAGAAGGGGTCACAGACCCAGCCAGACATTTGTTTGAACATTGATTTGTGTCTTGGGGCCGTCAAATATCACTCCTGACACTCCTGGGAGTGAAACACTATACCTCTGGTCACTGAAAATGACGACTGATCATCATTAATCTGGGAAAAAAGAAGCCAAATGAGTCTAAGATGCGGTTTCCCTGTTCCGGGAGCTGCAGGTAATGTCCCAAGGTAACATGGAAGGGTCCCTACCAGCTTCTGTGCAGAGGCAGGCAGGACTACTAAATGAATGCGAAATCAAGCACATTAGATGAAGGGCTATGAAATTCACACGGCCACAGAAAATTTCCTTAAAATAAAATGCATAGATTTCAATTGATGTTTGTAATCATATGATTTACTTGAAGTTATCGTGCTCAAAACTATTTCAGAACCACTTATCCTTTAAAGAAATACAAATAATGATCACAAATCAAATACTGATAACTTCCAGCAGAATTTTCAACTTTTAATTACTATTAAATGTCAATTTGGGGAATAAATAGTTGTTTCGATGCGTCCTCCATGCGTCTGGTGTGCCTTCATACACAGATTGCAATGATATGAACACAGCTGCGATTCGCTCAAATACGAGTACAAAAGGAAACATCAGATTAAAGACCGATGTTGCATAAATATTTAAAGGAACAGGCGGATGCACTCGCACATGTAAACAAACACCCTTTCTTAGAAGCCTCCCCCATCTGCTCCTTAAGCAAGAGAAAGAATTTTAAACTGGAATCATGCCCTGAAAAATCATAACTGGTTAAAGCGAGGGAATGAATCTGTAATTAAACTTGCCGGAAGGTTTTTGGAAAATCCGACACTTCCCCCTGGCCTAATCTCCTCTTGCCTCCCTGTATCAGATCTCTCTCCCCATTGCGTGCTTCGTCGCCATACCCGGGACAGCGCTCGCCGAACACAGCGAACACACCCTGCCGTTTCAGCTCTGCTGTGTGGCAGCCAAGTGCCGGTCAGGCCAAACAATAGAGCCTGGTCGAGCTCCTCCTAACCTCCGGGGAACGTGTGGAAGTACGGGTGCCTGGCCCATCCGCGGAAAGCCGAAACAGGAAGGGGATTGGGTCGGACACGAAGCTTCTCCTAGTTTGAAGCGGACGCTCGTCGTGCTGGGACCATGGTGTCGATACCGAAGACACAAAATGACTGGCAGAAAATGGCGGAGGGGTTTGACACAGGTGGCCACACAGAACACTGAACCTCGGCAAAAAAAATCCACACGTTTCACAGCCCATCAAATCAAATTGCAGTGGGCATTCTGTGATTGTCTCAGAAAGCCAGTCAGGGACAGCAATGGAACAGGGCCACAGTGGCGGCACCTTGTGCTCAGAACTGGGAGGCACAAGCTGATCTAGTTTTTACAGGCAGCATCAGACTTTAAACCTCATTTTTAACGGACAACAACGTACCCCAAATGGACTATTCATACATTCCTGCCCTAAACAAAAGGCAACATTCAGAGACTCGTAAACCTGGGGGACAATGGAGGTGGCTGTGGGTGGCTCAACGAGGCGGATGGTGAGAGTGACATCTGGACGTCTGATGCTACTCTCTCAGACCACAGACCAATCTGAAAGCAGCTGCAAGCGCACAGAGACACATACATAATGACTCTCCTTGGTCATCCATCCCCTGACCACCAGTGTCCCCCTCAGGAGATATCCTTTGTCTGGTCTTCTGCTCATCAGCTGCCTATCCTGGTCCCCCACCCACCCTGGTCTACCAGCAGGTACAGTCTCACAGGGGACAGCCACTGCGGGAGCGATGACTTCATCATCAGCATCTTCATCATTTATTAGTATTAAATCCCAAGTCATGGTAGTGATATGTTTTACGGCGTAGCATGTCTGTGCGAGTCACAAAATAAACCAGGAGCTGGAGCCATAGTGCAAAAATAATAAAATAAAATTAAAAAAAAAAATAATAATCTTTCAGATGCTCCACATGGCTCCTCCCGCAACACCACAGTGGACACGGCCCTCTGGGGAAAAGGGGTGGGGCCATTAAGCTGGCCAGTCAGTGGACGCAGCCCTGCGGTAAGGGGGCGGGGCCATCAAGCTGGCCAGGCCGTGGACACAGCTCTGCGGAAAGAGGGCGGAGCCATCAAGCTGGCCAGTGTGCAGATACAGCTCCGGGGAAGGGGCTCAGTTGAAGAGGATGGAGTCGGGGTCCCGGTTGGCCATCTGAGCCATGTGTTTCAGGATGTCCTTTTTGGTGATGATCCCCAGCAAGCGGCTGCGGGACACCGAGAATCATAGTTAGGTGACAGAAACACACATATGTGGGAATAAGCTTTAACCTCGTGTGATAGGTGAACCTGAAAGAATGCGACCCCTCACCCGTTGTGTGTGACCAGGCACTGGCGCAAGCCCAGCTTGCGGAAGATGTCCACCACGATCTCCATGGCGGTCTGGTCTGTGACTGTGAAAGGGCTGAGGTCCATGATGGGGCGGAGCTTCAGGGGTGCGGGGCTGCTGGGGGGCTGCGGGGGGATGTACTCGGTGAAAAAGACGCGGGAGGTGCTGACGATGCCGTCCTGCCGGCGGCGGGCGTTCTCTGCATTACAGGGAGTGCAGGAGAGAAGAGGAGCAGGGAAGATGAGACAACAAGCAAGGAGCCCCATGCTAACAAGTACAAAAAGGGACCTAGCTCTGCCACCGGAGCCATGAGGGTGCCTATAGATAGAAGGCTTGTAAAAATTCCAGTGGTTGTCCTTTGATTTTCAGACATTTCATACATTAAAATGTTATTTGTCAGAGTTCACTCATGCTAATAGCTGACACCATAGCCTAGCATAAGAGAGGTAGGAGTGACGACCTGGAGGCAACGCACCGATGGAGATGGTGAGGTCCCTCCTCAGCACGAAGCCCACCAGCCGCTGGGACTCATGGGACACAACGACAGGAAAGCCGCTGTAGGAGGTCTCGGCGATCAGCGCCTCCACGTCCTCTACGCTCATGCTGTCCTGCGTGAGCACGGAGAGCGGCGGGTCGCTGCGCCGCGGCCGCATCACGTCCATGGCCAGAGTCTTGTGGCTGAACTCCTCCTTGGCCTCCAGGAACGGGTATCCGTTGAGGCGGATGTGGGCCTCGTAGATGCCCTCCCTGCCCAGGGCATCAGCCACCCACTTGCTGGTCATGGCTGCCGCCATCAGGGGGACGATGTACTCAAGGCCACCCGTCAGCTCAAACATGATGACAACTAAGGATACGGTCATCCGGGTCACGCCGCCTGGGAAGGAACCGGACAGTGAACAGAGCTGGAGGGGGGGATGCGGTGCCGGTCCCATTCCTGCTCCTGCCTGCTTCCACCTTAGCAATATGGACCTCTCCAGGTTCCGCTACAACTCAGTATTTCTAATAGCAGCTTCAAAGTCACAGTAATCTGACAGCGATACGTTCTGAGAAATGCATCGTTAGGCGATTTCATCATTGTGTGAACATAGTAGAGTGTACTTACACAAACTTAGCTGGTAAAGACTACTAGACACCTAGGCTAAATCATATAGGTTAAGTAATGATTAAAAAGTTAAATAAATACACAAACCAGTATCACAGTTAATAATTACCATTATCAAGTATTATTTACTGCACATAACTCTTTGTGCTGTACTTTTATAAGACTGGCAGTTTGTTCACACCAGCATCACCACAAACACGTGGTGTGTTACGCTGTGATGTTGCAATGGCTATGACGTTACTAGGCATGTGACATCACTAGGCATGTGACATCACTAGGCAATAGGAATTTTTCAGCTCTGTTATAATGTTATGGGACCACTGTTGTATATGCAGTTCATTGTTGACCGAAACATCGCTATGAGGCACATGACAGTATTATGTGCAAGTTACATTTTTGAGACAAATATGTTATCTTGACTTGTGCCAGATAATTTAAAAGAATAAAATACTAGAAAATATTAAGTATGAATTTAAACTAATTTAAACCCACCTGTAACTATGAGTATTTTCTTAAATACTCATAGTTACAGGTGGGAAATAGGAAAGATGCAACTAAGTAGTGAACATGGCACACAAGAGCCAAACCTGTGTGGCGCATACATTCCCTGAAACTGCAATACTCCTTCCAGTACAGTAGGGGGAGCTCAGGCGTGAGGATCCGAGAGCATTTACCTAAGCAGGCGGCTGCCCCGACCATGGCGTAGAGCCCCGGGGTGATGCAGTCAGCACCCGGGCTGCACCAGCCTCTGAAAATCACCCAGTCATGGTGGTAGTAGGCCAACTGCTCCATGCCCACCCCCAGCAGCCTGCCTGCGATGGCCCCCACTGCCATGCTGGGGATGAAGAGGCCAGAGGGGACCTGCGGAAGTGGGAAAGGGGGTGGTGCACGAAGGCGAGGTAAGAAGGTTTCGAAAGACAGACAAACTACCATGTAAATTCACATTCTGAAAGTATGTGTGGAGGGCTGATAAAATCAGATACAAAGAGAAGGACAGGCAGAGAGGGACAGGCACAGACCACGGGCAACCATAGAGGGACAGGCACAAACCACGGTAAGGCAGAGAGGGACAGGCACAGACCACGGTCAGGCAGAGAGGGACAAGCACAGACCACGGTCAGGCAGAGAGGGACAGGCACATACCACAGTCAGGCAGGGAGGGACAGGCACAGACCACAGTTAGGTAGAGGGGGACAGGCAAAGACCATGGTCAGGCGGAAAGGGACAGGCACGTACTACAGGCAGACACAGAGGTAGAGGTACGGACCACAGGTAGACACAGAGGTAGAGGCACAGACCACACGTAGACACAGAGGTAGAGGCACAGACCACGGTCAGGCAGAGAGGTAGAGGCACAGACCACAGTCAGGCAGAGAGGGACAGGCACAGACCATGGCCAGGCAGAGAGGGACAGGCGCAGACCACGGTCAGGCAGAGAGGGACAGGCGCAGACCACGGTCAGGCAGAGAGGGACAGGCACAGACCACGGTCAGGCAGAGAGGGACAGGTACAGACCATGGGCAGACAAGGTGAAACTCTGTACCTTCATGCCGAAAGTGACCACAGTAATGACCATCTTGAAGACGAGGGCGAGTGCCAGCTGCCACATAGCCACATAGACGTTGCCCCCAGCAGGCCGGTCAGGGAGCTCATTGCTGCTCTTGGTCACGTTGGAGTTGACATAGTCACACAGCTTGGATGAGTCAAGTGGTGTGCAGTCGTTGAAGAGCTCAGAGATGAGCTCGCTGGTGCTCATGCGCGTATATTCATTGGGGAAGGCCAGCAGGGCCGTCACCGCTGTGACCAGCAGCACCTCCAGCACTGGGTAGTGACCCAGACGGGTGGTCTTGCGACGCCGACACCAGGCAATGTTGGCCCGGATGAAGCCAGCGCCCCATAGGCCTCCAAAGATGCCCAGCAGGACGAAGGGCACCAGCTCCAGCAGGTGCCAGGGGCTGTGGAACTCTACATAGAAGAGCACCAGGCGGCTGTTCCCGAATGGGTTGATGGAGCGCAGGGTGAACGCGGCCACCAGGGCGGCGAAGAAGGACCGCCAAAGAGTCTTCAGGGGGAAGTAGTAGCTCACCTTAGTGGGACAGAAGCAAACACGTCAGTATAACCCCTATTCTTGGATTGTTGGACTGTTTATAACCTATATGCTGCGTTCCATGTACCTCAGGGGTCAGAACTTGGACCTCCAAATGACGTCACACTCTAATTAACCGTGTTCTAGTACAACAAAAGTTGGAAAGCCATTTAAACCAATACCAGTTCTAGCCAGGTTCATTATTAGCCATTTTTAGCTATACCAGTTGATAACTGATTGCATGCCATTTTGTGCACACAAATATCATAGCATGTCCACATCAGAGCATGTGAGCGGAGCGGAGCG
>JAODKN010002976.1:0-17838 GCA_026774425.1 Petrocephalus zakoni | reverse complement strand
GTTCTCCCCAAGCGAGCTTGATGGGCCGAATGGCCTCCTCTCGTTTGTATAGTTCTTATGTTCTTATGTTCTTAAACCCATTTGATTCCAAACCAAAAATGATGTAACTGACGTGGAATAGGTGCACCCTTCTCACCCTACCTGAGAAGTAGGGCTCGTCCTGTGCAAACCTGTACTCCACCTTTCTTCTTACTGCCCCACCCCCACACTAACAAGTTCAACGGTAGCGAGTAGCATAAACAAATGAAGTGGATTAGCCAAAGTGGCATGCAGCAAAGTCAGGGAGCAGGAGGGCAATGCTGTTACACTCCACTGCTTAATTCACAGACAAGTCCTGTGCGCTGAATGCCTTCTTGTGGTGAAGCCTAGTAATTTAATTCCTGCACAGGCCCCATACTACTGCCAATTTTAGCAGTATCTTTCTGACATAGAGGCCGAGTATGAAGATGTCATTTACCTCAGTGACATTAGATGGCTCAGTCCGGGGACTGCGCTACAATGTTTTATATTTTTGTATTTTTTTTTTTCCGGAAAGAGATTTAGAGTTTATTTTAGCTGAAAAGGGTCAAGCAATAGAAGTGTTTGCAGTGAAACTCCAGCTGTTTATTAGTCAGCTGTCACAAAATGAGCTTGTGCTTCTTTTCCTATCTCCCTTCTCTATGGATCCCAAAAATGCTCCACATCAACTGCAACTGGAGCTCACTGACCTGCAGTGCGAAGATGAGCTGCACATACCAAGAGAATGTAAAGTTTAAGTCCAGACTAAATGATACCCAGCTATGTGACATTTTACGCTTTATAACCACATCAGTCAAACCAGACCTGGCACATGTACTGTAGAGCTGTTTCATCCCCCCATTAGTGAACTGCCTTGTCCTGCTACTGATCCAGTATTGGACATCTAAGTGCTGCTCAGAAGTGAAATATTGATTTGTAAATATTGTTCTTATTGATTGTAGCTAATCCTATGTAAAAACTGTAAATAAGAACATTCTTTTTTTTTCAGGTATTTATTGTGCAAAAGGAACATCGGTGTATCTGTGCATACATTTCTTTCAGAAAACGTATGGATTACAGTTTGCACCGATTGCGTATAATGTGTAATTGCTCTGTACTGAAAATTAATTAAAAGCTGTGTTCATTATCAGACACGATGTCTGTTGTAATTTTGAGCAAAGCAATCTTGAGCTCCATTGGATATCTTGTGACCACGGTAACCTATAACACAATTTAGTATTGCATCACCAGCTCTCCTTTAGCTTTATAGATCTATAAAACCAAGAAAACAGATATCAACTGTGCCTCTTGCCTCAACTAAAGTGGTATTCAAACTTTTTTTGACAGGGCCCACCTAGGGCTGATGAATTTGTTCCCCTCCCCAGACACATACAAAACAAGATGTAATTAATACTTATATCATATAATGTGTTCAGGGTAATGTTTCTATTTTTTTTTACATTTCTAAAGGTCGCAATTCCAAAACAGGCGTGCCACCACCCAGTTCTGTTTTTTCCCTCACCTGCACCCCCCCTTTGGGCCCCACCAGGGGGGCCCGCCTCATTGTTTAAATACCTCTGCTCTACTCAGAGCCTTTTTGGATAAAGGCACCAAGCAAATATAATTAAGTTACGTGTATATTGTGTGCATAAAACACGGTCTGAGGCCCCTGTCGTTTCCGACAGCGCCAATTAAAGGTTTCAGATACTCTACACCAAAATTAGCGATAACAGCTGTAATGAATAAACTTGTTACTTTTCGAAATGATGATTAGTTTTTGTAATGGACTGTTCAGTGAAAATCTATCTAACTATCTATAAAAAATTTGCTTAATTTTTGTGTTCAAATTCCTGGTTTATTGTGACAAAAGCATAATACAAAGAATAGTTAATCTTCTCTGGTTGATGGCTTTGAGGCTTCTGCAAAGTAACTACAGTGCTGCAGCTGCTTATATACTAGGGATTATTATTACAGTTTTCACTATTTAATGTAGGTTAAAAGGCGTAAGTAACAAAAAGTATATTAAATGAACAACCTTATCAGTATAGGTGCAAAAAAAATTCATTCAGACTTTAATTTCTCTTTTGTTAAAAACACATCGTTACATTAAACAAATGTCTTACAGGAATATAAAGATTTTATATAAAGATATGTCTGAATCCACACAATGAAATACATACACCATTTGAGAAAATATGTGAAAGGCAAATGCAGGCTTATGCAGGTTGAACTGTCCCCATCTGATCTGAGGCTGGATCCCCGGGTGGTGGAACCTGACTGCCAGGCTTTTCTGGCTGCTAGCTGTATACCCACCTTCTAAATATGCCACCATTAATGTGACAGTGTGTAACAGTCGTGCAGCAGGACATCCATAGAAATGCACTTTGAGGTGAGTACAGGGAAACAGAAAAAATAACTTATTTTCATTATTCTAAATAAAAAACCTCAGAATAACAGTAATTACATTCCGTATGTACAATAAAGGCTTTTGCAGTTAGACCAAGCAAAATTGCAGGAACCTGGTTATTTTTTCGTAATGTCCAATTACCTATAATGTAAGTTATTCATTTAAAAAGATCAATACACTTTTTCAGCGCTGCTTCCACTTCTTGTCCACTCTTTTGTATTACCCCACATACACCTTTGCCATGCAATTACATTTAAGGAAAAAGAACCAAAAGTTTGACTTGTACTGAATGCAATCATTTCAATCTTCTAGGCATTTTCCTAGGTTGTAGATAGCCTTGTTTTCTAGAATGTCCACCTTTCTTTCTCCTTCAGTGATGGTGCTGGCGACCATAGCTTTGGCTACATACTTAATGGGTATGGACATACTGGAGAAAACGCTGGAGAACGAGCCAAGGAACTTTCTGGCAACCCACTCTGCTGGCCGGGACTCCTGGCGATCCACCAGAAGCACTCTGTGGGAATAAACATCAGCACATCAAGGCAGAACATGGTGGGACACACAATGTCTGAAATGTTCTTAGAGAAATCTAGGGTGTACAGTCAGGCTGAGGTTTCGAATAGGAAATAATAAATGATGCTAAAAGAATTTCCCGTAGCAGATTCATTGGCCATTAAACTTAAAACTGTTGAAGTCTGGATTATATATATATATGTAATCAGGAAAGTGAGGAATACTTACGCGGGCCGAAAGATGGAGTACCTGTCAAATTTCAGTTCCTCGATATCTGCTTCTACTTCTCCCTGGATAAAACACATTAATGAATGACCTGATAATTGATATTAAAGAACAATAATATTTTCCAAAGGACTACTGCTTGTATACTGTAAGGAGTTCACCTTGACTTTCGTGTAAAGGAAGGTACTCGTTTTATCGGCTCGCGCAGAGGACTGCAGGATGAAGTGGGAACAGCCGCCGGCCTTGGCCAGCTCTGCCGACTTTAGCACGTAGTCATGGTCGACTCGTACAAAACCGTCCTGCAAAACATGGGATACGCTCCAATTTACCGTTACAAGAGGTCCCAGTTTACGGAAAGTGCGGTACATGTCGGAAACACTGAGAGAACGGATCGATGCATATATCGCATAACACTTTCAAAATTGCAAACACTAGACTTCACTATACTAAATTAATAAAACGTCTTTTTACCTCCAACTCAGCTGAAAAAAATTCTACATCTTTATGTGCCTGACTTCTCCCCCCTAAATGATTGCCATGAGTCAGCAGAGGCTCCAATTGGTGCATTTAAAATTTCGATACGTTGGCGACTGCCTCGCCTCATTTTAATGTTATTCACAGTCCGCAGAATGAAGAGTGGATTAGATCAAGCCATTAATTATTTTGGCTTTAGTTCCGGATTAGCCCTCTGTACCATCGACTCCAATTCACAGCCATCATCTGATGAAATGCGAACTGACATAAATACCACGGCTGGCTTTCAATCCGATTATGCGGTTAAATCGCTCCTATGCTACCCCAAGCATCGGACGCTGGCAAGTCCCATTCTTCCCCATTCCTGCTAACAACTGACAGCCCCTCCCTAGTACACAGGGACCCACGCTGCCACCCCACAGCCCCACGCTAGACCCATCACCCTGCAACAATGTGACCCATTCACTGAGGTGACACATACACTGCCCCTCATCACCCTAAATATTGTTTTATGAGCAACAAATAGACTCGAATCCCCCTAAAGAAACTTCACATCTTCCAAGTGCTGGAATTTCCACAGCTTTTAAGAGGTTAAAGGGGAGATTTAAAAAGAGCTACAATGACTGTCTTGTGCCCCCTCCCTCCCCCCCTCCCCAAGCCACAGCAATAGTAAATTCTAAAGAGCAGCGAGTTTGTATGCGAATCTATTCTGAAGCGCTGGGGAACTTCAAATACACTGGCTGTAATATTCTTCCCAGGTTCCGGCACACAATGGTGCTTCGTGGCAGAGAAGTGTTGAAATGTTGACACAACATCCTTTTTCTCAGTGAAATGTACCCAAACAGTCAAGGGAGACTAGGCTCAAATGGCAGCTAGACCCTTCGTCAAAAGGAGGCCCTTTCAATCAAAGTTTCCTTACTTCAGATATCGCTGAGGCGAAGAAGTAGCCTGAAAACTGACGAGAACTTACTAATAAGCTCATAATTGCGTCCATAGCTTTTTACCGAAGGGGAAAAAATGTAAGGGTATTCCACATTCTTATAAAATACACATTTTTTAATATACAATCCTTCTTAGGTAAAAAAAAAACAATACGATAATAGGATAAGGATACAACTATTAAATAAATGAGTAAATGCTGTGCAGAATATTGGTGATTTCTGTAGAAACCAATGTGATAAAAAAAATACATGTCAGGTTATAAAAACGAAAAGTTAGATGAACTTACAGCCCCTGCCTTGGCTCTGGTGGTTCCCAGGCAGCAGTATCCCACATCGTGGCCCTGAAAAGCTGAGGCGAAATTATCTAGGTTCTCGAAATCTACAACTTCCTGGATCTGGAAAAAAAAACATTTTGTGGAGCTTCATTTGGGAAAAAAGAACATAAAATAAAAAATAAAGGGAGTATGTTTTCTAAAGGGGTAGCTAAGGACATGCCCTTAGCTGACTCGCCTTTGGGCGGCCGGGTTTGGGGCACACTGACGTCAGCCAGATGTGCAGCACAGCCGCACACCGCTGCCATAAATGTGGCCAGATCGCTTTGTAGGGGGACACTGGCATGGCATGTATCGGACTTACCACGCTGTCATATGCATTGTCCTCAAAGGTCAGCTGTCGTCTCCCTATCAGGGTAATCTTGGAAAAGATCTTTCGAGCCACAAGCTCTTTCAGCAGCTGCTTGCCCGTTTCCCCGGAGGCGCCCAGGACGAAACAAGTTTTATTCTTCTCCCGGAAAGCCTCCTCCAACGTGCTCATGTCACTCGCCATTCTAGAACAGATGTCATTTTATAGCTTTATTTTGTGTTAATTTAGACCGAAATCACGTTTAATGTTGGCCTACCTATGACTGAAGAAAAAATTAAAACACGGTGCAAAGGTTTGAAGCTTGGCTTTCAATCCACGTATACCGAGCTTGATTTTAATCTAACGTGTACAACAGCTTGCTGTGCGACTACACCAGGACTCAACACCATGACGAATTCGGACGGACACTGCGATCAACATGAAGTGTTAACTACGGACATGGTGTTTGGGAACGTGCCTGCAAAGGGAGTCTTGCCCCGGACACGTCTGTCCGCGCACGCACAGGCTTAATTCACGGTCCCTGGCGTCTCCCTTACTTACCTCGGACACGCTATCGTCTCTGGACACCCCAAATAATGCAAACCAGCCGCGATCAAAACCACTATGCTGCTCAAGAAGCCCACGGCTTTACCACATCTGCATGACAGGAACGTCATAACAAGCTGCAAAGGGTGTTTCGCACGGTAATAGCAGCACGCAGCCGCGCGCTGACTTCCGGTTTCGGAATCGCCAGCGAGGACGAGCGCGCGCAGCCTGGCAGCCGTGCACGCGGCTGAATCTATAGAGGCGAGGTGCCGTAATTGTTATTAGGCTCGTGTCACCGTGATGATGACCACATCGACAACAACAATAATTATTATATTCATTATTATTATTATTGTATTGCATTATCATTGGTGGGAAATTAATTATGGGTTCATTCAAGCTGTGTCTTGAAGGAATAGGGCTTGATACTAACTATAGGGATCATATTTACTGGCAAGTTTTAATATGACTGTCAAAAGAAATTTGAATTGATAGTAGCCCAGAATCTTAGTGGGTTTCAAAGTACATAACTGATTATAAACTCTTCAAAGCCTACTTCAATAGCACCCTTTCTAAACTGAGCAGTAGTGAAATCATGTGAAACATTTAATTCCTTTAACAAACAACTGAAACTGGCTTTAGTATTGGTGGGCAGCTACACTATATTGCCAAAAGTATTGGGACACCCCTCAAAATAACTGAATTCAGGTGTTCCAATCACTTCCATTGCCATAGGTGTATAAAATCAAGCACCTAGGCATGCAGACTGCTTCTACAAGCATTTGTGAAAAAATGTGTTGAACGCAGCAGTTCAGTGAATTCAAGTGTGGTACCGTGATAGGATGCCCACTATGCAATGAGTCAGTTTGTGAAATTTCCTCACTACTAAAACATAATTAACAGGTTCCAGAAACGCTTATTAGCTTTTGGGGATTTACTCAAGTCTGAGTATCCATCCATCTATTTTCTGTACCCACTCATCTTATTCAGGGTTGTAACGTCCTGGATGCTGCAGCCACAACGGTAACACTCACCTGGATGATGCAATGGCCATACCTACACATCTTCCAGCATCAGCTCAGCTTTCCTAGTTGGTCTTTCATCTGAGCACTGGCCAGGTCCAGGTTGACTAGGATGGATTACCTGAACTGCAGGTGGTGCGTCTGCTGAATGGGGCACGAACCCACTGGAGGGCACGCACACCATTCACACCTCCAGACAAAATACCTCACTGCTGACATGGATCCAGCTGACACCCATACCCTACTACAGGACGCCTGTGCACAGATTGAAAAGCTCAGCACTCTGGTCAGGCAGCTGTTAACTCCAGTTTTGGCACGAATGTGTAAGGTCCTCCACGCTTTATTGGGGCAAACACAGGCAAAGTCATAATGTAGGCACTTGGTCGGGGTCACGGAGCACTGGGTCGAGGAAGCCGGGGCGATCAGTCCAACAGAAAGAGCGCATGACTGGACAACCTACCGTGGGGATCCAGGGAGCTGGGACACATACTGGAACATGGCAGGCACATTGGGTCAGGGCTAGACAAAGGACATAGGAGAAACGCTCGGTACGCTACATAGACACCACCAATACCTCGCACTGGATGCGAGTTCGCTAAGCTCTGTGAAGGAGCTGGCCACAAGTGTACCTGATTCGCCTTGATCAGCTGGCCAGCACCTGAGGGGGTGTGACATAGGGGTTGCAAACTGCCCAATCATATTTACCCAATCATTCTTGCCCAAGGCAGCTCAGAAAAAGCGGCCAAAAGTAGAAAGGAGGGCTGGAAAAAAGTGGCTGATAACATAAGGATCCTTTTTAATTGATTACTATCTCAATATTTTCATTTACACTGCCTATATAGGAATCATTTCATGCATAATATTCAGAGCCAGTACCAGCACACCAAGGACCTGGGAACAGGTTAAAGTAAAACACAAAATATTCTGCAAGCTGGTATGTATTACTTTTAAGTATGAGTAGTATTAGCTACAGGTCAGTTCATCAAGTCTTTCCTTTTAAAGCAAGTAGGAAAAACTTGCTTTAAAAGGCACTGGGAACGGTGGGCTGGATACGCACAGTGCGCACCTGTCGGAAACCACTGACGCTTCGGAACACTCTTCTTACTTGCCAAAATCTACAGTATATACATCACGGTTCCCTAATTCTGGATCTAGAGGGCCAGAATCCAACACATTTTACAGATTTCCCTGCTCAACACACACCTTAATCAGCTAATTGCCAGGTTTTGTAGGAGTGTTTGAACGGGGAAATCTGCAAACTGTGTTGGATTGTGGCCCTCCGGGACAGGAATTGGGGAACCCTGATAAATGTAAATTTGATGGTTGAAACCTTCTTTCTGCATTTTTAGGTGTCTACAATATCAGCATACACTGTGCCTTACTTCCATCCAACTGTATAACGTATTTTAAAATCCTCTAAGGACTAATGTTTAATTTATGAAGTGCTTGCTTTATACTGAATTTAGGGTTTCCTGATTATATCTGTGATCCAATCTTGTCTACATTGAAAAAAACTTGCTCTTGAGTAAGTTTGATCTTAGTGCTATGACAACAAATCCAACAACACAGCATATTGTCTTATTGACAACAGTTAAATCCAGATAATTTATTAATATACATATAAATAACACCCCCAGGTTATGTTTTTCCAAAAATATGTCGACACTTCTGTTGTCTTCCCTGGACACATTTTACCACACATTTTACACAGGAGTAAAATCTGTTACTTATGTAAAATCTATTATTTTTTAACTCGTGGGTTCCCACAATATAAACCTCATTATTATAAAAATCTGTGAAATAATTTTTTCGGTTACTTGTCTGGATTGACTTTGGATTAAAAGACTATAGGAATAATTACCAAGAAGCTCATGCCTGGAGATTAAGGCAATGATTTTTTACATCTTCTTAACGATAATGAGCCAGTACGTACTCAGTTACTGCATCCTCTTTTTATATGTTTATTCTTTTTATAACATGCACATCAAAATTTGCGTGGAAAACCAAGGACCCCCCTCCCAGGGTCTGCAAATGTTGCCGAGTCCCCCTCCACAGCATGAGTTCTCCTCCGCCCGTTATTGTACTTTAGAACTCTCCACATTTTACCATAATAATTCTCTGTCCCGCTGCATTCAAATACTGCTGCGGTCCAAGCTTAAGCGCTTTTATATACTCGCGCCCGAGAAGTAATCATGGTTTCAGTAAGAATACCTGACTCGACACAGTTTGCTGATAGTCAACGTTGTTATACTGTTTATTTCGGAATGCATTTGATTGGTTAAGTTGAAACGTATGTATTAGCCCTGATTTTGTTAAACCAGTTTTGTGATACAGGGAACTAGTGTGTGCAAGTAAATTGTTTTAATGTACATGGATTCAGTGTCATGTTCGATCATTTTCCGGGCTTAATCGCGTTTGTAGCTCTTGTCTTACAGCAGAGGTCGTCGTTGTCCCTGCAGTCAAATGCAGCACAGTACCAAAATATCGCAGCTCCTGAACGCACCCCGGTATTAAAACGTAGCCGATAGAACTGTTATTTTGTTATTATGATTAATCGACTCTTTTAATAGCACCGAATAAAATTCGCACTCAGTTAAATTTTCAAATGCATGCACATTTTTGTTCCTTTTCTCTCATTCTTTTGTTGTGATCACATAAACATAAAAAAGTAAATTAAGTTTATACCCCTTGTTCCTTCTGAACTAAAAAGGGTTCCTGAATTTGCATCGCCTCTCGGCAAATCAGAAATTTGTCTAATCTAAATTTCTCCAGTTTGATCTCGATCTAAATCAGTCATGCACGTTAAATTATATGGTATTCGTTATAAACGCTTAAAGGAAAGGCAGGAATGGCAGATGATTCGATGCTCGCCTATAAATTCTGACACGATAAAATGCGGACAGAATCAAGCCGTCTTTAGCTTATTAATTTAAATCTACTTCTTTCAGCGTAGGCTGACTGACAGTTTCCTACATCCCGAGCCTTGATCTTTGAAGCTGCTATGACAGAGGAGACTCTAATTGCCTCTTTATGAAAAGGAAATGTCGCCTCATTGTTCTTACCAGTAGGCATTAATTGCGGCCAGCAGCAGGGAAGGGGCCGACGTTGAGTTTCTGTCAGTTGCACATGTTGATTCATTGTCATTCATTGATCAGCCGTCAGGACATGGATGGCTTCTGCTTAAAACCAGATTGGATTTCCGGTCGCTTTATGTCTCATTCTTTTCTAATACACTTGTCTCAAAATGTCAGACAATATTGGTTTTCTAATAAATACCAATTTGGGTGGTTTTTAATATGCTGTCATAGGGTGGTTAATTCAGTCTCCAAAAGAACCTTGTGTGATTTGTTTGAATTTCTAAAAAAGCTACTTACACACAACAAGCTATTTAATTGTTACTCTGATATTACCAATTATTAAAAAAATAACATCACTTGGCGTAGTTAAACAATATTACCAATGTATACATAATTCGGTTTAATTATACAGAACCTGTTGACATTTTAAGTACTACATTTAAATAGTTATATTAAGATTATGATAAATTAAGAGATTTTTTCTGCTCCCTTCAGCTTTTGAGAGCTGCTCTTGCACCGACAGAGTCTTTCCACTTCATATCACCTTAGAGACTGCTATGCTTAGCACTCTTACCTTAAAAATCTGATGCTAATGCTGGCAATTAATTGAGCCTGACAGGACAATCTGCTGGTCATTGTTTCCTAATGGCAGAATTACCGTCACATTCATTGCCGCTGTAGGTGAGAGGGGACAGACTGGGGAAAGAGAAGCCCCATGGGTGAGGTTCCACACAGCTGATCCTATTGTTTGTATTTGCTCAATTAGGCCTGCTCTCCTGCCATCTAAGGCGACTGTCACATACGCTTTCATTGTCCAATGATATGTCATTAATACCTATCTCTCCCCGGTCATCTGGGGACTGAGATCAAAAGGAGAAGAAAAGAATATATCTCGTGACTTTTTCTGTGGCCTTGATTGTGACCCACCCTATTTGCATTTGTTAACATTTGCAATTGCCCCTTTTGAGTAATTATTCAAATATTATGGTTATTTTGTATAACTGGCCCGAGACACTGCCGTCAAAGTGTATGATTTAATGTGCTGAGTTGTAACACTGCAGTGCAGGGTATAAGTTAATGCGACCATCTATTGGTGACTGTGGAATTTAGCATTCTCATTAAATGGATTAAAAGGGAACCTATCCTTTTACTAAATTATGTTGGGAAAAAGGGAGTTTGTAAAACAATGTAGCCCAGTGAAAGATTTTGAAGGACACTTCCTTCCTGACTGCTCTTGTCTAAAAGAGATCAGATCAAGAACCAGCACAGTTGGAGAAAGACCTTCACCAACTATTAATCCAGGTCAAATGAGCTTTTTGGCAAAGCCTACTGTTAAGCAGCAGTGAGACCTGCTTTGCAGTCTGGCACTAAGTTAGAACAATGGACTCCTTAAACAGCAAACAGATTACTCAGACTCTCTATGGGCATAGAACTTCTCAGCAGGTATAACTATTACTAACATAATGTATGGCACATCTGTCCATCTCGGTCACCCCTTTTCTACGGGCAACTCAGTGGGGCCATCCATTTCTTTGCAAATGACAAACCTGAACCACCATTCAGGACTCTATGTTCCTCACAGAGTAGAATTTTCCTCATTCTCTTCTGTTTGGATATACTCACTGTTTCAATTCTGCACCACATATGTAAAGCAAATGTTTAAATACTCATATATGCACACACACGCACACACAGACACATACAGATACACACACAAATACACTCAGCAGCTCCTTGTTAAATCTATGCAATTAAATTTCTGGTGAAGATGTTGACAATTCTCAGTATACTTTTGCATATCCGATGAAACAGACATTCCTGATTCCAGTTTGATATTTTGGGATGATTTGGACATTTAAGTACTGTAGGTACTTAATCAACACTTCAGCATGTCAGTTAATCACTAAAAAGCTTTTAATTAGACCTGTCAGTTGATCAATATATTTACACTGGTCAACAAATGTTTACTTTGTTTTTGTAACACTGATTAAAGTATGTGACTAATACAGTATTTTCTGTGCTGAATTCATGAGTGACACAGTTAAGCTGTATGCCATACATAGATTTACAGTATTGTTTGGTGGAAGTGACTCGTCTAAAAGGTAATAGTGTACAATTTTCTGATGGCTGTACTCGGCCTGAGGAACATCCCACTTAAGGGTCCAGCAGAAATCAACAGGTGTACTGGGACTCCACTTGCCTTGATATCGTGTTTCCATATCAGAGAGAGAGAGCAGGATTCTGTCTCAACAAAACCAAATGTGTTACACCAAATGTGTAAAACAGATTTACAGTACCTTGCAGCATTCTGTAAAGTCTTAAAAAGTGCATAAAAGACACCTTTTAGTTGTTCTGTGAAAAAATCGTTGTTGGCCAGAGTTACTAGTATTATACTTATTTACGGTTAAATAATAAAACAGCACAGATAAGCATAGTATGATGGTTATTGTATTTAGAAGTCCTACCGTATGTATAACCAGGTGTTGGTTTATTGCACTGTGTTTGGTCCGACTGACCAACATGTGTTTCCTGTGGATAAAATCACCTTACATGCCAATCCAGTCTGAAACTGCTACTTGTTTTTTAAGACAGGAATGTATACACAAATCTGACACCTTGATTTATCTCAATTAATTTTCAATCTGTCCTACAATACTTTAGAATAGTGAAAAAACATCAAACATGCTAATTATTATACATCGTTCCTCCATCTTCCATTATGCTTTTCCAATTGCCCTTAATATCATGCTCCTGGGATGCTTTACCCATTTAGAGAAGCCAGAGATAAACCCGGTTATCAGAATATCAGGCTCTACAGTGGTTTAACTTGCATTGTTTTCATAAATGGAATACATTTATGTTATTATTAATTGCTTTACGCTTCTACTATGTGGAAGTTAGTTACAGTTGTAAAACCTTTGTATCTCATAACTTGACACTCTCGATGACAACTGTTCTTGAGTTACATGTAATAGAAGATCAAATGACGGGGACACATGACAGATACTGTAATGCTAAATTACGATACAAAAATCTTATTGGTTCCTCTATAAACAATATCCAAAATTTATAAAAGTATATCAAAGTAGGATTTGAACTTCGACCCAGTTGTGTTTCGGTGTCAATTACACATATGGTTGAGCACACAAATATTCTGAAAATTCCTTAGGGATTTCTCTACAGGTTCTTGTAGATAGTCAATACCATCCACATAGGTTGTTGTCTCCTCCGGGGTCTCTGTGTATAATTATGTAGCTTGGTGTGTGAGATTTGAGGCAGCCCTCAGAGCACTTATTAACATGATGGGATTTTTAAAGTCAGATTTTCTTAATGCTTTGATCTACAATTCTGACTGTGCAACAGGGCTATTACCATCACCAATCAACCCAAAGTAATTTAATTTCCCTGTGATAGCACAGGTATCAAGCTGTGAAACCAGAAACATGCAACTTGAAAAATGATAGGATTGTGCCATTACTTTCTGGCTGAAATCTGAGTCACTGTTGCGGGCCAGACCTACAAACAAGAGCAGTGATTTTCCCAGGAAAGAGTGAAAGAAAGTCTGTTTCTCTTCTGTGTCGAATGGGACACTCTGCATATAAAAGCCTCTTAATCGATATTTGTGTTTGGCCATTCCTGCAAATCTATTTGCTGACTTAAATCATCCTTTTGTAGCTTTCTGGGAACAGTTTTCTTTGAACCTTGAAAGTCCATATATACCCTAATTGCAAATATTAATACATTTCAAATATCCCAAATAACCATTTCTTTTGCTGTTTTACATTACTCACACTCTACAGTACATATATTTTTCTGTCTAGTACATTGGCATTTAAGACATATAGAGAATATTATGATATGATTTTAATATGATCATAATTTATGATCAATTAAGTTTTTTATCCTTCATCATAGCCAGGAAAGCAAAATGCCATAATTTAGGCAGTCGTTAAAGCATATTTAACAAGAACAAGTCCAATAAACATGGTTAGAAATGAAAGGAGGGTGCAGAGAGTAGAGAGGGCTTGGTCAGCATGGCACCTGGCATCTGCCCAGTAGAAACCCCAAGGAGCTTCATTAAAATGGATCCAGGCAGGACTGGTCCAGGGGAACTGGAATGGGGTCGTGGCAGACCCACCACAGTACAAACCAGCCTCCCTACTGGTGTGCAAAAGCAGCTACAAATGGCAGTGTTGAGAGGACAATCACAGTATGAATGGGCCTAAATGAGTCAATGCTTAATGCCGGTTTACTAACACCTGTATTAGTGCGCTATCACGGTGGGGTGGACTGCTGTCAGACAAGTAGTAATCCCATAAGCCGCCGACATTTGCATATTCCTCATTAGCTTATTAAGACCTGAAGGATGCAGGTTTTCACAGCTGGCAGGCTTCATTCCGCCACTTGCACTGCCTGGGTGGCTGTGTAATGAAGTAATGTTAGTGAATGTGAGGTTTATATGTGTGTAAGGGATTAAAAGAATTAGAATTGGTGTGAACCAATGCAACCATATTCTTCCTACTGGATCTGGGTAATTGGAGGGGTGGAGAAGATGGCTGATCCATTAGCTTGGTCTGTTTGCTCAGGAGTCGGGCGGCTCAGTTTTCCAATTTTGTTCCCTCTTTGGGCCCTGCTACTTTTGTAAAACTGGGGGGATATGTCTTTGTCCCAGGACCTAACCCTCAGCACCTCTGTATACTTACCAAGCTAAGTAGATTCTACTACAAAGAAAATGCCTCCAAGACTTAGGAGAGTGGACACTGTTGCAAAAAATGCAGTAAAAATTTCAAGTGCTACTTAAGGGCCAGCCCAATCAGACCACACTCAATCTGTGGCCCGAAAGCAAGAGATAATTGAAATTTATAAACACCTTGGAAGCCTCTTTCTTATTTTATTAATTCTCTGCTTTTGGATTCCAGGCATCAGATGTGCCGAAAGCTACTTAAAGGAAAATTGAAATGTTTTAGATTCAGCATAAAGAGAAAGGAATTATGGGAAGGCTTTCCCTGAGACTGCATAATCTTAATGGCAATGCATTTTGTTATTTGTACAGCTGGGGTAAACTATGATGTTTCTGTCCCAGCCTGTGTGATAAAATGTCGTTATGTTCCATGAGACTAGCTCGAGGCCTTTAACTACTTTCTTTTATCTTTGATAGAAGACAGAATCATCTTTCTGTAACATGTGCCACTTGTGTGATTCACTGCCTGGATGTCTTTCAGCATAGTACTGAAGAATCTAAGATAGACTCTATCTGAACATAAAAGCCAAAATTTGTCTGCCTGCTTTTTCGTAGTCGCTACATTTCCTCTAGTCAGCATGAGTGCATGAGTCAAATCCAGACCTACTTTTGAACCATATCAGCAAATTCTATTTCTTTTCCTAAAAGTAAGTGATATGGGCAAAGGTGCAAAAGAAACTGTTCTGTACGCATCAGAACATTCTCAGCTATGTGGTTTTACAGTTTAATCAAAGATGTTCACATTTGAGGAGTTTGCAGAATTACAGAACTAGATGTTGAATTGTGCTTTCAAGTAAATTTTGTTTTATTTACAACTGAGTATATACAAAATTAGTTAATGGATTCTGGATTTTTTCAAATCAAACATATTTGTTTTATTAGAGTGTCTAATGTGACAACGTGACATTATTGAGGCAATCAAGATGTGTCAGTCACTAGCAAATCAGTGTTTTCCCCTGTCATTTGCACTGTGCACTGCTTCCCCGTCCTCAAAGGGACCATCATGAAAGCGCAGTGACTCAGGCTGACGGGACATATTAACAGCAGATGATTTTAAGTGGGGATTGGATCAGGTGTCATCATCAACTCCCTGTGGTCGTGACCCTGTAAAATCTTCCTTGGTGCCAATTAGGAGAGAGCAGGGTGGGGCCCTGGGCGGTGTTAGCGTGCCCCTGCTGGCCACACACTGGCCAGTCAGCAGGGAGTGGGCCTAATGGCTTATCAGCTCCTCATCCGACCTGATCCGTAGTGTCCTACTGGGAATTCTTGTCTGCCAAGCAGGATCAAGACCATTAGAGCCACGGAGTACTTTAATGATGAGATATTGTGGGTTTGGGCATCCCTGATGTCAGAGCTCTTTAGGAAGGGGAGACATTCATAGGGCTGGAGCATTAGAGTGTATACTGTTCCTTACAGGCACTTAACAAATCGGTCCTCTCGCATTCTGAAAGGCCTGTTGCCAGTATAGTAATACCTGCAGTGAAACTATAAATGTTAATTAAACTGGCTGGTCAACTATTTTCCACAGGTTTCCTGATTACTTCAGAATGATTTTTCAGGTATGGCATCTTTGCAATCCAGTCAGAGAGCCAGCTCCATCAGGCCTCATAAACGACACCTCTGACGGCTCCATGCCACACACACCCGGCTCCCAAAGCTGCCTAATTACCCCAGTGTTCTCTCCATGGCCAATTCTCCACACCAGCCACAAAGTGTGAGCAGTAATGAGCAGATAAAGAGCAGTAATGACACGGCGTGGGGTGGGGGGAGGCCAGGGGCCCCCGGACGATAGCGGCCACGTTGGCTGACCCCACGATGGTGCCTGTGATCTGAATTTTATTGATCACTCAATTTGTGGCCCCCTTTGGCCGAAGCTCCCCCTCGCAGCGTCTGCTGCCGGCCCCGGGGGGGCGCTGGGCCCAGGAGACTCCGTCTGCTTGCCTTGTCAGGCCCAGTTATGTGTGTGAAGAATGGAGGAGGCAGGTGGTGTGACTAAGCGAGGGCCTTGTTAGGATGGGGCGGGGTTGGGTGAGGGGGGGCATAGCCGGGCCCTGTCCCAAACAGGCCTCGCTCCACACCCCCCCAACTGTTCCTCATTCAGTGCTGGACTGCTTTTTCCTCTTCTCCATTTTCCTTACAATGCATTGTTAACAAAACAGTTTACAAACCACGGCTGATACATTATCCACCCTGCTTGCACTGAGATTTATTTAGGCTAATGGATGCGGGGGTGGGCCTTTTGGGGGAAACCCTATGCACAGAACTTTACACAGCGCCACATGGGCTGTGCCGAATATGTCATTAACTTTAACAATATGTTAAGTATATATTATTCTTATTAGTTATATTAATGCTTTTGAAATGTTAATATGCTGGACTTGGAGCCAGTTGGCCAGTATGTATTACAGTACGTGGGTAACAAATTTCATCATTACTCATGAAGATTTTTATTTTATTTTATTTTTTTATTGCCTTGATCTAAAATGAGAGAACAATTTTGGATAGGAGGTAAACAGCTTGATATTCCGCAAAAATGGAGTAAATGGCTAGGGGAATTCATTCTGCACTAAAGTGAGAGGAAGCTACAATAAATAGACCCTTAGCACACAAAAAAGCAGAGTGAGTGAATGAGAGGCACACAGCCGAGGTTCACGGGGTACGAAGCGAAAAGCACCGGGTTTCAGGAACGTACATGCATTTAGACTGAGGGAGCTGACACGATGCTACGGGGCACTTTCGCAAAAGTGGAAAGTTCTGTGCGTTCCCCGTGCCTCTCAGCCACCTTCCTTAGAGACCTTCTCCATTTAGTGTGATTTTTTAAAATTTAATTTGACTTTAACTACATCATCTTTTTCTCTTTCACACAGTTGGAGCCCCTGTGGCTGACAATAGAGTCTTTCAAGGGGACGGAGGCTAGTGTTGGCCAAAGGTTAAACAGGGCTCCCCATCATGATAAATCACTGCTTGATGAGACCACCATTGTCCTGTATTGTTGTTGCTCACTTTCAGACCGTTACCTTCTGGTTGTAAAGCTGACACAGCTAATGAACTGGCTGCTTTGAACTTTTCCACAATATTGACTGGTTGCACAGAGCAGATGTCCCTGGCCAAGCAACTAGTAAATGTACATTAGATTAACAAAGGAGATGGGGAAGGAGATGGGGGGGGGGGGGGGGGTGTGGGGGTGCATGTGGGAAGAAAAAAGAAGCCTAGGGGGTGCGTGGATATGACAGGAATGGGGTAACGTGTTTTAAAAAAAAAATGATTTATTTTT
>JAODKN010002571.1:0-17888 GCA_026774425.1 Petrocephalus zakoni | reverse complement strand
CCTCATTATCTGCTGCAACATTTCTCGATCAGCTCCCACAGTCCTTCAACCTTACTTCTGAAGCATCAAGTGTAAATTAACTTGAACAGGTAACTGAACATGGTGGACAGAGCCCATCATTTTCGCTGCACTCTTGATCATGTAGCGCCACTCAAGAAAATAAAACATAAGAAACCTGCCCCCTGGTACTCTGACCATACATGTGAACTTAAACAGGCTTCTCGCAAGTTAAAACGCAAATGGCGGTCAATAAAACTAGAAGTTTAGATCTGCCTGGAAAAAGAGCCTGTCCAAGTATAGACAAGCACTAGTGACCGTTAGGTCTATGCATCTCTCTAAACTAATGGAAGAAAAACAAATCCTAAATTCCTGTTTGAATATGTGTCGAGGTTAACAAAGAGTCCTTCAAATGTTAAACTCAAGTCCCAGAAGCTCTTAGAAGTGATGACTTAATTGCATTTAATAAAATAGCCATGATTAGACAGACCATTGCGAGCACACCCACAGCTGCACACAACCACCAATCTTCTGCTAGTGCCATTAGTACTAATAACACCTTTGAATGTTTCTCTCCTGTAACACGGACAGAATTCCTGAAGTTAATTTACTCTTGCAAATCCACTACTAGCCTTGTTGACCCAATACCCACTAAACTGCTTAGGCAGGACTACATTGTTAAACTCATCTCTTAGGCCTGGATATGTTCCTAAATTTTAAAATGGGTGTTATTAGACCCATCCTAAAGAAACCAAATCTTGAACCTAGTGACTTAGGACACTATAGACCCATCTCAAATCTTCTTCATTTCAAAGATTCTGGAAGAAGTTGCAGCAGTCTTCCTTTCTCCAAAAAAATAAACAACTTGCTTATGGCTTCTGACCGTGGCTATATCGCCATTACTCTTACTGGATCTAACTGCAGCATTTGATACTGTAGACCATATTCTTTTCAACTGGCTAGAAACATTGATTGGCATTAAAAGGGACAGCACTCCTGTGGTTTCGTCCCTATTTAACTGATCGTTACCAGTTTGTCCATGTAAACAATGAGTCATCCAAGCCCACTAAAGTTAGATATGGTGTCCCACAGGGATCAGTGTTGGGCCCACTACTGTTCAATCTATATATGCTACCACTCGGTAACATTAGGAAATTATGGTGTTCATTTTCATTGTTATGCCGATACACAATTGTATCCATCCGTTAAACCTGGTGATGCATCCCAGCTCTTCTCTTTAGACATCCAGTTTTGGATGGCAAAAAAATTCACAGGGTGCGTGGGAGTTTGCCCAACCAGTCTACATGTGTTTTGTGGACTTGGAAAAGGCATTCAACCACATCCCTCTGGGAGTCCTGTGGGGAGTACTCCAGGAGTATGGGGTGCCGAGCCTTCTTATAAGGGCCGTTTGGTCCCTGTACGACTGGTGTCAAAGCTTGGTCCGCATTAAAATCGGCAGTAAGTCAGACTCGTTTCTGGTGATGGTTGGACTCTGCCAGGGCTGCCCTTTGCCACCAATTCTGTTCATAACTTTTATGGACAGAATTTCTGGGCGCAGCCAGGGAGTCGAGGGTGTCTGGTTTGGTGACCTCAGGATTAGGTCTCTGCTTTTTGCAGATGTGGTTTTGTTGGCTTCATTAGATTGTGACCTCCAACCTACACTGGAGCAGTTTGCAGCAGAGTGTGAAGCGGCTGGGATGAGAATCAGTACCTCCAAATCTGAGGCCATGGTCCTCAGACAGAAGAGGGTTTATTGCTCTCTTTGGGTCGGGGAGGGGGTCCTTCCCCAAGTGGAGGAGTTTAAGTATCTCGGGGTCTTGTTTATGATTGAGGGAATGATTGAGCGGGAGATTGACAGGCGGAGCGATGCAGCATCGGCAGGGATGTGGGCGCTGCATTGGTCTGTCATGGTGAAGGAGCTGAGCCAAAAGGCAAAGCTCTCGATTTACCAGTCTACATTCCTACCCTCACCTATGGTCATGAGCTGTGGGTAGTAACTGAAAGAACAAGATCGTGAATTCAATCGTGAATAGTTTCCTCCGCAGGGTGGCTGGGCTCTCCCTTAGAGAGGGTGAGAAGCTCAGTCATTCGGGGGGAGCTCAGAGTAGAGCCGCTGCTCCTCCGCATCGAGAGGAACCAGATGAGGTGGCTCGGGCATCTGGTTAGGATGCCTCCCGGGTGCCTCCCAGGGGAGATGTTCTGGGCTTGTCCCACTGGGATGACCCAGGACACGGCTGGCCTGGGAACACCTCGGGATTCCCCCAGAAGAGCTGGACGAAGTGGGGAAAGGGAAGTCTGGACTTCCCTGCTTAGGCTGCTGCCCTCACGACCCGACCCGGAACAGCGGTAGGAGATGGATGGACGAACTTTGAATGCCGTCAAGTTGTGGGTGAGCATTTGGCTAAATACATTTGCTGTATAGATTTCAAAGGTGAATGTTGGACTGCTGAGGGTCCATACATGGAGCAATACACGCTAAAGGCTGGGCATTACATGGATGTTGAAAACCTGATTTAAGGAGATGAACGATACTCTACCTTGCCTGGTGGAGTGCACCTGCTGTGGCAAAGACTGCATAGTCCAGGAGGCTTCAAGGAGCAGTTCTGCCTGGCACTTGTGGATTTGCACTTACTGTAGTATTCATGGCATTTCCTTCATCCATTTAATTCCATGTGTATAATTATAGATTAAACGCGCATCATATTAAAATGATTTTTGGCACCACAGATGAGTTGCACATTGATGGAATGAAACTACTTTGTTCATGACAGCAGTTCCATTCCATTTCCCCAATGCTGCCTTTATCACAATGTGCATGCAACATTTGGAGAGCTGGACATTACTGTAAGTTGCCCTGTACACAGTTTGCCTGTACATCCACACTAGGGAAAATTCATACCAACTTGAGTCAGTTAATGCCAGCTTGAGGAATTGGAAGTCAGTGTGGACTGGGATATCCTTGTCCTATCAGCCAGTTCCCAATTTGTTTTAGGGTCTCATTGTCCAGCTCAATGCCAAGCATTGGTTGGAGTGTAAAGCACACCACCCCTGGACTCTGAAGCAGTGGAAATGTGTTCTGTGGAGTGACAAATCATGCTTGAGCTAGGCAACTTCATTTCAGTGAATAGAACGCTTAATGCTACAGAATACAATTTTAAGCTTCCAACTGTGGAGAAAAAAAAAAAAAGTTGGGGAAATTTTTTTGTTCCAGCATGAAAAGGTTCATAGACATGGTTGTGGGAGTCTGCTGTGGAAGAACTTGCGTGGCCCATACAGATCCCTGACCTCAACCCCATCAGGCACCTTTGGGATGAAGTAGAATAGAACGCAAGTCTGGCCTTCAAGAGCAACATCAGTGCTTGACTTCACAAACACTACTTTGGATGAATGGACAAAAATGACCACAGACACTCCATAAAACTTGTGTAAACCCTTCCCAGAAGAGTGGCAGCTGTAATAGCTGCAAGGAGGGGACCAACTCCATATTGATGTCTATGGATTTAGAATGGGATGTTATAAAATATCCCATGGTGTAATGGCCAGGTATCCCAACCCCTTTGTCCATGTAAATGTAAAAGTCCACCTCCAGGTTTGACATGTAATGCATTCTGAGATGCTGTTCTGCTCATTGCAGTTGTACAGAGCGGTCATCTGCATTACCATAGCCTGTCTGGCAATTCTCCTCTGACACCTTTATCAACAAAGCATTTTACTTCTAAAAATCTGCTGTCCACTGGAGCCCCACCCTTTCATACATTCTGAATAAACATTACAAGCTGTTTGTACAAAAACCCCAAAAAAGCAACAACAAAAAAAAAAATTCCAACCCCCCACCAAACAAACAATCATGCCACAGCCAACATCACTAAGATGACATATTTTCCCCCCTTCTAGTGCTTGATTTGAACAACAACTAAAGCTCTTGACCTGGAGCTGCCTGGTTTTATGTGTTGTGCTGCTGCCACGTGATTGGCTAATTACATAATTGCAAGCATACAGGTGTTTCTGATGAAGTGCGAACTGAGTGTGAGTTGCTATCTCTAAAAATATCTCAAGCCACAGATTACAAATTAGCCATCACAAATATTAAAAAAAAACAGTGCTATGCCATCACAAATCCACATTAAAGCAAAAAACAGACTTTACATTTGCATGGGGCATTTCATAAAGGTGAGAAGCAGAAAATGCTAAATGGCAACCTGCTGATTGTCAGTCTGTCTCCAAGACAACAACATGGGACACCTATTAAGAAGTATAGGAACACACTTCGTTCCCCCATTTTCCATTTATTTATGATAACAAAGAGAGAATGAAATATTTATTAGATAATTTTGCTCAGAATAAAACAAGGTCCTAGGAAAATATTTTAGAAGGAAAAATTGCTTGTTTGTTTAATAGCCAGACACTATTTGGCAATGTATGCACTGAATCAGCTCAGCATATGTTTATTGTTCAAAAGCACAGCTTACGTAAAAATGTTTAGTCTGAACTCTTTACTGACTGCACTCAGTGAAATCAAAACAAACACGCACCATGACCTTGTCCTGGATATGAAAAATAGATGGATGAATGGATGCATACACCGATGAGACAAAACTGTTGAAATTGTTATACTACCTTAGATGCATAGGCCACAGTGATTTTTATTCATGTTTTACCCTTTATGTATTTTATATGGGTTTTTATTGGTGCTTCTAGGCTATGGGATCCAGTGACCCCCAAAAGGTGCAAATTGTAATATTATCAGAAATGTACAGCACAGATTTTTTTCTGATTTTTAACCTTTTATGTAATTTATATGCATTTTTATTGGAGAAAAAGTGTGATTTTTTTCAATAGCTTCTAGGCTATGGGATTCAGTGACCCCAAACCAGGTGTCATGCTGGGACAGAAGAGGAGAGACAAGGAGTGGCGGCAATGTCCCGTTTGGGGTTTTTATTGACTGAACACAAGCGAAGCCACTCGAGCAGAGCTGGCGCAGCAGAGCCGACCGCTCCGAAATCAGGAGGGGCGTAGTACGAGCCGAACAAGGAGAATCGCTGAAATTGCCCAGGCAGGAACAGAAAGCACAGAAGGCGTGGGCGGTGAATTGGGGACCTTCGGGGATTCCCGAAAAGCAGAACACCCAGTGGAGCAGGATTTCTGTCAGGTCACCTGCAGAGGGAAGCTTGGGGAGAGACACCAGGCGACACATCCGGGAAAAGCAATCCACCACCGTGAGGATCACAGTATTGCCCTGGGCTTCCTGGATGGTGTGGTCAAGGTCCCAGGACATGGGAGTCAGGAAGCAAGTTGCAGGCAGGATCGGCTCAGGGGTATTGTGCATCCGAGGCAAGCTGAACTGACGCGACAGGGCATCGGCTTTGATATTCGTAGATCCGGGGGCGTAGGAGATTGTGAAATCGAACCGGGTGAACCACTCCTCACCAGCTCAGCTTACGGGAAAAGAACACGCAGGGCCCCGCCGTCAGGTTGCCGCTTGAAGAGAACCGCCCCCACCTGACCTCCGAGGCATCCCCTTCCACTATGAAAGGCAGAGCGGGGGCGGGTTGGCATAATACCGGGGCGGTGCTGAAACAGTGTTTAAGTGAGCGGAAGGCGGAGTCAGCATCCGGGATCCAGCAGGATGAGGGCGGCCACTGAGCTGAAGCCTTAGATGAAACGCCGGGAGAAGTTAGCGAATCCAAGGAACCGCTAGAGGTCCCTGACTAAGTGAGGGACGGGCCATTCGCTCACCGCTTTCACCTTTTCCTCATCCATTCTGAACCCCCCCGGACGGATGATGTACCCCAGGTACTTTATGGCCGACCTGTGGAACTCACACTTCTCCAACAGGTGGTTGTCCCGGAGCTGCTGGAGCATTTGGCAGATGTGACGAAGGTGTTCCTCCCGGGAGCGAGAGTAAACCAGGATGTCGTCGATGTAAACGACAATAAACCGGTTTAACATGTCCCGAAAGACATCACTCTTGAACCTTTGGAAGATGGAGGGGCTGTTAGCTAATCCGTAAGGCATCACGAAATACTCAAACTGAACAGTACTGGTGATGAAGGTGGTTTTCTACTCGTCCTTGGTGCGGACGAGGTTATAGGCGCTGCTGAGGTCCAATCGTGTGACGAGGCGGGCTTCCAGCAGCTGCTCCAGCACTGATGGGATGAGGGGCAGGGGCTCTCTTCGCTTCCTTGTGGCGGTGTTCAGCACGTGGTAGTCGATGCAGGGCCGAAGCCCTTCATCCTTCTTCTTAACAAAGAAGAGCCTGGAAGAGACAGGGAAGGTGGACGGACAGATGATACCTTGAGTGAGGGCCTTGTGGACGTCATGGCCTCCTTCTCAGGCCTGGAGAGCACGTAGCGATGGGCTTTATGTCCACTCATCCAAAGAAGTATTTGTGAAGTGCTTTTGATAGCGCAGTCGGAATCCCTGTGGGGCAGCAGGATGAAGTTGCGGTCTCTGCTGAACACATCTCCGTAGTCCTGGTTTTCCTCTGGGATCCGAGCACTCCCCTCCAGAGTATGGAGAGACAATGGGATCAGTAGAGTGCCGACCAGGTGCACAATTCCCCCGTAACCCAGTTGATGCTGGGGTTGTGGAGTTGGAGTCAGTGGTGCCCCAGGATGGCCCATCTCTAACAGCTGGGAGGACCAGAAACTGCAGGGTCTCCTGGTGCAGCACCCCCACTTGCACCTGCACCAGGATGATCTGGTGCATCATCTGACCCTTCGAGAGGGGACTCTCATTGACGCCTTGCACAGACAGCGGGGCTGGCAGAGGTTCCAGTGGGTTCCAGCTGCTCCGGAGTCCACCAGAGGACACCGTCATGGGAACAGACATCTGTTTTGAGGAGACAGAGAGAGAACATCGGACACCCACCTGAGACATAGCCGGCCGGGCGGGGTAGGCTCGCACCAGGTGCCCCGGCTGCCTGTAGTAGAGGCAGAGGTTTGCCCCTAGCTGGCGTCGCCACTCTGCAGGATCCAGGGGTGCCCTTCCGACCTGCATGGGCTCTATCTCTCCTGCCGGGGCTGCTGTCGTCAAGCATGAAGCCTCGGGATCACGCACCAGGTTGTCTAAGGCAATCGACAGCTGGACATAGTCCTCAAAGGAGCGTGCCTCCTCATAGCAGATCTCCATTTGCAGATGGAGGGCGTGGGAGTATACAACCTGGAGGCACGATGGAGACCAGTCCAGGTTGGTGGCCAGGGTGCGGAACTCCAGCGCAAAATCAGGAGCCGACCAGTTTCCCTGTCGCAGGTTCACCAGCTAATCCCAGAGGATTCACCCCCCACCACTGTATGGTCGAATACCGCCCTGAAGGCAGCCTTGCAGGTAGCGGCCGAATCCAGCACCACGGTTTTTTTGGTCCACAGGGCAGTCGCCCACTCCTTGACTCGACCTATCAGGAGGGACATCACAAAGTGAACTCGGCTTTAGTCGTCCGGGAACCGGTTGGGGTGGTCGTTGATGTAAAGATCGCATTGCATCCAAAAGGTGCGGCACTGGTCTAGGAGACGACCGCTCCAAAATCAGGAGGGACGCGGTACGAGCTGAACAGGCTCAACGCAAACAAGGAGTATATCCCAAATTGCAGGCGCAGGCAGAACTAAAGCTCGTCCTAGGTAGACGATCACGAAATTGGGGCTTCTCGATTTTTGGGCCAGCAGGGAGGAGTCAGGTCAGGTCAGGACCATTGCTCTGTCTCACATCTCCGGGAACACCAAGGCGATCCGAGACAGGAAAGGTTCGCCCTTGCCGGACTGGGACCTAGGAATGAGACCAACAAGAACAGGTTACGCTTGGTACACTTGCCGTGAGCATTAGTAATAACTCTCACTGGCGGAGAATTGCGGGGATCCTTAAGACGACTCAGGCTCAGGTGCGGCTTGTTTCTACTGATTCCCATTTCTACATATTCATATTTAGCCAGCTTAGGGTTCTATCCCATAACCACCTAATTGTTCTCAGTTCCCCAGAACTGTCTTTTGCTAGTCCTTCATTAGTTGTGTATAAATAAATGCTTGCCCTCACTATTTCCCCCAGTTCGGTAATTGTAGATGTCAGTCTCAATCTCAATATGTGTCTGTTTCCCATGGTCCCAACTAGCCGTTCAAGTCAAGTCATGTCACGTCAAGTCAAGTCAAGTCAACACAAGTATACAGTGGTAAGAGACATTATTTCCCCAGGACCACGGTGCAACCTAAGACACATGGGGAGCTGTATGTACACAATAACAGGGCGTAAAGTGCAGATTAAAACATGGGGATTTGACATGGAGCACACAGTGCATCTGACATAATAAGAGGGCAGACACAGTATATACCTGACTAGGGTGAATGGATTATTGCTAATCCATTCGGGTTCACAAAGAAATTGTTGGGAGAGAAACGCAGTGGTCAACTCACATGTCCAGAGGAGGACATCAACCGTTACCTCGTAACACCTACAGCGACGGCATGAGAGAGCAAGACCTCGGCCACTGCGCAGCTCTCATATGTCCACCTGAACCCAGAATCCTGTTTAACATCAACAAACCCACCCTCAAGGAAATCAAAGAGGTCATCAAATCTGCCAGAACAGCAGCTGCACCAGTCCCCAGTGGAGTACCATATAAGGTCTTCAAGAACTGCCCCAGGCTTTTGGAATGTCTTTGGAAGATCTACAGAGTTATCTGGAGGAAAGGGACGGTACCTCAGCAGTGGAGATATGCAGAGTGCATGTGGATTGCTAAGGAGAAGAAGGCTAGCAACATTGAGCAGTTCAGGACAATCTCTCTCCTTAATGTTGAGTGCAAGGCCTTCTTCAAGATCATTGCCAATTGCCTCATGGGATTTCTCCTGAAGAACACCTACATTGACACCTCGGTGCAGAAGGGAGGAGTTTCAGGCATCCCAGGGTGTATTGAGCACACAAGGGTGGTGACTCAATTGATCCGAGTGGCCCGAGAGAGCAAGGGGGACCTGGCAGTGCTATGGCTTGACTTTGCCAATGCTTATGGATCAATACCACACAAGCTGGTGGAGTTGGCCCTGAGTAGATACCACATCCCAGAGAAGATACAGAATCTCATCCTTGACTATTATAACAACTTTAGGCTGAGGATATCCTCTGGGACCTTAACATCGGAATGGAATCATCTAGAGAAGGGCATCATCACTGGCTGCACAATCTCTTTATCCCTGTTTGCACTGGCCATGAATATGCTCGTGAAATCTGCGGAAGTTAAGTGCAGAGGTCCGTTGTCCAGATCTGGTCCTAAATCAACCTCCCTCAAACCCTCAAACAATTATTTATCATCCACTTTTGTTTCCTTACCTCTTGGTTACCTTGCTAGGCTTCCTTATCCATGAAAAGATCTTAAAATTTGGTTTTAAAATTTTTGGTGTGGCCCTCTGAAGACGAGAGTTATGATGTCAATAGAATGGCCCAGTCCAAAAAAAAAAAATGGTGAAATATAATTCTCCTGAGGTTCATAAATAAAGCAAAGGTTTATATCTTACCTGACTATTACTGAGGGGTATTAGAACACAACTGTAAAAAATAATAATAATAATAATTAAAAAATTATATTACTATCAATAGAAATATCATTCATATTTATATTCCTATTGTCTTATATATGAAAATAGCCTACACATATTCCCTGGTTCCTCTCAGGGATGCCACTCACAGATTTTCCTGTGTAAACCTGTAGATAGTTGGTATTTGCATCACAGGCTGGCCAGATTTTATGCCATATTTACTGTCCTGACATTAGTATTGTCAGGAGGTACTAATTCCAGCAGATGTTACCACTCTTGGACTTCAGTATTTCAGCTGGAAAGGGGGCAGCCTCAGCACTGGTGATCTCCTCATCAGACTCTATGTCTGTCTCTTCTGATTGACACTCCTCAATGTCTCCCTCCTCAGAATCCCCCTCATCTATGTCACTGTGCTGTTCTGTGTCTTCTGCCTCACCAAGAATATGATCCAGAGCTTGGCATGCTGTGAATCCACCGAGTGGCCCGGTCCCTTATCTCGGTTCGCCATGCCGCGCCTGCAACAAGCTCCAGGACAACTGCGGCAGTTTCGCCTGGTCGAGCCTGTCGTTGTCTCCGGCTCCAGACCTGGCTCCCTGCAGCCCTCCTACCTAGAGGTGGGGGGTCCGGAAGAGGAACGCCCAGAGGACCTCGAATGGGATCCAATGGGGCTGTCCTTTAGTGCAGGAGCCTGGATGGGGCACCCCGGTCCCGGGCAGGGCCACCTCGGTTCCCGGTTCCTGGGGAGTCCACAGCCCCAACCGGGAGGGAGTCGGCGGAGAGCCAGGGTCTCCGTCTCTCGCAGGGGAAGACGGGGTCATGCAAGGAGGAGTGGGCCTCGTCCCAGCTCGCGTCCTCCCATTCCTGCCGTCCAAGAGGCAACACCCATCATTCCGGTCATTTCTGCAGTTCCCGCGGCACCTTCCGTTCCTGCAGTCTCTGCAGCGCCCATCGGTCCCGCAGTCCCCACGGCGCCCCCTGTTCCTGCCGTCCCTGCAGCGCCCGCAGTTCCTGCCGTCCTGATGAAGGCACCTTCGGTTCCGGCAGTCTCCACGGCGGCGCCTGCAGGTCCTGCTCTTCCCAATGCACCTGCTACTCCGGCTGGTCCTCAGAGGCCTACCATCTCGGCAGTTCCCGCGAGGCCCGCCGTCTCTGCAGCTCCCGCGAGGCCCTCCATCCCTACAGTTCCCCTCGCGCCTGTCAGTCCTGGAGGCCCTGGGGCTGCTGCACGGCCCTCCTATCCAGGCACCCGTGGGCCCAGTAGGTCCAGAGGGAGGGTCCCCGAGGGGGTCTCAATTCCGAAGTCCTGCGCTGCTGGCCCCTGGAATGCCCCTGAGACAGGAGGAGGGTGGCACCCAAGACAGCCGCTCAGGGCTCCGGGACCCCAGCAGTCCACCTTTGCCTCCTCCCCTCCTCTCCTGCCTCAGGTCCTGCCCTTCCGTCCCATCTCCCCTCAGTGTTCCCCAGTTCTGTCCGTTCTCCTGGGTTCATTGTTTCAGTGTGCCCTGGTGTATGTGTCCCTGGTAATGTTCTCTCTCTCCATAGCTGATTTGTCTTCTCCAATGTGTCCCCTGTCTTTCTTCCGTCATGCCCTTCTGTCTCCCGTAGTCTTGATTGTTCCTTTGCCTTCGTCCCTGTTCCCCTGTTGTTCCTGTTGTCCGGTTTCTGGTCTGGGTCAGTCGGGTTTGCTCACTCTCGTTGTCTTCGTCTCCAGAATTTGCCCGTCCGCTGTCTGCCTGTGTCCTGCATGCCTGATCCAAGCCCTGTGTCCTGGCCCCATGTTCCCGTCCTGTCATCCGGTCCCCTGGGTCCCCTCCTTGGGGTTGGCCTCGCTTGGAGTGCGCGCCCTTGGGGGGTGGCCATGTTACGATCAGCCCCGCCCAACGTGTCTGCTTCCCAGTGTTTCCCTCAAGCGGGGCTTAATTGGCCTCACCTGATCCTCGTTATGCTTACCTGATGTGTTAATCCCCTTCTTTGCCTAAGCACACCAACCTGGTGTTTCCTCTTTGGTGTCTTACCCTATTCAGTCAGTCTGCGTCCTGTTCCCCTCGTCAGTTATTGTCTTAGCTGTGCTGATGTTACGTGTAGCTCTCTTCCCGTTTCTGTCTGCTTGTTTTGCCCCGTGCTTGAATTAAACACCCCTGAGAGGGGCTGAAACCAACAGCCTGCAATTATGGGTCGTTCATCCCACTGTGCATGTAACAAGAGTGAGCTGAGAGTGTGTTTATGACTTCAGTTTGGGCAGTTTTTATTGTTTCATGATCTTTTATTGTACACTGGGTATTGGCCGACCCGTTAACACCACGGGTAGTGATTTTTTGATAATAAAAATAAAAAATAAATTTTTTTTTTTTTTGGTTCAACTGGAAGTTCCAGAAACACAGAAAAAGCCTTTATGCCGTAAACAAAATTTTATAGGGTACCTTTATGCATTTAAAACTTGAAAACGAGTCGGTGCCGACCCTATGGTAATAGTAGGGCTAGGCAAGCTCTTCACTAGCAATCTGAGAGACACTGCTGCAAGCTAAGGTACCAGTGATGACCTTGACACATGGCTCTCGGCTGTGGACATGTCTGGGCTTCCTGGAAAGTTTAAGGCCTGGATTTACCAACATGGCATCCTACCTCATCTCCTCTGGCCGCTGCTAGTCTATGAAGTCCAGATCAACGTTGTGGAGGGCTTTGAGAAGAAAATTAGCCAGTTCCTATGCAGGTGGCTGGGCCTGCCACAGAGTCTAAGCAGCATTGCACTCTTTGGGCATAACACCAAGCTGCAGCTTCCTTTCAGTAGTTTGGCAGAGGAGCCAAAGTAGTCCGGCTCTGTAGAGATTCCGCAGACACCAAGGTCTCTTCAGCAGGTGTAGAGGTCAGAACAGGATGGAAGTGGCGTGCCCAAGATGCAGTGGATCAGGCAGAGGCAAGGTTGCGACACAGCATCCTGGTGCGACACAGCATACTGGGTGCGCCGGGTTGGGTAGCAGTCCAAAACCTAGCTACAGTAAAGCCAGCAGAAAGGAGAAGCAGAAGCTGATCCAGGAGGAGGTATGTGCCGAGGTGGGGGAATCTCACTCCAGCAAAATGGTGGGCATGTCCAAGCAGGGGGCCTGGACTAAGTGGGAACCATAGGATCACCTGGGAAGAACTTTGGAAGGTGGAGCCTTACCACTTAAAGTTCTTGACATCCTGCTGAGCCCTGCCAACCTGTTCACCTGGGACCTGGTGGACTTACCTGTTTGCCAACTGCTTGCCAGAAAAGGGGATCTTTAGGACACATCCTCAGCTGCTGCTCAAAGGCCTTGGGAGATGGTCGGTATTGTTGGCACCACGACCAGGTTCTGTGGGCAGTAGCAGACACCATCTGCACTGGAATCAACAACAGCAAACTGCAATATCCCTCCTAGTGTACCATCACCTTTATTAGAGCAGATGAGAAGCCCCAGCCCCCAAAGAAGGCCCAGGAGGACCTGCTTGCTACTGCAAAGGACTGGCAACTACTGGTTGACCTGGGGAGACCATTGAGATTCCCGGACATCATTGCAGCAACCTCACTCTGGCCAGACATGATCTTGATGTCCGGGGCAAGCAAATAGCTGGTGCTACTGGAGATAACTGTCCCGTGACCCCAGTTACATCACTGAAGATGTGTCCAGGTTGCACCACAAGGTGTATTCTAGTACTTGAATATAAACTTTCTGTACATGAAGCATGTAAAAATTATTTCAAATAATAATTTAGTAGCAGGCAATGTAGCAGCAGATAACAGAAAGTGCAAACATACCAATCAAAAAATTGTGTAGTGTAGTGTGTAGTGGCTGCTGAAGTGAGGAGCTGGTGCTGCTCACTTAGTGAAGCACTGCAGGGAGTTTGGGAATCTTACAACTTAGTGAGGCACTGCATACAGTGGATAGTAGAGGTCTTTCACCATACCTCACGACTAGTCTCTCAAAGCACTTCATTATGAGAGGTGTAAGTGCTATTGGGTGGTAGTCAGTGAGACACATGATGGTTGTCTTCTTTGGCACAGGAATGATGGTGCTGGCCTTGAAGCATCTGCCTGGCTCAGGGGGATGTTGAAGATGTCCGTGAAGATGTCTGCCAGGTTGTCCACACACTCCCTGAGCAGGAGTCATTCAGCACATCTCGGAGGGAGTCATCACTGTCGCAGGGCTGTGATATGGTCTTGTAGTCAGTGATTGTCTTGATGCCCTGCCACATGTGCCTTGTGTCACTGGTGTCACTGAAGTGGCTGTGAATCCTGCACCCAGACGTGCGATTTGCTTCTCTGATGCTGTGGGACAGGTTTGCCCTTGCTGTCCTGATGGCTACTTTATCTCCTGACTTGAAAGCAGCATCGTGAGTACTCAGTAGCACATGCACCTTTGCTGTCATCCAACATTGGTTTGCCCAACTAGTGACAATTTATGTAGTCAGTGACAGAAGTTGCCCTCTGTCCTGTGTTTAAGCCCCTCATGGTCCTTTGTTTTTTTCTGAGAACGAGTTATACCTGTATGTGTGACAGATAGAGACCTGTGTGGGTGTATGTAATGCTGAATACTAACTTTGAAAAATTAAATGGTATTTCAGTTGAAATGTCAATTTCTTAATGTTCGTGGGGAAGGTGGACCAACCTTTGGTGACAGGCTAAATAACTTAAGCTGTCTGAGGACATTTGCACCATGAGCACATCCTGGCATCCTGCAGCTGATGTTCCAAAACCTAAAAATAATCATATGACCACAGCGTGAACATTCATGAGGCTGTACAGAGTAAACTACAAACACACACCAACATAGATGTATTTTGCCAACTGCCTTCGAATAACACCATAGCCACAAGGAATAGAGATACCACAAGGCGTCTTTTTGGTAAAAAAAAAACCAATAATGTACAGTACATACAAAATGTACAGGACTGTAAAGTTGTTCAATTCACCACACGACAGCTTGTTTGCTGCCAGCTCAATTGTTTGTCAATTGTAATAGAGCCATATTGTCACTTATAATAGTAGAGTCAGACATACTTCGGTCAATAAATCAATTTCCCTCTTGTGTATGTATACTGAGACTAGGACAGTAGTCCAATTAAATGGCCTAGTCAAGCTATAACCGTAGTAGTTGGTTGACTGTGCGAGTAAATGTACTGAGTGAAAGTGTGCCCCCTACCCCTAGTTGCTAGAGGGTTAAGAGAAGAGGACCACTTCTGCTCATCTCCTCAGCCCAGGTACAACTCTGCGTGTGTTTACTAAGTTGGAACTTCACAGCATCTATAACTTGACCCAGATTCGAAATAGGGATGAGTGGAAGACAGCGTTAATCATCTCTACAGGTTAACATCAATATCTTTTGATGCTGTACAGTCTCATGTTCTCAAGAATACATGTTCGGCAGGTGTGGCAAGTGCTGCAGCAACTCTGCAACCATTAAATGTACGTTAATGGAATATCGACATTTCATAGAATTTGCTTCTACAATCAGTTCATTTATGGTTTCAGCTAAGTATGGAGCACAAACTGGACTGTGAGGGAACAAAACTGGTAAGACTGGTACAGGGAAGGGCACAGGCAAGAATGCAGATGTTAATGACTGGACAAGACAAACAGGGACTTATATACAAAGACTAACTAGGGGCAACAAGCATCAGGTGTGGGAAGAGACATGATGGGCAGGATGTAACATAGGCACATGTATGCTTGCAAATATTTATTGGCACAGACCCCAACAAAGGCACATAACAATAATGCATTTTGGCCCCTAAACACATTTACACATCCAACACATAACCATTTATAACGGCTCAATTATCTTAAAATACTATCAATAATCATGCATCTAAATAATGTAAAAATAAGGAAGGTATTATGGTAAAATATTAAGTTTTCCATAAAACCATAAATATTAAAGCACCCATCAGTATACCCTAAAACACATCATAGTTGTTATCCAATTCTGTGTTATCCAGAATGAGTGGTAAATAGCAGAAATACCTTCCACAGTCTAATTTTCTAAACAAAAACTGATATATATGAATGGCACAGTGGTGCAGTAGTTAGTAGTTGTTGCCTCATATCTCTCCAATTCGGGCTAGAGGCTCTGCCCTAGTTCCATGTGTAGAGTTTCCATGTTCTTCCTGTGTCATTGTGGGATTTCTTCTGGGTACTCTGTTTCACCCCACAATCCTGGGACATACTGAGGTTAAATGGAGTTACCAAATTGCCCGTACGTGTGCATGTCTGTGTGAATGGTATGTGAGTGTGCCCTGCAATTGGTTGGCACCCCATCCTGGGTTGTTCCCTGCCTCGCACCTGTAACCTCCGGACACCTCACAACCCAAAATAGGACGAGGTTACAGAAAAGGTATGGATGGATATAATGTTTTTAACGCTCTAAAATGTTTCCTTCATTTTCCTCTTCCTGTCAGTACTGCTGTGCTGCATGAGCAGCTGCCCTCCAGGAGGGGGCGCTGTTGCTCCAAGCGTCACACTTATCCAGGCTGAAGTCCTTAGAACAGCAGTAAATAATATTACAAACAAACAACAATGGTTCCATAATAAGACTAACTATTTACACAATGCTCCATGTTGTCCTCTGAGTCGTTACGGTTTTCAGAAATGCAGAAAATCTATTTGACTGACAAAATAAACCAATAAACAAATTAATACATTGGGCAGATGGGTGTATTCTGTAACAGCAGGCAAATCTGCAGCTACAAATAATATTTCCCCATGTCACACAAGCCCAGCAAACACCAGCTGAACTGATGAAGTATTCGCAGCCTAAATACTGCATTCATTTTTAGAATTTATTTTGTATTTAAAGGCCTGTGCGAATATCTGTACTTTTGCAACAGTTTTCCTAGGCGATTTCTTTCTGATAAAATAGGGTCCGTCTCAGAGTGGGAAAAAAAGACAGATTCAAACTTTCCCACTCAACTTTGAGATGCAAGCACTCTCTCACATTAGTAAATCTCTTACCTTCTAAGTATAACCCTCAAATCTGCATCACAGGTGCATTGCCTTTATGAATCAATACTGACCCTGCACTCAAGTACCGTGGAAGCTCAGCAAAGCACTAGGCAAGATTATCACTAACTTCATACTTTTTTTTTTAAGGGAAAATGTGTGAGCTTGAAGAACAGGAGCTATATTTAAGATGACAATTTGAAGATAGCAAATAAATCATTCTTTTGTGGTGGGTTTCCGGCTTGGGTGCCCTTGTCTGCTCTATCCTGCCTAGCAGGTAACACTTCTGTTGCTTTGCGATTTCATTACTAGACATAGTGGAAGCTCTTTGCAAATTCATATTTAAAGGCTATGTTTAATGAGGCTATTGCATCATTTAAAATGCCATCCAAATGGAGCTTCAGATTGCCCTGGTAATTTTTGTGTAAAGTTTCAATAACCAGCCTGTCCTACCTTAGCACAGCACGGGATTTACCACAATATATATATGCACTATATATGCACGGAACCACCATAATATTAAAAGCTTCTGCCTAATATCGCGTAGGCCCCCCTCTTTGTGCCCCCAAAACAACAAGGCATGGACTCCAGAAGACCTCTGAAGGTATTCTGTGGTATCTGGCACCAAGACATTAGCAGCAGATCCTTTAAGTCATGTAAGTTATGAGGTGGGGCCTCTATGGATCAGCCTTGTTTGTCCAGCATATCCCACAGATGCTTGATTTGATTGAGATCTGAGGAATTTGGTGGCCAAGTCAACACCTTGAACTCTTTCATGTTTCTGAATAATTTCTGCAGTGTGGCAGGGCGCATTATTCTGCTAAAACACTGACTTTATAACCTTTATAAGGTTGTGGACAAAACAGGACATGTCTGATTTAAAATGCCCTCGTAACAACAAATAAAAAGGTGAGTTGTCATAGCCAATGAATTAAAAAAGTAATAGTCATGTGTTGCGTGACAACAAGGATGTGTTCTGAGAAATGTGTCTTTAGACGATTTTTTATAAGTACTTTTTTTATAAGTACAAAAATTACACAGAAATAATGATAAAATGTACAGCATAGTAAATGCATAAACCAATAACATATATCATCATTATCAGGTGTTTTGTACTGTAAATAATTGTATGTGCTATACTTTCATACAGCTGGCAGTGCAGCAGGTTTGGTTACATCAGCATCACCACAAACATGTGAAAAATTATATACAATGTATATAATATAACAATGTATATATAATATATACAGTGGTGGTCAAAATTATTAGAACACCTGACAGATCTGAAAATATTGACCTTTTTGTCTAATCAAAACATGATTTCATTTCATAATGTTCATGAATTATGCAGATGGTTGCGCACAACAAATATCAGATGAAGTGAGACCTACTGTTTTTATGCACTTTTAACTTTAATATTT
>JAODKN010001408.1:0-18015 GCA_026774425.1 Petrocephalus zakoni | reverse complement strand
ATTCAGGAACAAATGAGAAAGAAAGTAATTGAGATCTATCAGTCTGGGAAAGGTTATAAAGCCATTTCTAAAGCGTTTCTAAAGCCATTATCCACAAATGGCAAAAATATGGAACAGTGGTGAACCTCCCCAGGAGTGGACCTTTGTGTTTACTTGTTTTGTCTTTGACTACTATTTAAATTTGTTTGATGATCTGACACATTTCAGTGTGACAAACATGGGAAAAAAAGAGAAATTAGGAAGGGGGAAACACTTTTTTTACGCCGCTGTATATAGTTATTTTTTCTAAATCAAAACAGTTGGCCAGTCTTAGCGCGGATCCCCGATCTAAATCCCCAACTGAACGACAATAACAGTGACAGACCTACACTGACTACAGTGCAGCAATTTGCCTTTCTAATATAGTCTTTTTCTTTTTTTAATAAAAATGCACGTGACTGTATAAACATGGCCTTTGCATTATTCAGAGGGATGACCTTAATATGGTTCAGCATCATTCACTTTCGCTTTGTGGAGGCCTAAAATATGACAGAAGTCCAAGGATGATGTTTATCTAGCTATGGTATAGTGGTGTAGCATGAGGGGGTATGCAGCTGACTGTAAATGTGTGTGGTGAGCACTGCACCTGGGGGGCCGTTGTACCAAGGACACCGGAGTTACTCATGCAGGAGAACAGCAGCTCTAGCCTAAGTAGTTCACACGTATCATGCATTACCAAAAGCCCCCTGAAGGTGGCAGTGTGTTTGGGCGCTTGACTTGCCTTTGCATTTTCCCTGGTGCCGTAGTGTGTCCCTGTCCTCCTCAGTCCCCTCGGCTCTGTCCCCAGCTCCCTCTCATTGTCTGCCTGGGTGTCTTTGCCTCATTTATAGTCCGCACGGCTGTCTTGCAGCCATATGCCGTTTGTAGCAAAAGGCTTGGCTTTCTCGTTCTAATCTGGGTGCCATCTCCATCGGCCTCATCTGTGTGTTATCTCCTGCCCTCTTTTTGTTGGCACGGACACACACACACACACACACACACACACACACACGCACACACAGACAGACAGACAGACACACTCACTGACACACATATGCACAGACACATACAGGCACACACACGCACAGCCACATATAGGCACACAAGGACACACACGCACAGACACATACAGGCACCCATGCACAGACACACAAGGACACACACGCACAGACACATACAGGCACACACACGCACAGACACATACAGGCAACCATGCACAGGCACACAAGGACACAAACGCACAGACACATACAGGCACACATGCACAGACACACAAGGACACACACGCACAGACACATACAGGCACACATGCACAGACACACAAGGACACACACGCACAGACACATACAGGCACCCATGCACAGACACACAAGGACACACACACACAGACACATATAGGCACACACACGCACAGCCACATACAGGCACACATGCACAGACACACAAGGACACACACGCACAGACACATACTGGCACCCATGCACAGACACACAAGGACACACGCACACAGACACATATAGGCTCACACACGCACAGCCACATACAGGCACACATGCACAGCCACACAAGGACACACGCACAGACACATACAGGCACCCATGCACAGACACACAAGGACACACACGCACAGACACATACAGCCCCAGACATGCACAGACATATACAGGCACGCACACACAGACACACACAGGCACAGACAGAATATGGCATAATCTCCGTATAAAAGGATTCTGATGTTAGAAATGGCATTTGATGCTGTTCACGGTTGTGTCATCAGGACTGTCAGGCAGCCTTCCTGTTGGGATGATTGTCACATTTAAACAAGTCTGTCTTAAAGATTTTGACTAGTAAGTGATTTTGAAATATCCGGCAACCCAGTGATTAATGGTATTTTTTCCAAAGCGCCATTAAAATAGGATTTCCTTTAGAAGATAATTGCTTATTTATTCACTATCTTACCAGAGGTAATAAGGACAAGGTTTTTTTTTATTATTATTATAAAGATCTCCAGAGACCGTTCCCCCCCGGCTTTTATCCGCATTTCCCCGACGCACACCAGAGGGCAGTATGGATACGCGGAATACTCAGGAGCTCCATGCCGGCATTCAGAAGCATCCCTTGTGTTGCAACGATCTGCAATTCGGCACGTACCGTGTTCATGTGTGTTCTTTGTTATTGCATCCAAACGCTGCGAAACGGATGTCATTCTATGTAGTAGGGACACGGTAAATACACAATTTGAGGTTAATTTCTGATATCGCGCTTTTGTATAGCAGACTCATCTGACGAACATGCCGGCCGTCGGCTTTAGGGCACACCTTATCATAATGCTACCCCATCATCACTGACCATTATAATTTAATCTGTCACTGGATCACCTATGCAGCGTGTATCGCCTAAATTGAGGCCTAATTTTAGTATTTGAATTTGAATTTTCCACCCTCTCTTCAGTTTATTTTGGATTTTTTGGACATTGAGAGCTCCTTATATCGGCTTTCTGGCTTTTACTATAAATGCAGCCAGCATTTATTTATGTGTTTTTGTGGGCACAGTAACCAGTTAGTGTCACAGCTGTAAACAATGCAAACACTTTGCTATAAGAAAGATATACATTCTTCTTGATTGAACAGACTGAGGTTCAGACTGGTGTTGCAAGATGGATCAGCCACATGCTTCTTTGGCTGACAAATGGTGTGCTGAGCAGTTTGGCATTCAGCTCATTGTTAGGGGGGTGCAGATAACCTTGCATATTTTTGAATGAGTAATAAGCAAAGGAAGCGATGGAAAAATGGGCCCCATGAAACCATGGTGATAAACAAAAGCACCTTTCTGTGCAGTGGCTGAATGTGGCCTGTGATTTTTTTCCCCTATATTAAGTAGGTACTGGCTGGTTAGTGCATTGACGGGAGGGAAGTGTAAAACCTGGCCCAGAATCCCTTCTGATTCAGCTTATCATTTTTCTACCCTGAAATGCCATCCATCCATCCATTTTCTGCTGCTAACCCGGGGCTGGGTCACGGGGGCAGCGGTCTGAGCAGGGATGCCCAGACGTCCCCCTCTCCAGCTCCTTTGGGAGGTGGCTGGAACTGAACACTCTGGGTTGTATCTGCGATGTCATTCTTTCGGTCACTACCCAAAGCTCCTGATCACGGGTTAGGGTAGAAACGTGGTCAGCAGATGCATCGATAGCTCTGCCTTCCGGCTCAGCTCACGACGGTACGGAGCGATGTCGGCGTTACCGCTGACGCTGCACCCGTCTGTTGCTCTCCCACTCCCTCCTTCCCTCACCGGGGAACACGACACCAAGGCGCTTGGAGGCAGTACTTCCTCCCCAACCGGGACTGGGCAATCCACCCTTTTCCGGTTGAGACGCGTAATCTCAGACTTGGAGGGTAATGGTCCTCATCCCGGCCAGCTGCCCCATTGTATGCTGCAGGTCTCATCCCGATGAAGCCAAAAGGACCACGATAACCACAAACAATCCTGAGGGCGCAAACCGGACCCCTGCCTCCCCTTGCCTAAGGTTGATTGGTTCAGAGAGGGAACTAATCAGATCTTGTGTCAGATGTCAGACCAACTGGTCAGATGTCTTGGTCCCACTTCCTCTAGTTGCTTGGACCTGTTCTGGAGATCTTTTGGAGGTCTATCAGCTACGCAAACCCACCATGGAAATGAATGTAAGGTCACTCATCAGGTCAGGGGTTACCCTGATGTCCAAATCTCAAAAACCATTAAAGATAATGACTTGAAAGTTTTGTGTTATTATTTGGTATGTACATAAGTTATGAAAAAATGAATATTTTATCTGCTGGTACCTGCATTAAGGAATTTTATTTGTAAAGGTCTGAATTTGAGTTATTATAAGCAGTAACTGTTAGAGATTTTGACTGAGTATTCTCATAGTGCCTCTATGTTCTTCTCGGGCTGAACTTGGTACAGTGATAAAGAACGTTAACATCTGTAGTGCGGAAGAAGCCAGGTGACCAGACAATGCCCAGAACCTGCTGTACAGCTTTAGTGTTGATGGGCGAGCTGATATCTCTGCGTGCGTATCCAGAGCATCCTTATCCTTCCCACGCAGATGTTTGCAGCAGCTGAAGCAGGATGGCCTCTCCTTGGACGACCTGTTCCGGCAGTGTGCCTTCCGGCAGGATGAGAGGGAGATGGTGCTGAAGGCAGTCCAGGTGGTCGAGCCGGGTTTCCGGCCCAGTACGGACACCACCCCACACATCTGCTCGTCGCCTCTGGTCCAGGACTTTTACAGCAAGGTAGAGCCCCTCCGCCGTGTCTGTGATATCGCTGATTTCTCCCTGGGAGGATTCCGCATAAGCCGCTTAAGGCTCTCCTAATTTAATCCCGTAATGCGGCGTCAGAATGGGCTGAAGCCGTCGCTGTTTGTTGAAAAAGATGATAATGGAATCGGGGACCTTGGTGATGTTTACTGTGACAAAACACTCGGGAGAGGCAGCGGGAATGAAACCGCTTCTCCTGCAGAGTTTCCTTTTATCAGAAGTATAATAGCCTGTTTTAGGATTCTGGGCAGGGCCACCAGAGGGCCATGGATACCCTGGCAGATTCTGGGGGCCCAGCACTTGAAAGGGGCTCTTGAATACGTAAAATTACATGTAAAATAGGAGGGGGGGGGGCGAGGTGAAGGTGACATTTTGTCAGGGCGCCCTGAATTTGTGTGCACGCCTGTGAATCTTGGAGTCCATTGCACCTCCATTACTACATGAAATCCTGGGTAGAGTAATGCGGTCTTAGATGTTCTGCTATACACTAGAAGTACCAACTGTGCTCATACGCCCCTCAGCCCCAGATATTTATTGTTATCTAGAGATTTAAAGTTTCAGGGGGCTGATGGGAAATGTCAAGGCTGCTCACAGATCAGTTCTGCTCCTTGATGTAGTTTTGAGCAGATTGTCGAGTGGGGATCAAAGTGAGAGTGTATGCACCACAGACAGGGCCCCCCTGAGCCTGATAGCTCTGGGGAAGATCCCAGAACACCACGGAGACGCTATCAGCGGCGAGGTGAGCCCGAGTCCTTCCAGAGAGAGAGCCCGGCGCGCCGGGCCATGCCAGCGAGCGGGTGATTGTCAGCCCTCTCACAGCATGTTCCCAGACTATTTTTAGCACGCACGGCAGTATTATCAGGGGGCGCTGCTCGCCAGGTTCGCACGAATCTGTCGCTAACGAGCCTCAAGGGTGAGTATTTTTACCAGGGCGCTCGGCACTCCTGTGGATCTTTGTTTGCTGGATGGTGAACGCGGCGTGGTCACGGGGGCGTGTTTTCGAGTGTGTAAACACGAGGACGCCTCGAGACAGCTCGAGCGGCGAAAGGGAAGCCGTGACTGTTTATGCCGAGTAGGATTTCCGTGCCAGCAGAAATCGTTAGCCATGAAGTTAATTGGCGATGGGCGCATCAGAGTCCAGGGTCTGAAAGCGCCTTTATCGGCACAGGAAAAGCCACGTCTTTCTGTAAGAAAAAGCTGCCTTTCTGTGTGCACAGTTACTATCAGAAGTTTGCTATTTATAGTTTAGTTTCTAGAAAAAATATCAAATAGATGCCATGTTTAATTAGGACATCATTTACATTTTACATTAACATATCTAGCAGACGCTTTTGTCCAAAGCAGCGTGTGAGCAAGGCAGAACAGTGGAAACATTTGTGCCGTCAAGGAGTCAACTAGGCCTAAGCACAGCTAGGCTGAGCTTCCATTGAAGGCCCAGGAGTGTAAGCAGCATCAGAGCAGGAGCTACACAGCACCTAACAAAGCAGAACTCCAATAAGGCTAATCAAGGACCAGAAGTGCAACGCAAGTCTATTCAGGGAACATAAAGAGGCATCAGGCTAGTAGAGGAATTCATGGAACAGATGGGCCTTCAGGCGTTTCTTGAAGGTGGAGATGGAGTCTGGTGACCAGATGTGGTTTATCAACACGTTCCACCATCGGGGAGCCGCACAAGAGAGCCGTCTGGAGTGACACTTCTCATGTAGGGGGCGGAGCTCCGAGCAACACTGGTCTGCTGACAGGAGGACGTGAGATGGGATGAAGGTGTTGAGGTGCCTTTTGATGGAGATGGGTGCCTGTTCATTGATGGACCTGTAAGCCAGCACCAATAGGGGGCAAGTGAAGAGAGACCAAGAGGGGTGTGACATGAGAAGGTTTACGGCGAATGAGTGACAGGCGTGCTGCTGTGTTTGGAATGATCTGCAGGGATCTGACAGCAGAACCTGGAAGACCTGCTAGCGGAGGGCTGCAATAGTCTAGGTGCGAGGTAATAAATGCCTGGATTAGAAGCCGAGCTGCATACTGAGACAGAAAAGGCCTGATCTTCCTGATGTTATGCAGGGTTATACAGGAAGGTTGTTATGCAGGATGTTATACACGGTAATTTAAATTTACAGGCCTTAGTGGGCCGTTATGCCTGTTTTGCGCCGCGTAATGTTTCAGTCTTAGAACGAATAGGAAGAGCTGCATAACATAATTTCTCATATAATTTAGGGTGGCATGTTGGTGAGGTGGTTAGCATGGTTACCTCACACCTCTGGGCCCAGGGTTCGAGTCTCTGCCATGGCTCTGTGTGTGTGGAGTTTGCATGTTCTCCCTCTGTCGTTGTGGGGTTTCCTCTGGGAACCCATGGTCCAAAGGCTCCCCCCCCCACCCCTGAATAGGCCGAGTGATTACAGGAAATGGATGGATAAAATTATTCTCAAGCCGTAATGTACATTTCTTGATATAATCATGGAAAACGAGCACATTTCCGTCCATCCATTTTCCATGCCTGCTTGTCCTGTGCAGGGTCACAGTGGTCTGGAGCCTCCCCCAGAAACCACATGGGGAAAAACCCAGGACTGGGCGCCAAATTGTCGCAAGGCACACACACCATTTACACCTACACACAACTTGGCAACTCCTCGGCTTATTTTTAGCCTGTGGGGAAGGTAGGAGCCGGGGCGGAGACTCAAACCCTGGTCCCAGAGGTGTGAGCTAACAGTGCTAACCACTGTGCCATTCCCTTTTTTGTTATATAAAGGTACAGACTTGCATATTTTGGCCTGTACTGGCCTTACATGCCGATCTTTGGCCGTCACTGGCTTTTGAAATAAATTTAAACTGAAATGCACTGAAGGCTTTACTGTGCCTTTCGAGATGCTGGGGTTATGCTTCAGGTGCTCCGCCCCTCGCAGAGCTGATTGGTGGGTATCGGAAAGGAGGGCCGCCTCTCCCACTTCCCCCGCCTCGCCGTTGCCCCCCCCCCCCCCCGACGCGCGGCACAACTGCGCCATCCTCAGCACCAGCACGCTATGTCACCCAGCTCCTCTTCTGCTGGAAAAAAAAAGTACGAATGCATTATTCTCTCGTAAAAATGAGCCTTAATGAACAGACTGATTATTTTCTTCCCTAAATCAGTAACGGTTGGAGGCGGACACAGTTATATTTATCAGGCTTTCTGGTGCATGTTTCCTTGTGGGTTTCAGTGACTCTCCATTCCAACTATCATATGTGATTATGAACTAGTTTCCAGCCTCACGTTTCTGTTCATTTTGGCTGCCTCTTGTGTTCCCCTGTCCTCCAAATTAATAAGGACAATATCAGCTGTACTTTGATGCTTTTTATTGGTACAAAATACTAATATACACACACAGAACTTCTAACTATCGCCTTTGCATCTGTATACGCGCCTGGCCTGCATGTGGCTTTTGGCTGAGCCTTTCAATGTATTATAAAGCACAGCCGTGGACTTGCTTAGCCCAAGGACACGTCACATGGCCAAACCTGGAGCTCCACCTGTGATTCGGTAGTATTCTGTGTCTGCCTGAGCGGGGTTTTGCTTTTGTGGAAACGTTCTTAGTTTTTGCAGTAGTTTCATGTTGCAGTGCCTCAGCAGGTCAAAAGTATAGATCCTCCTGAGACAGAGAACACGGAGGTCTTATAGCATATTATCACGTCTGACACTTTTGAACTTCTTTGTATGTTGATTATCAAAGCCCAAATAACAGAGCAGATAAGGACGGAGAAACAAAACAGTAGGATTACATGATCTTCTGTGCCCTTTGGATCTTTCCATCCCTTTAGTATAATTAGCAATTATATTTACGAATGGCTTCTCTGGTTGTTCATGAAAATGACCTCTGATTCCTTAGTGGCATGTGCTGGGGGACGCTTGCAAACGGTGCATAGCAGACAGCCACCCGCCTTGATTCCTTAACAAATGTGTTGCAACATCTCTAAGATGGTGTTGGGTCTCTGAATTGGTCATTGGTACCAACAGTGCGGCCTGTTTTCCAGCCTCGGTATGGAGTAGAGGGATGTATTTCAGCATGTGTCTGGAAGCTAACACCGCTTCAGATCCCAAACCTCTCTTCTGGGGCACCTCTGCCATTCCGTGTGTTCAGTAATTTCACCACCAGTTCACTTAATTAAGGTAATTAGTTAATAACTCAATGAGGTACTGATTGCCCTAAATACCAGTGTGCTAGTGGTCAAGTAAAAAAATGCGTGAGCATATTGGATGGTAGCTATAAATACTGAGGTGCTTTTAGGAGAAGCTTTGAAATGATTAAGATGACAGACGTTGGCAGAAAAAAAATCATAGTTTTATACCAACATGAAGGTAATATAAAAAAATCATTTTCTTTGACTGCCTAAGACTTTTGCACAGTACTGTATGTGTATGTATACGGGTCTTTTACTCAATGTTTGTGTGCTTTGTTGCAGAGGGAAGAGGCCAGATTTCCTAAGCTCAACTTCAGCTTATCAGAATTGCAGGAGAGATTCGAGCGACAGCTGAAAATGGAGCAGGCCGCCTCTGTCACCATTGACTCGGTGGAGGCTGCCAAACCCATTACGGAGAACCAAGCGAGGATGGTATGTCCAGTGCCTCCCGGGGAAGCTCCTTCCACGCTCACAGACGTGGCCCAGTACTGACTGAGACTTGATGTCAGCTGGGAGTATTAACTTTAACTAGTTAACTAGTTCTTGTCTCTGTGGTTCCTCACCCAATGAGAGAAGGTCGTTCTTGGTTATTAGTTTAATCTTTAAAGTTTTGAAAAAGTAGATGGTCCCAGTTGGCCCTGTAGCTTTTCCAGATGGAGGTAGGGTGTAATTGTCCATTACAGTGTTTCCCAATCCAGTACTCAGGGACCCCCTGGCAGTCTACATTTTTGCTCCCTCCCAGCTCCCAACACACCTGTAGCGAGGATTCGCTGTTCCTGATTGACTGGGAGCTGGGAGGAAGCAAAAAGGTGGACTGTCTGGGGGTCCCCTGAGGACTGGGCTGGGAAACACTGATCTCTTATAATGGAGCCCCTCGGAGCAGACTGTGAATCACCTTCAGTAACAGCGGCTGCCTCCTCCTCCAAGCTAAGTGGAACAATACTGACCCACTTTCAGATTTGGGGCTTTGGCTTCTTGTTCTCCTCCGATCTCATTCGTACAAACACTCGTCCATTCATCCATTTCTTTTTGCAGATCTGTTATCCATTCAAGGCTGTAGTACTTTTGCGATATTTAAATAAATATTGTTTCATCTAATTATATTGCTGGCAGGTCTGTAGCATTGTAAAAAGAGCATTTTTTTGCCAATGGAATGAGTGAAACTTATTACGTTTTTTTTTGTTTGTTTGTTTATCTTTTATCTATAATTCCGCCAGCATAGTATGTTAATTCGCAGCCCTCCTAGGGGGCAGTAGCACTATGCTCAAAGCACCTGATACTGCTAGACCTTGCCTAGTGTTATAATTGTGAATTAATGGTTTCCGGTTCATGTCTTCCCACGTTTCGTTCCAGCTCAGTATTCCAGTCTCTTGGTGGCTAATTAGCTGATCGATTAATGCGCTGTTTCAGAGGGAGTTGCTGGAGGCGCTGCGTTGCCTCTGGCGAAAAGCCCTCCTCCAGGCTCTCAGAGACACCAAAGTGGTCTTGGGCCACAGCAGCCAGAAGAGCGGGAAAATGAACCTGTACCCGTACTTGTGTCTGCTGGACAACGACGAGTACGTGGACATCATGCTGCAGGTACGGGCCGAGTTAACGCCCGCCGTCGTCCAACACCATCACGCCGTCACGCCTCCTTCATTAACGGTTCCCAAACCTCTCTTTCCCAAGGGTCTGTGCGAACTGGCGCCCACCGGGGAAACCCTGGTGATGTTCGCAAGCTCCTTGGGCCACAAGGTCTACAAGAAGTACATCATTCGTCAAAAGAACAACAGCCAGATGGTGGACAAGCTGAGAAACATGTATAGTGGCTATGCTGAGCTGCTGGCCAAGGACTATGAGGTGTAGCTTTCTGTGACCGGCTTTGCTGTTTGTCTTACAGTTGGATTTCCTCCCAGACCAGTTATTTAATGCCTTTGAGATCCGGGCAGCGGAAGACAGGCGTGAATGGGAGCATTTTGTGTTTTATTTGATTTCTGTGATTTCTGCAGCTGACAGTACCTCTGCCTTTACTTTGTCTTTCACCGTAGGGGATACGTTTTCCCCCAGTTTGTGTTTTACTTTAGTTTATTAGCTATTTGAGCACTTCCTGTGCTTATAATTTAATCATGTTTTAATCAAGGTCAGAAATTTACCAAATTTACCGAATTTAAATTTATCATCTAATTTACCAAATAGGTCTTTTAAGCTTTCAAAGATCCGACGCGTGGATGTTGTTTGACTTATTTCCGCTCTTTAATTTGTTTAGACATGTGATGTATTGCCACGGGAGTGCTGGGCAGGGCTGGAGGCGGGGCTGGCGAACACGGGTTCGACGCTGGCGAATGATGACACCCAGTGGCCTCAGAGCCTGATGGTGCATCTGGGGACTCACCTGGTGGACCTCATGGTGCAGGAGCTGAAGGTGCACAGTGACATCCTGAACCCGGGCCAGACACAGAAACTGATCCCCGTGCTCTACCACATGTACACCTTCCGCAGCAATAGGCAGGTAACTGCTACGCCCCCTGCTGGTGAATGCATTCCAGTGCTCAGACGAGTATCATTATTGCTTGGTAGAATGAAAGGTCTTTTAAGTTGGTTTAATGTAAGGAAACAACACTGATTGCCGTCATTTGTCCTCTGAAATGACGAAAGGCAACAGCGTGTAGTTTTGTTGGAAAGAAATATTCCTCAATATAGACATATTCATACACAAGATATAAGTGGGGAGCAAAAAACAGTGATTTTAAACTAAGAATGGGGAGAAGATGTCAGTAAGGGAATAGGGTAACGTATTTAGCCAAAGGCTGTTTCTGTTGGTGACGGTCAAAAAAGTTATTGGTGAACTTTAATGGCGGGATTTGCCAAATTTGCATTTGTTTATCCTAGTTGTACAACTTTAACTACCTGTTCTGTAATATTGGCATAATAAGATCATTGCGAAATGCCTGTTTAATGCCTTACGAGTCGTGATTTTGTCTGGAACAGACAAAGGGAATTCTGAAAACAGTAGCGTTCATCGCTAGAACAAACTGGTAACATCCATTGATTTAAAAAACCTCCATTTATAGTGCATATAGTGGGTATGGACCTTGACATGTGCCGGGTAGGTATGGACCTTGACATGTGCCGGGTAGGTATGGACCTTGACATGTGCCTGGTAATCCCTTTCAGTAGGTTTTATGGACCTTGATCAAAATCTGTTTGGTTGAGGTGGGAAGAAATGCACTAGCTCTAATTTGCATAAAACATTCTGATCTGGAAATCAAAGATTCTTCACGGGGCCCCTTTTGATGTTTCAAGTTCCACAATTATCAGCATGCCAGTGAAGCCCCAAGCATCCAGATGATATCCATAGCCTGAGCAGGTACCTGACTAAAGAAAGCACCCGAGATCGGCAGTTTGTCTGCCACTTCAGTGATTCATTTATTAGGATAATCTCTGTGGTGAGTTAGATCTAAACCGGGAGGGATTTCCACACAGGCTGTTAAAATCGCGAGAGGACCTTAAGAGTCTGTTGTTTGGTACACTTACCTGGTTCCTGTGTCCGATAGAATCAGTATGGATTGTTATCGACTCGTCTAATGTAGCTGGAAAAGAAAGAAGGTTCTCTGTGGCAATAGGCCAGTTTTAGGGGCTGGTGGTGAATTAGAATTGCAGACCTGGGTTAGTATCGACTGAAGGCAGGGGACACCCTGGATCAGATACCAGTCTATTATGGGACATTTAATGCGATTACATTTATTTTATTTAGTAGAGGCTTTTGTCCAAAGTTATGTGAGTGAGGCAAATAGCACATGGCAGTCATATGGCTGAGTGGTCCATTAGGCATAAGTGCGGCTAGGCTGAGCTTCCAGTGACGGAGGGCGGTGAGCGGCTCAGCGGACTCAACCTGTGTCTGTGCGCAAAAGGTTGCAGGTTTGAGCCTGACCAGAATGGGACTGCATATGTGTCTGTGTGCGTCGTGGAGAGTAAGATGGGGTAGGCTGAAGGAGACTTTACCCCTGGCGATTAATGAAGTATCATTATTATAATGCCCTGGTACCCCTGGTAAGCAGTCCTTCAATGGGGTCCTTAACCTTCAGCTTCATGGGGGCCTTTATTATTATTATTATTAATATCAACATTGTTATCATTATTAATATTATTGTTATTATTATTAATAATAATAATAATAGTAATAATAATAATAATAGACAGACGGACTTCAGGCTCGGAGAGGAATTCCTGGAACAGATGGGTCTTGGGTGCACACGTACACACGTCAGCACAGGCGGTGGGCGATTCGGGGAGGCCAGTTCCCCCAGCTGCACGATCCCCATTTATTCACATCCACATCCCACTCGGTGATCCCACTGCGAGGAGCATGCCGTAGAGGAGCTTGGCAGGGTGCCTCCTAGCAGACCTGTCTGTGCCGTGTGCGCAATCGCCCAGGTCATTCATTACCCTGCGAGTCACACGCAGAGCGGGGGCTGTGTCCTTGGAGCCGTGTCGCCGCCGAAAACGGTGCGTCCTCGCAGCGTGGCTCTGATGCGCTCTGACGGGGGCGGAGTCCGGGGTCCGCTCACGGAGGGCGGGGCTGGAGGGGGAGGCCTTCTGATCGTCCTTCTCTTTGTTCTGAAGGCTGCTTCGCCGCCGATCGCGGCTTGCGTTTCTGCCGAGGAGACCGTCGCTCGGCGGCTTATGCTGAATGGCTGTGTTCCACACCGCGCCGTATCTGCGCTCGATCTGATTGGCTGGTAACCCTGGTCACAGCTGGCTGCTACCAGGCAAAGTTTTCTGTTAGAAAAACCATGGGCTCTGCTTTCTGTAAGGGTAAAATGAAATAACTTGAAATTTTATTCAAAGCAATGTACAGTCCCTGGAGTACTTGGGGGTCGAGGGCCTGGCTTAAGGGCCAGATGGTGACATCACTCTGCCAACCCTGGGATTTGAACCAGCAACCTTCCTACCTTTACCTTTTGAATTGAGCATATTTTTACGGGCAGTGAGTGTTGTATATTTATTTTATTTACATCACAAGCAGCATGGTGGCACTGCGAGTAGCTTTATGGCCACTTCTCTCCTGGCATCACCACCCTGACTCTGTGTCTCTGGAGTTCATGTGGTGTCTCTCCTGCGTGTTTCCTCTTAGTTCTCTGGTCTGCTTCAGCCGTCGAAAGATGTGTGGTTTAAGTCGTTTTTGTTCCTGTAAAATGGCTCTCTGATGATACTCTATATGTACCCTGTGAGATGTTGGCAATTGTGGCCATACATTAGATAAGCTGTTCTAGGAAACTGATGGATATTTGATTTCTGTGTGTGTTTTTTTTAATTGCCCTAGGTTGGATTCATCAAACCCCATCCGATTCTGATACAGCTCCTGTCGGAATCCATGGAGACAAAGCTGAACTTTGAGTCCTATGTGATGCCCATGCTGTGCCCCCCTTTACCCTGGACGTCTCCGAAATTCGGGGCCTACCTCTTGTCGCCCACCAAGCTGATGCGTGCCGACGACGGCGCCATCCAGCACCAGCTGCTTCTGGAGAAGTGCCGCAACCCCGAGCTCCACGCCGTCCTCGACTCCCTCAACCAGCTGGGCAACTGTGCCTGGAAGATCAACAAGCCCCTGCTGGACGTTATCGTCGGCATCTTCAACGACAAAGGCAACGAGAAGATGAAGATCCCGCCGCCCATGTCCGAGGCCCCTGAGGTCCCCCGCTTCATCCCCCAGGACCCATCTCACTCCTCGGCAGAGCACGCCCACCTGAAGCGCGAGATGATCAAATCCAAGAAGAAGGTGGCCGAAATGCACAGCCTCCGAATGTCTGCCCTTTACATGCTGTCCATCGCCAACCACGTGCGAGACGAGGTCTTCTGGTTCCCCCACAACATGGACTTTCGTGGACGCACTTACCCGTGCCCACCCTACTTTAACCACCTTGGGAGCGACGTGACTCGAGCCATGCTGGTGTTTGCAGAGGGTAAGCCGCTGGGAGCCCACGGACTCGACTGGCTGAAGATCCACCTGGTCAACCTCACTGGCCTGAAGAAGCGCAGTTCTTTGGCGGTCAGACTGGAGTATGCCAATAGCATCATGGACGACATCCTGGACTCGGCAGACCAGCCCCTGACTGTGAGCATCTTCCGACATCTGCCTAATTGCTCATCTTCCTCTCTCGCTGTATTAAGCAGCAAATAATTTGAACCAGTGTTTCCCAATCTGATCCTTGGGGACCTGCAGAAGGTTCACATTTTTGCTCCTTCCCAGCTCCCTACCGGGAGCAGAAATCTGGACCGTCTCACTGGGAGTTGGGAGGGAGCCAAAACATGGACCTTCTGTGGGTCCCCAAGGCCTGGGATGGGAAACACTGCTATAGCAAATTAGTAGATAAATGCAAATTAGTAGATAAATGCAGCAGTCTAGATTTAAATCTAAATTTGAACCTTAATAACTAATAATACCAAACATTTATGTAAAAGGTATTATGTAAAAAATTTAGAATGTCTGCTGATAAAGTTCTGGATATCTTGTGCTGTTTTGTGCTGGTTAAATCTGTCCCCGAAACAGAATTACCCCAGAGTCAGCTATAGCTGTAGGCAGAATAGGTTCTTGCCCAGGGCTCTCGAATTACCTGCGTTGCGGAAGAAGTGAAATAAATATCTCGATTGGACTGGAACCTTGCAGAAGGCAAATGGAAGTCTCCTGTGTCTCCAACGCAGGGCCGGAAATGGTGGACGAATGTGGATGAGCCGTGGCAAGCCCTGGCCTGCTGCATGGAGATCGCCCGGGCCACCCGCTCTCCCGACCACACCCGATTCGTCTCACACTTCCCCGTGCACCAGGTGTCCCCCCAACCGTCCGCTGGAGCCTGTTGCCGTGCTCCACTTGTTGGTGACTTCTCGAGACGTGGTCTGTGATCGAGATTAAACGCAGCTCGGAGTTTAGCTGCCTGGCCTACTAAACACCTCTTAGTGGTATATATTACCCTGAGCACACGGCGCTGACGCCTTTGCAGGTGCACGCAGAGTCTGTGTCCCGCTTAAAATAAGGCCTTTACTGCAGAGGTCCGTCTGCAGCTGCGTCTGATGTATGAGTCGCGGCGCCATTTGTCTATATTTATTATAACTGGCCCACAATCCTATAAATCCCCGTTTCATAATTCATGTAAGGACGACGGTGAACCAGTAACGAAAAACTTAACTTAAGCAAAGTCTGTCCCCTCCCTTCAGTTGCTGTTGGTGCGTATCACTCGTCTTCCTACGACATCCCATACTAATCCTAACCCTAACCCTAACCAGGACGGCTCGTGTAACGGCCTGCAGCATTACGCTGCCCTGGGCCGCGACCTGATTGGTGCCACTTCTGTGAACCTGGTCCCCTGCGAGGAGCCGCAGGACGTGTACAGCGTGGTGGCACAGCAGGTCAGCTCTCGCCCGTCCTCGTCCGCTCCAGCCTCCGCCGTTGGCCATCACCGCTCTCTCCTTGGCTTCTGCCTTCTATGACCTCGATACCACAGTCTGTTTGTCCGTTGGACTTACGTGGATTCTCCTTATTTAGCAAAATTCTAAAAGTAGAGTTGAAAAATAAAATTCAGACCTGTATACGCTTGGTTTAAAATTGCGTCGTGGGCAATCGGATGACAGGTGGACGGCCGAGACTCGTCGCCGTATGCGTCTGTCTGTCGGGCGTCCCCAAGGTGTTTGGCCGACCGCTTGTGTTCAGATTTCATTGCTGCCTATTTCACTTGCAGCTGAAAGTCAAAGGCCCTCCGCTCATATTTATTGTGACGTCCGTAGTGTTTGCATTACAAAAGGTATGTGGTCAGATGCGTCCCCGATCTCCTCAGCGAGTGCTTGAGTGATTGGATCACAACGCGTCTTGGAGGTCATTTACACACTCGCATTTAGTGCTTTCCGGTCGCCCAAGATGCGTTTTAAATCCAAGTGTGAACAGGGCTTATGAAGCTGGTGATTTCAGCGATCAGAGAGTAAGAACGAAATGAGAGGCGATCGATTATCTCACTGAATCATGCCGTCAGGCGTTTTTGATAAACGGTCTCTCTATCCTGGATATCTCTGATCTGACACAGGGTTTGATCTTTTAGAAATTAAATAAGTGAGCCTAACTTTTCAGTGTTATCAGGATTTCTCCTGCTAGTTTCTCTTTTCGACACCCGAATCGGGAAACCCAGGTTACAACCTGCTTTCTTAATCATAAATCTGCCAGTCTTGATCTGATGTTCTCCAGTAGATCATCTGTCAGTCAGCCAACCACAAGGGGGCAGTAGAGGGAATTTTCTATACATCAGCAGTGCTCTATGTGCCCTCCTTACCTGAACAGGTGGAGGAGTTCCGGGCCCGTGATGCGGAGAAGGGCGAGAAGATCGCTCAGGTCCTGCAGGGCTTCATCAACCGCAAGGTGGTCAAGCAGACGGTGATGACCGTCGTGTACGGCGTGACGCGGTACGGGGGCCGCCTGCAGATCGAGAAGCGGCTGAGGGAGATCGACGGCTTCCCCATGGTAAGGCAACCTCCCACCCCCCCCTGCCCCCTGGCCGCCACCACCACCGTGTGTCTGTAACCGTCACTCAAAATTATTGAGGTGATGTTTATTGCACCACAAATGCACGCTGACATTAATAAAAGCTAAAGGCTCCAACTTTGACCCTGCTGACTTCTGCAGTGCTCTGAGGTACCAATGTACAAATCTTTGGGTGTGGAGCTACACCGTAGAGCGCAGTTTCTCCAGTTGGCTGCGAATCTGTGTAATTGGTCACTGCAGCGACCCAAACACTTGCCAGAATTGACCAAGAGAGAGCCCCCCCCCCCTCAACGGTGGCCCAACACAGTGAGCCTCTGGAACTTTGGAATGGTCAACAGCTGGAGGTGGACCGTTTGCTTAACGATGGGTCACAATGTCATCGTTTCTTCCCACTGCTTTCGTGCTGGTGTTTAGACTAACGTTGACCATCCAAAGTTAGGTCATATGATGAACTCAATGGAAATGCTCTGAGCAAAGTATCAGATTCTAATCCCTTTCCAATAATGGTGAAGGAACAAGTACTGCCAGCTGGGGATCCAAAATGTACCCGACGGGTCCCATAAACCCAATGACACAGTTACAGGGGTGCAATTACCTGAGACAATTTGGCTATAATGATAGTAATATTGTCTCAGCGATAAAATCTCTAGTACATCAAAAGTCTTGGTCGTTAGATTTAATTTCCCTTCTCCACAGCGAGGCTCCTATGCTGATATCGTGGTGGCTGTTTTCTGAAGTGCTTCTGGAGAATTACACATGCGTCCGGCGTCTTCCGTGTCTGAGATGGGGGCCGGTATAAAGAGCAGTCTGGTGCCAAAGCCCCAACTCTGGATAAAAGCTTTTATTCCGAGCCCGGATCCTCCCCTCTGTACCCTCCCAGTCCCAGCACGGCGTCCCGGCGCCGACATTCAAGGCAGAAACATCTGCTGATGTGCTTAAAAAAAGAACGAGATCAAAAGAAGAGTGACTCGCAAGTTTGGTTTCGCGAAAATATTCCGGATGAATAATTAAGTTCTGCGACATCCCTGTAAGACTGAGACACACCCACATGAC
>JAODKN010000143.1:155817-172193 GCA_026774425.1 Petrocephalus zakoni | reverse complement strand
ATCACACACTGAGGGCAATTTAGGGAAACCAATTAATTTCAGAATGTTTCAGACTGTCGGGGGAAACGTACAATATTAAATTTAACGCAATTCAATTTATTTTTATGCAGCACCTCTCACAACACAGTTTCTGCAAGGCACTTGAGTAGACAGAGTATCAGTACATTATTAGTTAATGTATATTAAATGGTACATGACACAAAGAAAAAGACATGGGAACAAGATGGTAAAGGTGCCAGGAGTCCACTGGGCCACAGTGAGCTGTAAGTGTGATTGATGGCAGTGAGAGGGGTGCAGTGGAGGACGCACTTACTGCGTGGGGGAGATGTACGGCTCAAAGTCGTATTGCACCTCCGGCTCCTCAGCCGACGAGAGCCCCTTGACGTAAGTGCCGTACTGCAGGCCCGGCTCGTACAGCTTGCTGCTCTCGCACAGGGCCTGGTAGTGCACAGGCAGGGCCACTGTCTGCATGTGCATCACCTGGCAGTAGGACACGGTGGCCTGGGGAAGGATGAGACCAAGGGGAAGAGGTCAGGGGTCAGTCAGGGGAGGCCTTCGGCCCCATCTGCCCCCAGGCCCGAGGGAGACTCACGGATCGCAGGGTCTGGTCGCTCTGCCTGATGACCTCCTGGATCTGCCGCAGTACGGTGACCTTGGTGTCCTCTAGCTCCTGGTGCTGGGTTTTGGCGTCGGCGACGCAGGTGCGGTAAGTGGCCTCCGCCTCCTCGGCCTGCGGGCGACAGACGGCTGTGAGAGTGTGGCTCCCGAGCAGGGTTAGGGTTAGGGGATCCGCGCCTCAGGTAGGTGAGGTGAGCGCCTTCCGGGTTAGGGTTAGGGGATCCGCGCCTCAGGTGGGTGAGGTGAGCGCCTTCAGGGTTAGGGTATTTGGTCAGTTATGGAAGGATGGTGCCGTGTCACTGCTGACTTGTCAGACTTGTTCCTTTCCCATTGCATTGTTTGCCTTCCTCATCGTTTGATTCGTCCTTGATCTAAAGGCACCACACAGACAGACTGGCCAATCGCAGTAGGCCACTTGTGCGTGTGTGCGCGTGTTACCTTGCCGCGCGCCTCCTCCCCGTGCCGCCGCTTCCTGTCCAGCGTCTTGGCTGCAGAGCCCCCTCCCTCTTCCTCTGCCCGGCTGGCCGCCGCCTTGGCCTTGTCGTACTCCTCGCACCGTACCTGGTACGCCTGCTTGGCTTTGCGCAGGTTGCTTTCGGCCTCCGCCTGAAGGGGGCGCACACGCATAGCTGTTACGCAGGGACGGCAGCGGGGGGGGGGGTGCAGGTGGGCGTGTCCTCACCAGCTTCCTGCGGGCACGCTGCCACAGCTCCTTCAGCTCCTTGCACTTCTTCTCGTGATCGAACTTGCGCTGCGTCAGCGGCTGTGGGCGGAGGCACGTCCCCTGTCAGCACTGGTCCCACACTGGCCAAACCCACCACACAGGCCACGCCCACCACACAGGCCACGCCCACCACACAGGCCACGCCCACCTCACCTGGATGAAGTTGTGGACGTGCAGCGTGCTTGAGGCCTGTTGTGCCCCCAGGCTCTGTTCCAGGTCCTGCTCCAAGGCCAGATTGTAGGTGGACATAAATGGCATGTGTGGCTGTAGGAGACAGGGGCAGTGAGGGACAGCGGCCGAGAGGGACTGTGGCTGGGAGGGACAGCAGCTGGGAGGGACAGCGGCTATTAGGGACTATGGCTGGGAGGGAGAGCAGCCATTAAGGAATGCGGCCGGGAGGGACAGCGGCAATGAGGGACTGAGGCCGGGAGGGACAGCGGCCGGGAGGGACTGTGGCTGGGAGGGACAGCCACTGAGAGGGACAGTGGCTGTGAGGACACCGTTTCTGTTTTCGAGAGTCAAATAACTGCAGAAATAAACCTCCAGATATTTAGCAGAGGCACAACACATGCATACAAACCCTGACCTCACAAAGCCAAAGGCACGGAGGTGGGACAGGGCATCTTTGTCTGGGGCAGCTGCAGTAACCCACTAGTACAGGGGGATTACCTGCTCAAAGCTGGGTTTGCAGGCTTGGTAGAGCTTCTGCAGGCCCCTGGCAAATTCCATCTCTATGTAACAAAAAAGAAAGACGCAGCTGGATAAAGAGGCATGGCCACGCCCTTCCGACAGCACGGCCATGTCCGTCTCACATTCAGTGTGCAGCCTAAATGCGCAATGCACAGCCTACATCCAGATATAACCAAGCACTTATTTACTTACCAGCTAATGGGGATATAAAACTAAACTTTACACATTTAATTTAGAAATGGTTATTTGCAAAATTTACAGCTGGTAATTTTCAGTGCAGTACAGGGTCTCGTTGTGTGCGGAGTCTACGGCAGCAAGCACATGGCACGCATTCACAGACACACCATACACACTAGGGGAAATTCTGAGGGCATTTTGACTGACTGCATGTGTTGGGGCTGTGGAAGAAGACTCACGCAAACGGAGAGGAAGTCTGCTTTGCACACAAAGAGCCAACAGCAGGAATCAAAGCATTAGGCCCTGGGGGTGTGAGGCCACAGTGCCAAACAGGGAGTTAAGCCGGAGACTATCTGGGCCCAGCTGCTCCGCCATGCACATCGCATTGCATTCTGGGTAGGTTTTGCCTCGGTGAGGAGTTTGCATCATGAGTTATTTCATGCTACCCACCCAGCACTGATCTTTTCTCCACGTAGCCAATCACATCCTTCATGTACTTGGAGAGCCCCCTGGCGTAGCTGAGGGCGGACTCCACCCCCCCCTCGCTGTGCTGCAGGACAATGTCCACCTCCTTGGCGCTCAGGGCTGTGGGACACACACACACACACACACACACAGTCTGTAGTGTACTGCAGGACACCCTAGTGCAGGCCCTTACTTACACAAAAAGAAAAAAATTATTGTTTCAGAGAGATGACCAATCAGACTGTAGATGAGGCGGGACTAAGAAATATGATTTGTTGGTCAGACATCTGACAAGATCTGTTTGGTTATCACTCAATCAATCATTTTTCATTCTGCCCTCAGGACATTTTTTGTAGTAAAACTCCTATGAGTGATTCAGAGAGGGAGAGAAACATGTGACAGTAGAGAAGGAGGGATAGAGAGCGAGAGAGAAAAAACTGAACAGACCTACAGAAAGAGAGAGGAGAAGCAGAGAGAGAAGAGCCCTACTGGTATGCGAAGGCTCATTCGGACTTAGTGCAGCGGTCGTCCCCTTGCCTGACGCGGCTCCGTACAGATTCTCCAGGGACTGTGGGGGTGACACAATGGGCATAACGTCTGCATCCTTAGTACATCATTCCCAACTCCAAAAGACAGGACATCAGGATGTTTTACGAGAAGATTAAGTGGCAGAGCAGATGCTTTGGCTACTTCCGGGTTGCTGCAGAATAGTAATGCCGAGTCCCTCCTGGTCGGAAACCTGCTGTAAGGCCTAATTATTGTTTCCATCAGATTTATTTGGGGATTGGGCATCAGAATCTCCCACCCTCACACCCTGAGGCCACTTGCCTTTTCCCAGCAGTAAACGGGATTCGGCAACAAAGCCTCTTATGCCAGGAAAGCCGGTGCGTGCAAACGGCCGGCCTGACGGGGACGGTGAAAGCGCAGACTCACCCTGCTCCTTTCGGTGGGCAGCAGGGACAGGAGGGTGCTGCTGTCCACTTCACCCATCAGCAACTCTGACACACTGCAGGGGGGGGGGGATTTGATGCCGATGGGGAAGTAGACGGGAAGAGCAAGTGGGAGGAAAGATGGGGAAGAGAAGCTGTGAGATATTCTAAACGCCGAGGCCGGCATCACACAGAGCACGCCGGTGTGGTGCAGGAAGTGCACAGAATACCTTCATATTCAGCCGGATCAGACCAGCTTTGAAAAACCCAGGTTGACGTGAGAAGAATCTTAAAGAACCACAAGCAGTCAGTCTTACAATAACTTCCTGAGTGCGCGCGGCACGCTGACAGTCGCCTCCAGCCACAGTATGACCTCTGACCCCAGCACTCAGCCAGCCCCTACATGCATAGCTGCCCCCCCCACCCCAGGTCCAATGCAACCCCACCCCGACTCTCTGCTCAGCTTCTGCTGCTGGCACATCCCACCCCACCGCCACTGACGCGTCCGAATACCATGAAGTGTCCAAATACTAGGATAATTACGGTAAAACCCGACCGATGTCATCAGCCCACACAAGTAGTCATTAAGTGCATTTAATCTCGGGCACAGTGCTATCCTCCACATCCCTGCTCTCTCAAAGGCTTTATATCCTAAACACTAAGCATACTGCGATCAATTAAAGAGAGGTGAAGCTATCAATACAATCAGGAATATCAGCTAATTAATAATGGCCAAATGATGTAGGAACAGATCAACAAGGGAGCGTTTCAGAGCAGCTGCAAACATCCATGTACATGCAAGTTACAGGGATCACTGATGCCAAGAATGAAACGACCATCTGCCATTTAGGAGTTACTCTTACACTACAGTATACCCCCCCCCACTCTCACCTGTTATTATAGTCACCCTCAAGACAATGCAATATACAATTTCACACACCTCAAAAAAAATCACTTTCTTTAATATATAACTGGGACCATTTTTAAAAAGATTTTTGAGGTACAGCTCCCCTAAAATATATTATTTTAAAAAAGCACAAATTTACAGACATAAACTAAGAAATCTGAGAAAGGACTGATAAGCATCAGGTCAGGTGATTTCTAACAAGGTGCTCCGAATGACTGTGAGGCTTCCTGTATCCGGCTAGTTTGCCGCATGGCCCACTTCCTGTTTACTCTCTGCCGCATGCTGAGCGGGGACTCTTTCGATGGAGCCTGTCAGCTCGCAGGCTAACTCTGCCGTCTAGGGGATGGGGGGGCTACGGTGCCCCTCCAGGACAGAGGGGGGCTAGGCAGAGGTACTCGGGTATGCTGCGGGCTGGAAGCACCTCGCCCTGCTGCCAAACCCAGATGAGCTGTGTTTAGTCTGATAGTTACCCCAAATGATGAGTAACTGTTGAGTATATGAGCACACTGAGCGTGTCTAGGGTATTAGAGCCAGTACTGACATAGTGTCTAGGGTGTCCCACGTGTCACCAACTACAGGCCCCCTCACAACCCAATGCTGTGGTTCATCTAGATATCATTTATCTATGTATACAGACAGATATATGGTGCTTTTCCACTGGCATATAGGAATCAGGCTGTACCCGACCCATGTGCTATAGTGCGGTTCCATCTTACATCAGGTTTCCACTGCAGAAGGGTTCCGCTCGGCAAAGGCGGTGCTGGATTTGGAGCGCGACGGTAATGTAAACCCAAAGAGCGGCGATTCTTTACAGTTCACACAGTTTACAGCAAGATTTACTGTGTGCTCATTTCCTAACTCTCTAGCATATCTGTGAGAATTGCTATCTTATGTTAGTGTCAAAAAGCTAGCGGAATTAACATTCGCCTGCATAAATTTGCGTTACGAATCCATTCCCTTCAGCTGTTCAATAGTACTTTTTAAGCAGGAGGTTGGACATTTCCAAGTACCGAGTTATCGGGGATGCACCGGTACGTTGCGATGTGCAATACTACTAATAACGAGTAATAAATGGGATATACCGTTTTTTCCTTCAGATAATCCATGCATATCGACGCAGAACACTGGCTTGATTTGGTCACACTTTCGGCTCTGCTAGTAAGCAGGGCCACGGCAGTGCAGGTGCGGGTTAGGTACGTGTTTTACAATGGGAAAACGCCAGTTTGCAGTATAGCTCAGGTACAGCTGTTCCGTCTGGCAGTGCAAAAGCACCAACAGATACACACACACACACACACACACAGGTGAGTCTTTCAGACTCTGGGGCACCATCCTGGCTTCTAATACTCATAAAAATACTTATACTCATAGAAAGTACTCAACATATAAAATAAAAAATAATAATAACTATGATTAACTGAGTAGCTACCTTCCCATCCATCCGTCCATAGGATCAGGGCCCCTGTACTTAGTGCCTAGCTTCCATTGAACTCCACACTGCGTTCTGTGATCCTCCGGGGGGCACCCACCTGCTGCTGAAAGCCACAGCGATCATCTCCACAGCCTTCTCAAAGTCCTTCTTCTCCACCTCGCTGCAGCCTTCATAGTGGAACCCTGAAAGCAGAGAGATGCCGGCCGCTGTTCTGGATCAGGCTCCCATTTTCGCACGGCTACTCTCACCGCTGATGAGCCTCAGAATCCAGGGGCTCTGACTGCCTGCACTCAACCCACCTTTGACCTTGGAGATGAGCCTGCCAGCGGCAGTGAGGGTCTCCACTGTGTTGAGGAGGGGGTACGCGCCAAAAACCTGCCTCAGGATCCGCAGCACCTCTCCCAGGCACTCGTGGGCCAGGGCTTCTCGGTTCTCCAACTCACCTGCAGAGGGAAATCAGGGCACAGAGGAGGCCACGGGTCGCACAGAGGTTGATACCGCCACCAACAGCACTGCTCGTGGGTCTCCAGAGGCGTCTGCTTGCACTGCGGAGATGTGACTACAACCTTAGACACGGGGCTGGGAACCTGCACGCAGTCAACAGCCGTGCATTTCCTGCGACGGCTCTGTAGCTTGTTTCTCCCGCTTCCTGTCTCCTTTTCAGACAGCGGGGCACCGCCGCGTCGGGCATGTCTGCCTGCACTGGTGGCATGCCACAGCTGAATGGTGGCTACACTGTGACTCGCACTGACACGGCCCAGAATCCCGCGCAGGGGCGGCTTAACGCGGAGGCTATCCTAGGCTACAGCCCTACCTAATACAGAACACAAAATACGTGCAAGACGGAATACAAAATTCCATAAAACTCTGCATGTGTTCATATCATAGTGTTTCAGCCCTCACTGAAAAAATAACTATTACGGAATATTGAATAATAATTCAGTATCAGTGATCCAGCTGGAATGAGGGTCACTACATTAACACACACACTGGAAGTGGAGCTGTACGCTAACCACACCACCCACCCCTTCCTGTTCTATTACACCCTGCACTTAAAGATAACCCTAAAAAAGCAACCGGCCCACTTAAATTTCACCTTCCGGTTAGCAATCACTCTTGCTTTAAAGAGAAAAAAAAAGACATGAAGACTTCTTGCCTACAAGAAGGCAGGATGACCTATAGGTTGTCAGGTTTTATACAAACCTCAGGAGCACTGCTGTGACTGATCTGGAGGGGTGGGTTAACTTCCCTAAAATGCCCCCCCCCCATTCATTTTCATAAGCATCCATTAAAATGTGATATGGCATCCCCAGACCTAGGGGATTACTCTGACCCCCTATGGGTCAAAGCCTAGAATCGCCCCTAACAAACATGTACATGTAATAGAGCATAGGTTGCAGAATCCATAACGCGAATGAAGCCCAACAGCCGCGGTGATGTCACGCCTCAAAATCGCAAGCGACATATTAGTCCTGTGCACTAGAAAGTCAGGTCACAGGTTTGGCAGATTAACCCCCCCATGCACCTATTAGCAATGCAGGATCCACGCCGGGTGGCACCCCACCTGGTGCACACAGCCACTAACAGATAAGACGTCAGCCGTCGCCGTGGCAACTCGCAGCACCATCCTGCGGTGGCAGTCTCCGGGTGTCCTCGCCAGCAGGGCCGACGGCGGCTTTCATAGAAAAGTGCAGCGTTTCCGAAAAGCCGCCTTGGCTTCCTGCAGAGGCATCTCAGCCCGGGGGGGGGTGAAGGTCGCAGTCGCTCGAGCGGAACACTGCCCTGCCTCCAGCTGCACTCGGGGCATGCGGCCCGGGAGAAACGGTCCTCTTTTTCGGGCCAAAAAGGCCTGAAATCTCAGGGATTTCTCCGTTTCGCATTTGCTCTTTACAGCCAGAATACGTCCTGTGTGCGTATCTGCGGTGTCACCTTAGCTACGCAGTACTGCTCTTCTGTGGGGCCGCCGTACTCCCTGAATGTCCTTAATGAGGCACTTCGGGGACTTAAATAGTCTTACTGGGTCCTCGCTTTGTTAGACAGTGCTGTGTAGCTCCTGCCACACTGCCGCTTACACGCATCCCTGGGCATTCACTGGAAGCTCAGCCTAGCCGCCCATATGCCCATTTGACGCCTCGACAGCCGAATGTTTGTAACGTGCGTCACTTTGGACAAACGCGGCTGCCAAATACAAGTAAATGAAAGTGTAGTATCTAGCAGTGAGGAATATAGCCCGGCCCCCCACGCAGTTAGCCGCTGTGCTAACCGCGTTATGCTAACCACATCATGCCACGCCTGACCGCCTCACCTTCTGCCACTACCACGTCCTTCAGCTTCTCCACGGCCTCAGCGAAGCGCGCCACCTCCTGGAGCAGCGTGGGAATGTCCTCCGCCTCGATGGCCGGCCCCTCGCCGCTGTCGGGGGGGGCGTCCTGAGCGGGGGCCCCTCTTCTGAGGCCTTTGCTGAAAACCCAAGACTGCAGCGGGAAGCCGGCCGTGCTGGACTGGTGGCAGGTGGAGGAACGCCGGAGGGTGGCCATGGGGGAGGCCAGCCGGGCATGCTGAGCCAGGGGTGTCCCCGGGCAGGAGGACGAGGGGCTCGGGTGGCCGGAGGGGGGAGGATCATGGGGGTCAGGCCCATCCTGGGGGGGCTGTTCCTGGAGAACTGACAGCTGCGAGACACAGCAGAGAAGGAGCTAGGCATGGTGACCGTAGAGTGAAGAAGGACTGACCCCCCGCCACACCCGATCCCAAAAGACCATATCTAAACTAGGGGCCTTAGTAAAATGACATACCATACTACAATGCTCATTACCATTACTGTATGAATCATCCTCCGTAACATACAGTTCATTAGCATAACATTAATTTTGTCTGACTTTTTACATTTTTGAAGTATACAGCTTAATTATCTAAACTGTTTATTTTGCTTCTCATGTGGTTGATCAGCTTTATTGTATTACCATTTATATGTGTAATAAACAAAAGTATTTCAAATCCAGGGCAATAGTTACAGAGATGAAGGGGGAAAAAATGACAAAAGTAAAAAAATTAGCAAAAAATATGCATCTTCTCATACAAATTGTTTATTGTGGGGTACATGCAATAAAGTTGAGACATTATGTAGTTTGTCCTATTTTATCTCAAAACTAATATGATTTTTGCTATATATTTGGGGAATATTAATATTCATATCAATTAATTAACTAAAATCATGGCAACAAACGACAATCTCAATATACCAAAGAGGTAAGGTGATGTCAATTTCTCTACACAAAAAACACTATATTCCACTGCAACTGTTTTTCTTAAATGCTAAAATTTGTGAGAATGACCCATAAATGCCTATGTGATGGAGTGGCAGCCTATCCAGGGTGGATCTCTGCCTTGTGTCCCATCCTGTCTGGAAAACGCTACAGCTCCCTCATACTGGACAAGATGGATGCATGGATGTGTTAAAAATCAGCCCATCAGAATAGGTGCACAATGCAATGCTACTCATGGATGAGAAACTGCAGCGCGGAACAGGGCGTTTAAGGCCACGGACTAATAACCGGAAAATGTTTGCTTTCGTTCCCCAGTACTGCATGAATGAGCAGAATACTTAACCTGAAAAGTACCACTGCAATATCCAGCAGGTTAACGGAGTGGGGATTTGGATTAAGATTCGTCAGCTGAGGAATGAAATGTTACGCAAGACTACCGAGGGATTTTAGAAAGCAACGTTAAAAACAGACACTGGGAACTGGCGACCTTTTCTGGCCGATTGAATATTACAGCAGAACAATCCCAAAATGTCAACAGCAGAGAAAAAAAGAGGACGTGGATGCAATCGGCTTCATGTTAGAAAACAGATGTTACTCAATGCTCTGCTGCTCAGTCAGACCCATCACCACCTACACTCTACTGATGCATGGGCCCCTAGGAGAAATATTATGTTAGCTGAACTGAAAACTCTATACTAAAAATACTATACCACACTACACTACACTACACTATACTCAGGGTTGGGGAAGTTACTCACAAAAAAAAATTGATCAATTACAGAGAAGTTCGGTTGCAGACCAAAATTTTGTTTCAATCAACCATCTGAGTATAATGAGTTACAGTACTATAGTAGAGTACTACAATACACTATATACTATACTATACACAATCGCTTAAATTAGATGTTATATATTAAAAAATAAAGTAAGAAAAAGAAAATAGGATGTGAAGAAAACAAAAATAAGTTCGGTCCTGAGGAGATAAGGGGAAGAGAAAATGAGCATCTACTGAATTAATAAGAACTGCGGCTGGAGCGGCAGCGCAGCGCAGCGCCCCTCGTGCAATGCGCCAGGAAGAAGCCGCACCTTCGGCTGCCAGCAGCAGCTTCCGCAAAGCCGCCTGCCACCCTGGGGGTCCCCGAGTCCGTCTGCGGGACGCGTCATTCCCGCAGGCAGAACTGTCAGCAGTTTGGCGCATGGCGATGCCCGGCTGCGGTGCGCAAACACGCCGAATACCTGCCACCCATCAGCAGGGAATTAAGCGGAAATGCGCACCGGGGCTGCGGCGGGCGCCTACCTGCTTCAGCCACACGGTGGGCTTGTTCGGCAGGATGTCCAGCCTGCCTTTGCCTTTATCTTTATGCTCGCCTTTCTTGCTCTTGTGGTCGGTGACCGAGTAGGGGCTGTAGCTGGACTTGCCCCCGACCCCGCGCTTCAGCATGGCGGTGAAAGTGCGCTGCGCTTCTGCCGAGTAACGGGTGGATCAGGGCAGCGAGGGCACCCAAACCGGACCGTGTCAGCTAGCAAAGGGGCATCGCCTCTATGCCCAGGCAGCCCATGACTGGGAAATGACCCAACCAGGCTCGGTGGAACGGTCAATAGCGGAAAACGCCATGCGATCTCGAAGGCGGCGCGGAGACTCGGAAATAGAGCATCTCACGCCCAAGTCACTCGCAAGGGGGAAGGAAGGAGGGAGATGAACGTAAAGGACGGGCTGTGGCTGCAGACAGGGCTTCCTGCTTCGGCAAGCATGCGGGCTTCGGCAGCACGCAACCCCCCCCAATGAGACCCAAAGCCGGACAGGTCGGTCCCGATGCACGGCTGGCATCCACCTGCTGCAGGACCAGAGGTTTGCAGGGAAGCCACGCTTTCTTTTAGTTTGTAAGCGGTTACAGGAAGGCATTCGTAGACGCGCCGGGAAACAACCACCTTAAAAGTACCGAAGTGCAATCGGACGCGGTTCGATAAACCTGACCGGTCATAATAGTAGGTGTAAACGGACCAACACAGAACCGTTCAGAAGTATTCACTTTTTTATGTAACCAAAACAGAAATACTCTTAAGTTTACGTACCAATTATGCTGTAGTGAAAATAAATTTAATCTCTAGGAATCTACATTCTGAAAACGTGGAACAACTCATTTTTATTTACAAGCGGATTATTAAAGAGAAAGCTTTATGCTTAAAGGCATGATCGTATTAGTTAAAAAAAAAAACCAATTATGCAAACCACAATAACTAAGATCTTAATTTATACAAGTATTTTTATTTAAAAATGTACATAAAAAATAAAATGGTATTCCTATCGTAGGTTCGAAGTCTGGCAATGTGGTGCTGTATGTAACACCAGTGGGTTGTAGGAACAGTACCACAAATGTTCCAAACCTGAATTAAAGATCTGAACTTCAAATGGTTGCAGTATCAAAAGGTCACACGTAGGAGGCAGTATAGCTATGTACATCCATTCAGTTCTCTCCTTGGCCAGTGTTAGCAGTCCATACAGTCTATAGTTCTGTGGCAGGGCCCCATTCGATGTCGTCCATCTCATCATTGTCGTCGGAGGTGTCGCTGCCTTGTATCTGAGTACGTCTCCACTGTACGGCCTCTCTGTGGGCCAGCCTGCCTCCGACAGGAAGGAATACATATCTCCGTAAAACCTTCGGCAATAGCTCAATCGCATGCAACATGCTTAAAATACAATTTATCTATCATTTACAAACATTTCCAAAAGATGCACTTACACGACGAACGGCGGGGAAGTCTTCCTTTCCTGCGGTTCTGCCATTCGGGTCTGGGGGCGGAGGATAGAGTTTTAAATCTTACAGGCATGGCTGAAAAAAAATCTCTGCTTATCTCTGACCTGTGAAACCACACGTGTCACGAACAGCTCTCACACTGTGGTCAGAGACCCTAAATGCTAATGCCATCTGCCTTCCTACTTTCCATATCGTACTTCTAACCCTATTGTACTGCAATTCAGGGAAAACCCACAAACTCAGAGGAAGATACTCTGGTACGGCAAGCCCCAAGGGGAAAAAAACATCCTCTGCTGAATTACACTATTAAGTTCCTTGCAAGACCAGATTTATGCATGACGTAGCCCAAATCCAAATATCACGGGAATCACTAAGAAGAATCTCATTTTACTAATAGGCATGAAGTGGCTCCATCTGAACATACACACACTGCCTGGCCTGTCCAGGAACACACAAGCGGACACCCACCTGCTGCAGTTTCTCCTCTATTTCTGAGAGTGAGGCTGGCTCGTGGTCCTCTGGGAGGTCCTCTGAAGTGGGCGGCTCAGGGAAAGATTCCAGGGAGGAGGGGTGTGGAGCTTGGAAGTCCGGCGGGCCGTCAGACTGGGGGCTGGACCCCGAGGCCGGGACAGGGCTGCCGGAGACTTGAGGAAAGGGCCTCGGCTTGGGCACGTGCAAGATGGGCGGCAGCTCCCGGGAAGGAGACTCTGGCGTGGGTTCGAAGTCATGAGTATAGTCGGGAGATGGACTGTCCTGCCCCCTAGTGGGCTCCGAGGAACGGGCCACGCCCATGTTTCTGCGGCCATCTTGTCTGGGGTAGTGGTCAGCCAGGTCTTCGTTGTCGGTGTAGGCCTCGCCGTCAGTATAGCCGTCCCCATCTGTGTAGGCCTCCCCGTCCGTGTCCTCGTAGTCACTGGTGGCCCGGCTGTCACAGCTCAAGTAGTCGGTGGAGTCGGTGCGGGTCAGGGTGTCCAGCTCGTCTTGCTCCCCGCCCTCTAGCTGCAAGCACAGACAAGATGGTGGTTCAAAACACAGCATACCCCACAAGACATTCCACATGGCAGCTCCCAGACTCTGCCCACTACTCACCATGACCTCAGACACCCAGACCGGCTTGGCCTGCTGCTGGTGGATCTTGTCCTTGAGCACCTCATACCACACGTCAGAGTTGGGCTGAAGCTCGATACGATCTGGGGCGGGGAGCGTGGAACGACGTCAGAAGGAAAATTAGGGTTTGATCGATGACCTCGACACGCAATGCTTACGACTAAGTAGCGCAAGACGTCTAGATATTATCGATGTATTCAGGGGACCAAAGAAGGTGCTGAGAAGGCAGGAGGGATGCCCCCCGTCCCGGTGTGGGGGCTCACCTGCAAACAGGTGGCTGTAGTACTTGCGGGTCTTGCGCGCCTGAGCAAAGAGACGCCGGGAGCTCTTGTTGGAGTTCGGACAGAGCCGCTGCCTCATGACCTTCACGTCTTTGCGGCTGTGCGGGTCGAGGAACAGCACCAGGGGGTGGTACTGGATGTAGCTGAGCCTTTCCACGGCTGTGGGTGTTATGTCCACCAGAGGGTGCATGTTCTGCAAAATGGACCGGAATGACGGAGACAGACAGACAGACACGCACACACCCCCCATCTGTCCCCACATCAGCTAATCTCAGCAGGGTGCCAGTGTCGATCCCACTCACCTGTTCAGCTATCTGCCTCACCGTCTCCAGCTTTATAACTGAGGAGGAACCTTCACCTCCACTGCGAGCAACCATGTCTGTCCAGGAGCGAGAAAGCGAAGCAGGGTTAGGGCTGTGATCCCATGTGAAACACAAGCCTCTCTTTGTCGATCTGAAATGTATACTTGGACCCTCAATTACAGGCTGCATACCTGCCACTTGAAATTCCTCAGGCATATCGCTGGCTAGCTTCTCCATGGCAACGTCATTCAGAGGACCCATAATGACAATGGGCCGCTTAAAACTGGCTGTGAGAAACATAATCAGACCAAATTCAGTAACATTTTCCCTCCAGAAATTGTGGACGTCAAATGGTGTAGTATAGATTTCTTCCGTCATTCTCATAAATAACAGTATAATATCCCTAAATTGCATGTTTATCCCTCTCTGGTGTTTCAGAATATCATCGCTGTCTGATAAAAATTGCATTTTGATAGCTGTGACTTTTTACTATAGATCGATTACACCAACTCTCCTCGGTCTACTGATAGCGTCTGACATCTAATTAACCAATAAAAAAATTGTTTGTGACATCATACATTACTAGCTGGGATTTATGTTTATACTAGTAAACATTTGTATGGCTTACTCTATATTGCTAATTTTAACAACATTTCTAGCTAGATAGCTAGCCAACAAACTACCTACCTGATGTCTTTCTCCACTGACATATTTGCTTTGCTGATAGTAAGTCCATCTAAAACATTAAATCACTGACAGCTGTGTAAGAATAAGTTTCTTTTTGTGACACTTTTTGTGTTTCGACGTTTTATTTGCAAAGCAGTTTTTGGGTGAGTGCATCCCCCCCCCCCCACTCCCGAAGTAATGGATTTTTGGAGATGCACGTTTTTAGCTGGACAGCGATGACACGGTAATGATTTGGGCTAAGCGGACAGGCAGCAGGGCAGGACGCTCTGATGAAAAGGACACTCTGCGTCAATAACTCTGACCACAGGCTTCCATCAGCCCTGCCCTTTACCTTCTCTCAGCAGGACCTTCTCGTAGGCGGGGTATTTCCCCTGGATGGTGAGCTGCAGGAGGTCTTCCCGGCTCTTCCGGACGTTCTTCTTGGCCCCCCGCAGGCCCCGGAGCTTCCAGAACTCCGCCCTGGGCCCCGAGCCCTGCCGCTCGTTGCCGCTGGCCCGCTGAGTCCGCTCCAGGTTGGCGAGGGTCTCCGCCCTGGTGCCGAAGGAGGAAGACCCAGGAGTCAGCATCTTCCCAGAAATATTCCATTCTCACCCCCCCAACCCCCAGCCACGAACCTGGCCTGGTTCGGGATGGTCCCCTTCTCCAGCTCGTGCAGATCATTGCCCATGCGGACGGCCAGCCAGTTTCCCAGCTTGCCGCGGTGCATGGTGTCCACGACCCGGAAGACCTCGCCGCGGGTGAAGCCGACCCCCAGGGGGCCCTCCGCCTCGTGGTCGAAGTGCGTGCGGATGTAGAAGGAGTCTCCCAGACTGGACTTCAGGATCTTCTTGTAGACTGGTGGGGGGGGGGGGGGCAGAATGTCACCACAAGTGGAAAAACTATGGGGGCCTTTTCTCACCTACTAACCCCCTCGCCCTCCACAACTGACAGCCTCATGCCCCCTCCCCCCCACTCACTGTCCATCTTGTTCTGGGTGAAGATCTCCACTGGCTCCCCTTTAGGGAGGTTCAGCAGGAACATGGCGGCCTCCTCGCGCGTCATGTGGCTGAAGTCCACGCCATTCACCTGCAAAAGCGGCGGCAGGGAAACGCTTTAGAGACTCACAACAGCACTTCCACTGTTCCTGCCCAAAAGCATCTCACCCTTACATATAGGGTGGATTTTCCTTCTAATAACAGATAAAATACATCTATTGCATTGTACTAAAACACTAATACACAGATACATATACTCAATTTTCACACTTAAGCACAGAGACCGCACCAAAATGTTCCTCAAGTAAAAGTAACAGTCATCCAGTAAAATACTACCTAAGTAAAAGTACTTTACATTTAGATCTGTGGATCTTACGCAGGGTAGCTTTGTGCGTTACAATGCAGCACACTAAGGAAACCCCAGTCGCATATTTACGTGTCGAGGTCGCCGGTGCAGATTAGCAAATATGCTGAGTAAGGGTGCTCGTGCAGAATGTATCAGAGTATAAAGTCATTATTTGCTGCAGAAATGTTGCAAAGTGAAAGTTGCAACAACTTAAAATACTCAAGTTCAAAGCACAGTAACAAATCATTTGTACTTAGCCCTCTGTCAGTACATGGTAATAAATAATTAAACAATGAGCGTGCAGATGGTCACTAATTAGCCTGGACGGCCCCTTTAGCACTGCCTGCTAATATGCGTTTAATGATGTTAAAGGCAAATCCTACTATGCGTCTTATTGTCAGGATAAGCTATTACAGCCCACCCAGTGCCAGGTGCCCAAGGGACGTTGTTTTTTGGGCTAAATCTCGTCAGCCTATTATGGCTGTTATTTAGACTGAAAATAATCGAAAATTGTGCTGTGTTTAGTGGGTCCGATTTGGCCCATACAGAATTTTTATTGATGTCTTTTTAACAGCCTTTCACTTTACAAGGAAATCTGACGGTTAGACGTTGGGCAGAGTGCCCTTTCAGCTAGCTCGCTGTGTAACGGCACCCTGTGCAACGGCACCCTGTGCAACGGCACCCTGTGCAACGGCACCCTGTGTAACGGCACCCTGTG
>JAODKN010000143.1:145349-155717 GCA_026774425.1 Petrocephalus zakoni | reverse complement strand
ACCCGCTCTGTTAGTCTGTACATACCCCACCTGTCAGAAAATGCATTAACAAAAAAATAAAAAAGCGAGGATTTTAATTGAATTCAATTCTAACGTAATACTCCTGAAAGCCCTCCCCTCGGTGCTGTCCCTGGAGATCTTATCGAGCTGGCATTTGGGAAATCGCCTGCGTTAGCCAGATAAAAGCTATTTATAAACAGATGCGCGGGAAGAGGTCTGGCCGGTTTGCTGGCTTCCTGGACGTGGCCGGCCCGCCTCTGACCTGCAGCATCTGGTCCCCTTCCTTCATGCCCTCCTTGTGCGCGGGGCTGTGTGGCTGCACTCCTGCCACGAAGATGCCCACGTCATTACCGCCCACAAGCCGCAGACCCACGCTGGTCTCCTTCACGAACTCCACCTTCTTCAGATCGGAGCTGTACCTGCGGGAGGAGGCGGGTTGGGTGCCACGTCACAGCCACAGCCTGCCTGAGTTTTAAACTCAAATCATGTAGGGCACACCAACAGGCCAGCTGTTTGAGATGTATAACTAATCTAAAGTATCTATCAATTTAATAACATGTAGCATGCGACAGTATGTTCACTGTACACTTTCGACAGTGTGTAACAGTTTAGGCTTTAAAAAAAAAAAAACTCACCCAGCTGTTGGAAAGTTTAGAGTATCTGGCAAGTCCGGGGGTAAGGAATAAAGTGGCTCTTCATGTTTGGCTGGAAAGAGAACAGGTTATATTAAAGGAAGCAGTTCTTGTGCTCACACGAGGGGACACGAGAGTGTCTCTCCATCCACTTACTTCTCACATGCATAGGATGAAAGGGCAAGGTACTCTTTGGGTATTCTCTCTCTCACACACACACACACACACACACACACGTACACACAAATCCAGGTGTCACCCATGTCACTAGAGCCAATTAACATTTATTTAAACTTCATGTACAAATCAGGATCAGACAGCAGCCGATGTCGCCGCAGCAGTTGGGGTAAAGGGCCCAATAGTGATATTATTACTCTACCAGCCATGGGACTTGAACCCATGACCTTCCGGACACAGGCCCAGATTATTAAACTGCTGAGCTACACACCATAATGATGCTTGAATGAAATATGAACTTACAGTAGCCTGTGGGACTGCGTGGCATGGACACACCGGTGCGGAGGGTGCCATTGACTGGAAAGCTGCAAAGACATTGGCATCGATCTGTAAGCTTTCAGCCAGACCAGTGCCCCCTGCATTCCTGAACATCGGTTCCCAGGAGAGTCTCCGGTATACGGGCCGGGTGACGTCATCAGACCCCGGGATGTCACGGAGCACCCCCTTGGGGACAATGCGGACAGCTTGTGACATCAAGTACCTGGGGCCAGTGTCGTGGTCCGTGCTCTCATACCTCTGAGGGGGGGAGGGGCCGCGCTCTGACCCCGAGGAATCTGAGGTGGGGCCAAACATGCTGAGTGAGGAGGAAAGCCTGCATCTCCAAACACCTGAACAAAGGTGCCCCTAGTGGAGGCCAGTAGGTAAATTCTGCCCGCTACAGGTCTGAGCAGTAGGGGGCAGTACGGCACAGACTGACCTTCCATTGGGGGTCTATCGGGTGACGGGCTTCGTCGCAGGGGCTCCTGCTGGAGTGACATGGGGGACGACCGCGTTTCGGGGAACACCCTTTGGGACAGAGGACCAGCATTCATATAGCAGCATGCTGGAATTGGTCGGTTTAACAGAAGTAAAACTTCCTAGTCTAATTTAAAGCTTGGGATCAATACAGAAGATTGTAGTTGTGAAGATCAAGGATTTTTATTTGTTGCTGTTCATGCGGATTAGTGCAATAAAATTTAGTAGCCGACATAACATAGCATAAAATAACATAAAACAAACATAACATAACAATTAGTCTAGTATTAATAAATACTAAACAAACCCGATGTGGGTAATTCAGATCCAGATAGTAAAAGTCTAGACCAAGATTTTGTTTCAACTAACCAGTTGAGTATAAAGAATCATAAGTCGCAGAGAACTCTACCGGTTGGTTGTAACAAAAATCTTCTGGCCTGGTCCTGCCTTTTACTCTCTGGACCTGAAGTACCCTGTACATATTACCCTGCTGTGATGTAAGCAGTCGAGTGAGACGATGGGCACCACGGCCTGTCAGATTCCCCTGAGGGCTTTTAAATGCATCCTACCTACTCTCCAGTGGACATTCCTCCAGGCTTACCTGTATCTTTCATGGCTCTGCTGGGTCTCTCTCGTTTGGGGGACGCTTACTTCTGGGACAGACGCGTAGCTGGCCTCTGAATCTGATCCTGATTGACATGCACAAACATGAGGTTAGGATTCGGTTCAGTTGTGTATACAGTAGTTTCCCGCATGGATAAAAGGACAGTAACTGCATTTTCATCATTTTCATCCACGGGTCAGGAAGCAATCCCAGACCATCACAGGCCAGAGGGAAGTGCACACAGGAAGTCTTGGGACGCTTGCTTAATTCAGTGAAAATGTATTGATTTCATAACAAAAGTACATTGTGGAAGATATGTTAAGCATTGCTTGTCAAAGACGTTTTGTCATAATGTTTTGACTCATTCAGTTAAGTTCTTGCCATTTTGCCATTAATTACAATTGTAGTCATGTAGTCCAAAGGGATACTAAACACAGATGTTTGGCGTTTTACGTCATTGCAAAGGTGTTACTAATTAAAAAAGCACCCAGTGATGCTTGTCAATGAACTTTTTTAACTATAATTTTTACTGAATTAAGCAAACGTCCCAAGACTCTGTGAGCACTATATGTGCCAATATGCATTTGCTACATAATATTAAGCGCCTCGGGGCATTATATTGTGAAAGGCGCTATATAAAAATAAACTAGACTCACTCTTGGGCAGTGGCGACTCCCTCAGTGCTGGAGCAGTCCACCGGGGCTGGTCTACAGGAGGGGTCAGCGGAGAGCCCTCGGGAGCAGCTCTGCAAAAGAACAGCAGAGTGTCAGCGAAAGGCCGGGGGGGCGGCCCACAGACCAGGACTATCTGTACAGCTAAATGCCTTTGTCACGCAAAGCCGGACAAAGGCACAACAGAGGGGAGAAAGAGGCTAGTCTGCTGAACAGCGCCGCCCTGGTGGGGAGGAGCAGACAGCAGTATCATTAAGGTCACCTAAATCTAAAAGGTTCACCCTTTTTCCAAGCAGACATAACAGACTTTTAGCTGCATGTTCAGGTTTAATACAGCTGTGGCTGAACTGATTCAGTCATGGGTGGAGTTTGAGAATGTGGTTAAAAAAATATATATAAATAGAAAAATCGCAGTTGTTGGTGTTTAAGAGAGCCTGGCGCAGTGAGGGTGGAAGTGCGTAAATGTGCCCCGCGCCCCTTCTCATCTCTACGGCACGTCGTGATCCAGGCACCAGACTGACCCAAATATGGAGGACCATGTTTAGTGTGTTTTAGTCAGGTTTTTATTGGAATACAAAAAAAAACTGAAACAGAACAGGCTTATATCGATTAAAAAGACAATACAAAATAAAACAAAACAGAAAATGTACAATAATGTAATACAAAAAAACTGCCTTTAAATCCATAAGGATAAAAAAAAAAAGTTATAAGAAATAAAACAGAAAAAAACGTGAGAATGGATCCAGCAGGAGTTTGGTAAACATGGCTCTCCGGTCCCAGGCCTCCTGCTAAGGCATCGTCCCCGGGCGGCACTTTCCGGGCGGCTGAGGGCCCTCCCTCATCTGTACCTGTATCGGTTCCTGGAGTCCAGGCTGGGGAGGGTGCCCTGCTGGCGTGGGGGGCCGGAGCTGCTGTCGGACTCTGAGTCGTCTGGGGAGCGGAGAGCAGGGGTGAGATTAAGCTACACTAGTGCTGTGCGGCCCTGGAGCAGGCCCGGCCCGGCTGCCTAGCTCAGCGCAGACCCACTTCGGCCCTGGCTACACTCAGCACAGTGCACGCACCCTGCTTTCACACCCAGAGCTTCCTTTGCTCATACTGTGTCCGATTTTAGTTTTCAGTTGAGAAGTCCAGGGGTGTAAACCTTATAGTATGGGGGGGGGGGGGTTATGATTGGAGTTGATTTTCACTGAAGGTTTTCTACTCAGTTTCGAAATACCTTTAGATGAGGACCTCATAGAGGGGGCGTTGACAGGGGTGGGCCGCAGAGAGATGCCGGGGTGGGCTATATCAGGAAGGACCCTGTGTGAGAAACGGGGGAGTGCCGTTAGCACATGGGACATCCTGTAGCGGATGTAGCATTAGCATTCAGCCCTTCTCTAGCTGCACAGCTACCTGTATCTTTTCGGATCGTCCATCCTGGGACTGCTCAGCCTGGGAGGGGGTGAGGCACTCCGGTCCGAGTCCGACTCGGAGACTTCTGCAAAAGAAAAAAAGAGAATCAAAAATGTGACTCTAGAAGAACTGGTTCTGGAGCATACCCCATGCCCCCGGAGGGGTGGTTATCCATGCGCCGGGGAACAAAGGCTGTGTGTGCGAGGACGGTGAGAATGGCGCGGTGGCCGCCACCCGATACCTTTACGGGGCCTGGAGGAGTAGTGGGGAGGTACCCAGAGAGCGGGACTCTGGCTGTAGGAGACGGGGGCAGCGTGCGGGCTGGGCACGGCGATGCCAGACAAGGTCCTGCAGGAAGACGGAGGGCGGGAGATGAAACAGCCACGAGAAAGACGGGCATCTGATCCGCCGTGTAACAGCTAAGGAGGACGATCGCGTCACCTGTACTTCGTGTCTGTAGGGTCCCGTCGGCGGGGTGGGGAGGCGCTCCGGTCCGATTCCGAGTCCGACTGGACTACTGGAGCAGAAATTTGAAAATTATGTCACAGATGCAGAAAGGAAGGAGGAAAGCAGGAAATGTGATACAACAGGCTCAGGGAGTCACCTTTTTGACATGTGGGATTTTCCCAGCATTCCCCAGGTGCTACGAACCTTTCAGTAAAAGCCAATGCTTTCAGGATTGTTAAGGTCTGTATAAAACAGCTAAGACACTCACCTCTTCGGGGGGGCTTGGACTGTGCGGGGGGCCGGTTTAGGGTGGGCCGTAGGGGCGGGGAGTCACGGACCTTGGGGGCAGCTTCAGCACGAGACCTAAGAGAATGAGAAAGGGGAGTTAGGGTTAGGGTCCACATGGGCCTGGGGAAGTCTGGCAGACCCCCTCCCCCCCCATTGGTTCACAAGGGTCTACCTGCGCGTACGTCGCTCTCGGGCCTCTGAGCGGGAAATCCGACCCCTGTTCGATGGGACGTCCAGATCCGAAATGTCTGATAGAGAAAGAAGATCCACACACCATAAGAGGGAACTCTGACGGGAACAGTGTGCCGCCCCTCAAGTGACCTCGACTGACCCCGAGCAGGTCAGTCACATGACCGCTGTCCGGCTGGGGGCGCTCACCCTCCAGCTCGGAGCTGCTGTCCTCACGCCTGTCTTCGTCGTCGCTGTTGGTGGGGCTGTCGTCCACCTCGGGGATGTTGACCAGGAACTGCCTCTCATCCCGCAGCACCAGCATGGTCAGCTTGCCCTTGGATTTCTCCACGAGATGTTTAGTCTCCAGCAGCGAGAGGTTTTCTGTGGTCATCCCGTTAATCTGTGGAGGACAGGGAGCTTGAAAGTCATGCCGCACAGACAGGGACAGAACTTTGAGGACCATCCCTACTCCATCTCCAGCTATCACTGCCTCCTCGCAGCTCCAGAGACCCAAATCGTAATGAGCCTCAGCTAAGTGTGTATGGAGATCTCTCCCCAGGATTCTGAGATGTTTACCAACCTCAGAGGGAAAACCTTCCTTTGCGCATGACTGTGCAAATATCCCATAACGGACCAGCACCTCGCCTAGGGTGTGTCCTACCATAGGTCCCCCACTTCCTGAAACCCAAATAGGATAACCCCGTCCTGGGAATCAGCCTGTATCAGTACTGTGTTTGGTAGCTCAGTGGGTAACCAAGTCACCTCACACCTCCAGCGATGGGGGCTCCACTGCTTTGTGTGTGTGGAGTTGGCATGTTCTCCGCATGTTCTAAAACAGGGGTGGGCAATCTTATCCGCAAAGGGCCGGTGTGTATGCAAGTTTTCGCTGCAACTCCCTAATTAGATCACTAATTAGAGGACTTATTGGCTGAAGAATTCTCACACCTGGGTTTGAACAGCTGACCTTAGGGTTACCCCGAAAACCTGCATTCACACCAGCCCGTTGCGGATAAGATTGCCCACCCCTGTTCTAAAGGGTTCCCCCCTAGGTATTGTGGGTTCCTCACACTGTCCACAGACACGCAGTTAGACAAACTGGTGCGTGTGGCCCATGACAGACTGGCTTTCTATCTGGGGTGTTGGGGGTGCGTTCCTGGACAGGAATATCTGCTGGAAAAAGGGGCTGCGGGCCTCTTGCCTTGAGGACGAGGTCTCCTTCCTGCAGAGTTCCTTCCTTAGCTGCCAAGCCCGTGTTGGTCATGTGCTTGATGAAAATCTGACTGCCCAACTTCAGGCCGTACTCTGCGGGAGGCAGGGAGACCCATCAGCACCGGCGCAAACCGACACCAGAATTCTCACACATCCTCCGTCGCCACGGCGCCAGCGCTCTCACCATCGCTGGGCTTCTTTTTCAGCAGGGTGGCCCTGATGGGCTTGTCGGCCCCCTCCTGATTCGGCAGTCGCTTGAAGCCCGACATCAGGGCCAGGGGGTGACCGTTGGGCTCGGGGGTGTGGCTGCGCGCCCGACGCCCCCGCAGGCCGTAGCCAGGCTCGCTGCCCGAGTCCGAGCCTCGCCTCTGCCCCCTGCTAGCAGGTGGCCCGTCCAGCAGGTTGGAGTGGGAGGCAGATCGGTTTGGCCGGTTGGTCAGCGGGACTTGGATTTTCCGGGGCCTCTTCACAGTCTAAAAGGGGACGTAGGGGTCCAGAATTACACTTTCGCGGCTGCGAGGTGATTTTGCTCCGTCCTCGGCCACGTCCGCAGTCCCCCCCCCCACCAGAAGTGTTTCAAAAGCAGAACGTCTCTCAGGGTGGCTGGGGAAGCTCATGAATATTCATGAGGAAGGCGCTACCTGATTGGCTGGGTGAGCTGCTGTCAGAAGCGTCCCAGCAGCGCCACCTGGCAAAATAAGACACGCCCCGCCGATTCTGGGACGCTTCTGATGAAACCACGAGTGAAGGTGATCAGCTGGGAAGGAGTGCGACCACCTTGGGTGGAATTGCGGGGTTGGGGTGGTGCTTCCCATACTTCCTTACACACCCCCCCCCCAGCTCTGATCCACCAGCAGTCAGTTGACTCTCTGTTCCTGAACCCCAATCTTGGGGACCCCCACACAGTCCGCAGTTTGGGAGTCCTACCGCTCCCAACACACCTGAACCAAACAATGAAGAACCAAGGTGTGCTGTCGGGGGGGGGGTCCCGAGGACTCAATTGAGAAACACTGGTTTAAGTAAATTGGCTGATCCTCGGGGTACCAGGAGGTGAAATCCGGCTCACGTTCCGACCCGCAGCTCTCACCCAGCAGAGAAGCTGACAGCTCAGCGTGCTCAAGGAGAAGATGGAAGCACCACGAATAAACAGGCTGAGCAGAGATAAATGCAAGACTAACAAACAAATACTTCATTTCTGACTCATCTGTTATTTCTGTCATATACAGCCGTGCCTGTCTGATGTAATGGTTTCGCGACTAATGTGTAGAGAAGGGATGTGCGACTTACACAGAGAGTAAATAAAAATTCGTAAATAAAGCCGGTGCGGGTGCCAGCAGCAAGACTAAGCAGATCCGTGGCGTCACTCGCACGCCCCCCCCACCCCCCCCCGACACTTACAATGTTGGCGGTCTTTCCACAGCTCTTCAGGTGCTGAATAGTGAAGTTGGAAGAGACGTTCTCCATCGAAACGCCGTTGACCATGACAATCAGGTCCCTCGTGCTGTGGGATGGGCGGGGGGGCGGGGGGCAGAGAAGAGGTCCGTCAGTGGGTATGGGGTTACAGCCTCTCGGAGGGGGTGGGATGGGCATTTGTATGGGAAAAACACACGATGAAGATTACAATTAACGCTCAGGATAAGGAATAGGGAAGGGCCCGGTCGGTTTCGGCTGCCTTGTTGGTTCTAGATAAGGGGCAGAGAAAAGGCCAGTGCAAAAACACGACTTCTCTCTGTGCACAGCGAGGGCAAACAGATGGCGATAGGTGCATAGGTGCAGAGCGCCACACAAACGCCGAGGAACGCGACTCACTGCAGTCTCCCGGCAGCCGGACCATTGCGCACCACGTCTGAGATCACCACCGCCGTGTCCCCCGTGTCTGGGTTCGGCTTGTCCCGCCCCCCGGATATCGCCAAGCCGAAGCCCACCTTGGAATCCTGTTGGGGGGGGCAAGCGGGAGTGAGTGAGAGTGCATTCCTTCACCTGCCTGCGGTGTCACGTGAGCCGAAAGGTCTACAGCTCTCTAATTTCCTGATAGGATTCCATTCCAAGAAAAAAAAAAATTAAGGGGGAAAACATTTTTTTATATATATATAAAAAAAAACGGAGGGGGATTTTTTCTGCCGACTCCCATAAATCTTTATGCTTCTTCTAAAGCTCAAGAATTTGTGTCAGCGTCCATAAAACCTGATCCAGTTACTGATAAGGGAAGAAGTTATGCCGGTCTAGCCAGAGACCCACCTTATTCAGCGTCACCGTGTACTGCTCCCATATGGTCATCTCCTCCATGTTTGCTTCCTGAGACAAACACAGGACACAGGAACAAGAAGAAAGTCAGCAACTGGTGCAAAATGACCCTCCCTCAAAGTCGCCCGAACCGGAGAGTACTGGCGGAGAGACGATCCCACCGTGGCAGGAAGGGGGAGTTTCGGGCGAGACCTGCACCTGCGTGTGAGCGGCGCGAGGAGCCAGGAGGACTGACTCGAAGGGATTGTCCTATGACATGTTCTCACCTGCACCATTCCCGTCACAGAGGGGGGCGGAGACTGGGCTAGGAATTCTTTTAACTCCTCCTAGGCTCTCAAGACCTAAACGGTAGTCGGTCAGGCAGAGTGTCCCGAGTCAGCGTGAGGATCAGCCCAGGCTGACGTGCTGCTAGGAGACCAGCAATTACTGCTCCTAAACGCTGCTTTATCAGTCCTGGAAGCCTTTTGGCCAAACATCATACAGACATCCTGGCAGATAAATAGATATCTTTGCACAAAACTCGTTTGTCCAGACAGGCCACCACGCAGATCCCAGTGCATGCTTGGAAACCTCCACATACAGAAATTGTGACATGGAGCAAGCTTAACAAAACTGGAGTAAAACAGCAGGGGTTATGAGTCGGGGAAAAATGCAGGCAGACAGCCCTTTAGAAATGCTTACGAATCCCAGCTTTGTGGCTGTTATGTAGACTGGTCCACAGACTACTCTACTGGGCTACAAAATGGGTCAGGGATCACCATGAGGCCGGCCAGCCACTACCTCTGGTGGACCTTCGGGGGCAGAAAAAGACACAGGGCCCCCTTTTCGGTGCATGAACTCTCGCCCCCGGCCGCTGGTTTACGTGGCATCCTACCGATTGCAGCCCGGCTTCAACAGACAGGTGGAAATGCACTGAATTAGCCAAATGGGTCCTGTGCCCAAGAGCCTTTTGGTTTTCCATTACCATGTGGTTTCATATCACAATTTCCGTGTGATAATATGAGCGTAAACACACAACAAAACCCAAAATAAAACCCACTGACCTACAGAAACCTGTATCAGGCAACAAACCCAACTGTATCCACGAAAACATATGGGACTACAAAAGACACCTGACATTGTGTTAATGAAATGTCCGGCCCTCATTAGCTAGCCCCAATATTATTTTATTGCAAGGTGCAAAGCACATCATTTGAGGAATCTGATTTTAACGTTCTACAACCAGTACAAAAATCAAACAAACCATTCTAAATATATACCTAACCTATCCTCTGCAAAGTTTTTGGTATGTAGCTTGTGAAATATGCACATTTATAATCAAAGTCCAAACTCTTTGCCGTTTTATGCAGATTAGACGTTGGCGCTTTGCCACGCGACTGTCCGAGGAGAATGACTGCCGCCGACTGGCACCCAGTGGGTGAGGAAAGTGCCAACAGGAAGAGGAGGGTGACAACAATCCATGAAGAACAGTCAACAGGGCAGGGAGAGAGGCAGCCGCCGCTTCAGCCCGGGTGTGGAAATTAGGGGTGCGCGATTCAGAAAACCTCACGATTCAATTCGATTTGTGATTCAATCCAAAACAGATTCTCGATTCAAAATGTCCATTATTTTTTATTTTCCATCAGTTGATAGGAAATACAGCCCTGAGATAACAGCTAAAGTTGCATTACAAAAATATAAACTGTTGCAAATATAAACTGCAAACCTTCAACTTAAATTAAACAACTTAAATTAACAC
>JAODKN010000143.1:115851-133576 GCA_026774425.1 Petrocephalus zakoni | reverse complement strand
CCCCCCCCCCCCCCCCCCCCCCCCCGCGCCCCCCCCGCCCCGCCGGGGGCGCCCCCGCCCCCCCCCGGGTACTCCAGGAACAAACAGTGTGAGCGACTGCACCAGCTGAGAGGAATTATGCCACAGACACCACCAGTGCCTTTAATCTGGGGTCGATCGCACCCCGGCAAAGAGGGCTCCCACATTCCTGGCACACTCTCCGATGCCACATTTAACAACAGGAGTGGAAGCCGGCCTGTGATAAACCTCTCAGCGTTACGCAGCCAGGGTGCAAATCTATGCAGTGTTTCCCAACCCGGTCCCCGGGGACCCCCAGACAGTCGACTGGGAGATGGGAGAGAGCAGAAGTGTGGACTGTTTAGTATGGAGCAAAAAAGTGGAGTCTGGGGGCCACCGAGGACCAGGTCGGGAAACACTGATCTATGCGACAGAAGTAAGCAGCGCCCTGTATGACATGACCCTTGGTTACAGGAGCAACCCGTGCCCCCCGCCCCTCCTCAGCCCAGCACCCACGTCTGCCTCCGTGCGTCCGACGGCACCCCAGGCAGCGATGTGCGCAACAGAACAACAGAGTGTCCTTCTGCAGGCAGACAATCAATAATGGACATTATTGGGCTCTGGAATGTCTTCTTCCTGTAAAGCTGTATTATCGTTGCTGGTAAACAGTCAGGGGAAAAAAACTGCTGAAGACAGCATCCAATAGAGTATTTCCAAGGGAATACCACTCCAAATCGGTTTTAAAAAAATGATATCTTAAGCTGTCTCTCTTTATTTCCTTGGTGTGTGTAGTGTCAAACTATAGTTAATCATCGATACATTAAAATGCTGAAAGTAGTTCTCCCTGGTAAGTTTAAGAACATAAATGATCGTTTTGGCACAAAGAAGGCCTCTCCTCTGACAGATGGATGCTGGGACAGTAAGAACCTTACGGCTTATTCCTGATTACAGGTCAGCGTCAGAAGGGACGACCAGCTCAACGCGCCCAAAGATCTGATTGTATGGCCAGTCACAAATGGACCCACCAATCCCGACTGCGTAGAGAACTGTGCAGCACAAAAGAAGGCATTTTAAAGACGCACAACACACCTGCTGTGCTCTGATTACCTAGTAAGATAACACTGACCAGTTTCAAAAAATCTGCAATGAGCCACCACCAATCAGATGATGCAGGGCGCGTTCCCCCCACCAAAAAAAGAACGATTGCCTGCTTAGTGACACACACGGAAGTCACCCGGGGAGGAGGGATGGGGGCTGATCTGCAACGTCACAACATGGGGCCATAAGGAAGAGGCCAGAAGCGGGGAGGTTCCTTTTAGCGCAAACTAGGTGGTTTTCGCTCAGCATTATTCCACATGCTTGGATAGATAAAAATCGTTTCCCTTTCCCTTTCGCACAGTGAGATGGGCGCTTGAAATTTTATGTACTTCCCAAGCTGTGACACAAACAGTCAGGCAGACCAAGGATTAATCACGAGAAAGACGCGGAACGGGTTTAAAGTAAACACCTCGATACATGATGGCAAATTCAACTCTAGTCCTATGTCATTAATGCAGGCCCACTGAAGGATAACAGTTCAGAAAACAAGACTAATTCTCTCTTATGCTTTCATTGGAAGGATTTCCCTTTGGATGCATAGGACCTTGACTGGTGAGGAGTAAAATTTACTCAAGCAATTCTGTTTCTAATGGTTACTAACCCAACAGCAGCCTTGATAATGAAATGTTGGCTAGCGGAAAATACCTTTACATAAAGACAAGAGTTCTATAGGGCCAAACCCGGCACTGTAAATGTTCTGCCACTTACGAACTAGTCAAACACAGCACAACAGACTGCCAAGATCAAGGCACACCTTTAATAACACTTAATGCACTCAAGCCTGTTTATTATGATGACCTATAAGAGATAAATTAAAGAATAGGGCTAGCTCGCTGGCAAAACACCGTTGTACCTCATTAATCCTTTGGTGTTTTAATGGAGGAACAGCCAGCATTTTTCAAAAAAGAATTCTGGGGAGGAACTGAGCACCGGAGGCAGCAAACACAGAGTAACGTACATAGGCAGGAGTACGGACCTCAATTTAAGCAGAAACTCTTAAATAAACTCTTAAATAAAAGACAAGTTCAAGCATCATAAGCGTGATCTAACTAACAAATAAATAAATGAATGAATGAATGAACGGACGAACGAACGAACGAATGAACAATTTGAGCCACTACCACAGACTTTACCAAGCTGCTCCCTCAATGATTCTGACTCTATCCCCCACCCAATAAAGTACCATATTTGACATAGAGGTAAACCGGGGCTCCCAGCTAGCCGGTAAAAAGCTGCCAGACTGCAGTTTTCCTTAGAGCAATTACTGCCCTTTATCTTGCCGTATCTGCATTGAAGATGCCTCCAAACTGACAGGCCACTGAGAGGCAAGGTACAGGAAGCAGCCTCACTATATTCTCAACTGGGGACCCGCATCTCCCCCATGTAAGTTATAGACCAGCAACCTGCCAGCCTCAAAGGGAATTCGTCTGCCCGACCCGACGGTGCCAGACGGAGGTGAAGAGAGCATTTACTCTGAAGGCGTGAACTGCCAACACTCAGCGCTGATGCTGTTCTGCAGACTACGGGCAGAAAGATAAACAATGTCTGAAATCCCAGGGAAATTTCATAATCTGGACACTGGTGGACTAATCACACTTACTTATGACACAGTTCCAGCATTCGCCCAGCTGGGAGCCACTGAGAAAAGATTATTCCACAGAACCCAGCTGTCATGTCTCAAGGTAACATGTTCCGGCCACCTTACAGAACAACCAAACTCATAGAGGCACTCCGACACATGGCATGCAAAACTCCCATTTCAATGTTTTTACATTATTCATCTGGCCTTTTTTTTCTTTATGAAAAAAAAAGGAAATCCTTTCCACAGAAATACATTTTAATAGGGGGAAAACCACACGAATAAGAAAGGATGATTTGTCTTCCTTCCTACATCTTACTGAAGGGCCACACGTGAGACCTGGGGAAGGAACATGGGTAGGAAGGCTGCTGGACACGAAGGAACATGGGGGGGAGGGGATAGTTCACCCAGCCGGCCTTTGCAGAATGCGGACGCAGCTCCAGCATTGGGCAATGCCTAAGATCAGCTAAATGCTGTAGAGAGCAGGAAGCGTTAGCGATAAGCCCGCCACCAGGGGGGGATTATGGGCGCCGTCGGCGAAGCGCCGTTTCTCGGTGACCGGTCGCCTGTGACATTTCGAGCTGGTCTTGGATGTCAGCGAGGAGCTGCAGCGTCGAGGGATGGAGGCTGGGAAAAGGGTGGGTGGGAGGATGCGCGGCAGGAAGCAGCATGACGCACAGGGAGGTGCTTCCCACCGCTCTGCAGGACCCGTGCCGAGACAGGGGGTCTAATCCCAGAAAAACTCCATGTCCTTCTCCGCTTTAGTTTTGGGGGAAACGGCGCCTAAGCTACAGAACAAAAAAAGCACGTCTTTCTGTCCCTGGATTTAAAACGGCAAAGCTCCCATGTAAATGTGTAATGTTCCTAATGCAAAGGGACACCTCTCACGCAAACAGATGCGAAGGGGCCGTGGCTAGCGGAGACAGGTGTGCCTCAGGGGCATCTGGTTTCCCAGCTCCTCTCAGTCGTCCGCATCTGACCCCTGACATTAAACTGGTTTTGGCTGATGAGAGCTTCAAAGAGCACTAGGAGTTCCTGTGGACCACCAATACGAGAACCGTTTCAGTATGTCTGTATAAATATACACCACTCTCTCTCTCTCTCGCTCTCTCGCGCTCTGCAATCAGGAGCAGCTTAACCCATCTGCTGTGGGTTGTATTAAGAAATATGTATGTTTTTTTAAATGTAATATGTGAAAATGCATTTTCAGTTTAGAATGCATAACTGAACAAATTAATATATTTCTTGACACTGGCAAACCCTAAATCATAAATAAGGGCTATAGAGCATGTACCGCTACAGATACACAAAATGTCATGAAAATTCCTTCACTATGGTTATGATGCAGTCTTATTTTTGCACTTTTATTTTAGAGTTTACAAATAAGCATCTCTTTTTATTTATTTAGAAATGTCGACAGGCACGTCGCCTGGTTTGTTTTATAACTGTTCCTAATTGTGTTTGCAGTTTTAATAATAATAATTGCCAAATAAATTCTGTTTCACTACTGTAGTGAAATTGAACTGAACTATGGACCCAAAACTGAGGTGTTTGCCGAACGCTGAATCTTGTGTACATTTCTGTCCCTATGTGAAAACTTTCAGAACATCTTTCATCAAACACAGAGCACGGAAAGGGCAGAAAGGTAACACTGAAAAGCAGCAGCTAAAAAGCGGCCCCCAATCTTAGAAATGAAGCTGTGACTAAACCCTTGTGCACGGTGCTTATCGCCAAGTGTCATAAATAGGAACAGCACAGAAATTGAGGTTACTGAGGTCTTGCTGCCTCACAACACGCACCCAAACAAGCAAATAAAAAGTGCCACACCAAAAAAACAAAAAAAAAACCCACTGTCCTACATAAACCAACAACTTTCAACAGAAAAAAGGGGACAGAGCCCCAAAGAGAAGATGCAATCACAATGAGATACAAGCATATAGGAATAGGATTCTGAGTCAAGACAGGAGAGCCCATGTTTACAAGCTGCAATGAGACTAGTCAAATTTAGCACACTTATTCACCATTGGTGCATCTACAGATCTGGCTGCGAATGAAACGAGAGAATGACGTGAGTGATGTGAACACCTCTCACTGCTGGGACTATTCACTAACTGAGGGAAAATTCATTTCAGAACGGTCTCGGGATGTTCCCAAACTAGCAGACAACATGTAAGAAAAAATAAACACATCCAACACTACTGACTTTGATATGTAAATCTGTAACAAGGTTTAAAAATAAGAAAAAATCAAAAATGCTGAATAATCAGGATAGGACTTCACATGGAGGGAAAACAAAGGCCTGGTATCAGTACAAACGCGGTTCAGCACGGGATGTTCTGAGCCAGGCTAATGTGTCATCTCGGCTGGGTGTCCTTCCAAACCGGGGCCATTTTTAAGGACCTAAACTTCCCAGCAACCACTGCTCTTCCTGCCCCACGTCACTACTGCTCTCAATTAACATTTGACAAAAAAAGGGCGGTGATCCTGTCTCCTTACACACATATTACCGTCGTTTGGTCCTCAACTATGCAGCACGGCAAGTATTACACCCCCCGAAACCACAAATCCAGGAGCCTAAGGCCTCATTTGGAAGTAATTAGAATGCGACCAATGTGTGTGCATTCGCACCCCACATCTAATTTTATTATTTGAATTATTTACATAATGCCAAAAACAATGTCTGTAAAAGGGCGTGGGAATTTAAACCTGGAATCTGATCCATAGGTTTACTACAGACTTTCCTATTTTTTTTAATTACCGCACACAGACCTTCTGTCAGCATTCACTTTCTCAGAACAAAGAAAAAATGCATTTCATGTGCCGAACAAAGAAAACACTGTCTTATTAAAAATAGGAACAGTAACCCTTTTTTTCCTCAACAGTGCCATCCCTTTTTTTTTGGGGAGGGGGGGGTATCAGTTTATGTTTAATACATGAACCATTACCTAATGAACATGGAGATTCTAGGAAGGCAGAAATGCAGTTGAGACCATAACCCAAACCTGACCCCATCGCCCCCCCCACACCCCCCACGCTCCATTTTAGGAATTTTTCACTCTCAGTCCAATCAGCCTAGAAGCCATAAATGAAATTTATCACCAGTCCACTGGAGGTGGAGAGAGCATCAACACAAAAGGACTCGGTACAGATGGGACGGCGAGATCAGCAGGGAGAAGGGCTCGTCAGGAGCCTCGGGCAACGCAGGCTGCGTCATCGTTTACGTGTCGCGCCGGCCCGGCCACCAAAAAGGTGCCCAAGTGAGTGGATGGGGGGGGGGGGGTGCTGAAGCACAATTTCAGTGAAAAGCCCCCTTTCTGCCCATCCGTAATGCCGCTGACTGACTTTCCGGACTGTAATGTGTCTCTCCACAAATTAAGCGAGTCTTCACTTTCAGTTTACTTCACCTTCCGTGACGCCGTCATTCATGAGACATCTTCGACAGAACCGCTCTGGCGGCCTCCCCCGAGACGGAGGCCAGTAAGGTTATTAATATTCTCTTGTCAATTTACATGGCGAGGTCACCTTAACTGACAAGCCCTTCAGTTTAAACCGTAGCTGACCATTTCCAGTTTTGAACAATAAATCCCTAGAACAAGGCTGGCCCTCGGGCAAGAGGCTGATGCCGCTTTGCAGTGCACAGGACCTGACATACTGGGTTCATTCACCACACAAATAACGAATGGAATCCTACGGTGGAGGAAATGACTGAACTGAAAAAACAGGTCATAACAACTTGTCCCTAGCTTCTTCCCTACCCCCCTCTCTCGCGTGCCTGCTGGGTGCTGGGGGGGGGGGTTTATATAAGCAGTAGAGAAAAGATTTTTAATGAAATGGCCATTTAATGTGATTCAGAACAGAAAGTCCCAACAGAAAGAAACAGCTTGAGCCGAAGTGGGGGAAAAAACATTATACCAGCAGCAGCAGACACAAGCCATAAGCAAAACAAGCCCCCCCACGACGTCACGTACCCCCAACACGTCCGAAACTTGGATCACCAAGACACAGCAGAAGGTAAGCCATAACCAAAGAAGGCGAGCGAGGGGGAGCACAGACAGCTCCCACACAACACCTGCACCCGCACCCACAAGTACAGGCACGCCCGGCACTGCGTGACATCCAGCTGAGTCGCTGGCCTCCACAGAGCGTTTCACTGACAGCCGATCTGGGTATCTCACGCAGGTGTGACCAGAGGCACATCCCCGTCCGTCTTGTACGCGTACAACCGGAAACATAACTTGAATGGAAGATCAATGTTAGAAGAATGACTCGGCACGGATCCGGCTCTCCGACAAAAGGAGCAGGAAAATACCAAAAGTGAAACCTAGCAAGACACAAAGGGGTACGCCAAGGGCACTTACATTCTAGGGGAAAAGAGGAGAGCATACAGGGGACATTTCAAATTCTTTCTTTTGATAGAAAATCTTCAAGTTCATGAGGAAGAAGCTAGTTTTTTATGGAAAGTCGGTCATACATTCTCCTATTTTCCATCAGTGACAGTTTCCTTGTAGAAGATAACCAAAACCTTGACACTGAAGTTGAAAATTACTTCTGATAATTGTTCTAGCTTTTTGTTCAGAAGTAATTTTCCATCATAATACTGGCTTTCATCTAGTTAGGCATAACTGTAAAGACAATTTTGTTAAGTTTATTTATATACATTAAAACTATTGTGCAGTTTTGTGATAAATCCTTCCCAAATTGGGCTCCTTTTTTTAAAAAAAAATACCCCATTAATACAACCCGCAGATGATGAACTAAAACCGCTTACTGTCTCCAAAACTCCTTACGCATAAAAAAGATTAACCTTTTGCCGGTGTAAAATCCCATCACATGTTAAACCACATTAATATCTCATTTGCTTAGCAGATGGCGGAAAACTTGAAACAAAACCCGCAATAAGAAGTTACGCGGGATATGCTAAACGAATCGGAAAAAAATACCCACCGGGCTTCAATCAATTACACCGACATCCCTGAGAACATCAGCGATTCCGCCCCGCGGAGGGTCTCCCCTATGCAGTGCGGAGGTCGGGGCCACGGCCGGGGCTTGTCGGGGTTTGGGGGATTGGGGGGATGCAGAGCCACGCGTATCCTCGGCGTACGGATGGGTACTTACTGGGAATCGGCCGGGGAAACACCGGCTGGGACGATCGGTCGTGCCTTTTACTAACCGGCCAGTGAAAACAACGAAGTGTGGGTCTGCGACAGCGATATACAGCATAACTACAGCAATAATAATAATAATGAGACGGAGAACAATGGTCCGCTAGTTTGCCGCAGGTAGGGTCTACGGGGATTAAGGGCTTCCCCTCTCCGACACAATGTCCCTTATCGATGTGCGCCGGCCGGGCACCCGGCTCCCGTCCCCCGGTCACCCACACCGCCGGGCTCCCGGCAGGAGCAGCACCGGGGGCTCGCCGCACTAACGCGGGGCGCTCCGGCGGCCGGGCGCCACGTTAGCGCCGATAAGCCGCGGCGGCGCAGGTGAGACGCGACCGAGGCGGGGGGACGAGGGGGGAAAGTTCGGCGCTGAGGTACCTGCGCGCCGGCCGGCGCCGCCGCCTCGCCTGGCCGCCGGGAAGCGGGAGTGCGAGCGACCCGCCGGCGAGGGGAGCCGCGTTCCCCGCGGAAAGCGGGGGGGCGCCGCGCCGGAGCGGGACGAACTCCGGCCGCCCGGGACGGGCAGCTAGCGGGCTAGCGGTTTGCTAGCGAGCCGATAAGCCGCGGCGAGCTAAGCGGAGAGGCCGGCGACGTACCCACCTGAGCCGGCACACCCTTATACGACTCGGCCGCCTTCGACGGACGGGTTCCGCCACGGCCCCCTTCCTATTATTCGACCGAAAGTTGCGGTTTTTAACTGGAATTCTCGCCCCGAGTCGCGTTCTTACTTCCTGATCGACGCCGCCATCTTGAAAGCGCGAGGCGACACTTCCGCCGGCGCTCTGGCCGGGGGGGGCGGAAGGGGGGTCGCGCATGTCCCACACGCCAGCATCATGGCTGTGAGAGGGGGGGCGGAAGGGGGGTCGCGCATGTCCCACACACCAGCATCATGGCTGTGAGAGGGGGGGCGGAAGGGGGGTCGCGCATGTCCCACACACCAGCATCATGGCCGTACGAGGGCTCACGGTTACTGCGGGGAACCTGCCCGATCACAGTGCACAGTGGACTTTAGTAGGGAAGATGCATTGCCTGACCGAAGGCTTTAAGGTTGACAAGCAGCTTGGCACGTTTACACATGTGTGCATGCTATCAACCAAAGAAGTCTGTGATCAAGTGACACGTGACCAACAATTTTGATTATTAGTAGTGTACGTTTTTGTTTTCGTTCAGTCAAAATTATGGAATGATGTCTAGGCACTGCGAGTACAAAAACTTGCTAAGACATGGAGCTGGAGACCATGGAATCAAGTCCCAAAGAGGGCATTGCTGTTGTACCCTTAGGCTGGATTGCAGCGCATTAATGATTGTATAGAAATTACATTATTAAGTAAATGCCTCGGTATAAATCACAAAATAGTAGAAAGTAAAGTACATTTTTATTTTTTGACAGATGTGCCAATAAGGCTGTAGTAAGCAACGCCGTGGGAGAGAATCTGATAGCGTTTTGACGTAATAGGACGGCTAACCAAGGATAAGATTAAGTACAATCAGCATTGTCATTAAATTGATATACTACAGAGCTGACGTTTTGCCGCTTTACAAACGTATTTTCGGTTGTGGTTAAAAAAAACAGTTAGCCCTGTACCAACAAGTACTGTTTCACAATTACGAAGAATGGGTGCGTGTGTGATGTATCTTAGAAAACCACTATGCCATGGCTTTTTGTTAATACGTCATTCTTCCTTATAACTGCATCAGTTTCATTCTCTCAGTAATTAAGCAAATGTGTTATAAGTCTGTGTGGAATATGATTAGCAAAGTCTGTTATTCTAGTTTGAGAGGCCAATTGGGTTTATAGATGGACAAAAAAGAAGATATCCAGAGTCTCGTAAACTGGTGTTAGATGTCCTTTAAAAACAACTGCCTCGAGCACTTACGCTGTACTCGTATTTTTGGGCTAAAGATAATGTCCTAATTACCCTGCTTCTTCCTCAGTTGACAATATTGTTAAAATACATTGTGTGAGAGTATGGCTGGGGGATAGCCTAAAGAAAGTGATAGGAATTGCTCGTAGGTGGCGCGCGCATTGTTTGCCTGCCTGCGTACTCATCTGAACTTGGAGGAGGGCCAGCTGTTTCCAGTAAAATATTCTTTCCTGGTATGATAATGCTTATGCACCAAACAATACATTCCAATGTCAGGAATATTTTCCCAAGATAGAAAAAAAAGCTTTAAAGAGTAGAGGTGAGACGAGTAGAGGTGGTCAACGTTCGCCTAAAACCTGGGACTGCAGGTACACAGCTCAGAACATATAAATGTGAGAGTCTGCTTATTCCAAGTGCTAATTTACATGGCGTCTGTTTCCTCGAAGACGACAAGCACTATGTAACTTCAGCAGATAGTTATGCAGGCTGGGTAATCGTAAGGAAACTGACGGCATTATATAAAAAGAAACACTGGAATATATCCATGGCCACAATGATTAAAAAGACCCAATGATAAGGTATACTCTTCTTGAATTAAACTACAGTCTGTGTCCAACCGGTTCCGAAAACGTTCTTGCCTTTTCTGCTCCGGTAAGCTTTTGATAAATGGATTCAGTTTTCAGTTTCACCAAAGACCTGCTCTGTATAGAGACGTGTAAACGGAACATTACTTAAGGTGAGAAAATGCTTTGAAATTGTCGGTTAAAGTGTATCTTTAAAATCTACCGATGCCTTATTTAGAGTTTTCGCTGATATTACACGTGAGACTTTAAACTTCCACTTTCCATGGCTTTGGAATTCCCCAGACATAAAATAAGGATTATCTGTTACTCTGTTACTGTGACTGCCTATTCATTACAAAAATAGATTACCCGATATTTTAGACACCATTACATATGTAAAATTAAATTTGTATGATAAAATTAGCTTAATTATATACATTCATATTGGTATAGAATGGAGATCTGACATATTGGCAAACATTAGACAGCTCACATATCAAACAGCTGTATTTCTGTATATGCAGCTACGCTCCCCTACTTTGCATACTAACATCTGGATTCCTGTCTGGTTCTCCTCCAGCTCCTATCTGGTTCTTCTCCAGTTTCTTTTCATCTTTTCTGAAGCTTCCCTCCAAGGTTCCTGTTGCTGACACCCTGCTGCTTCTTCTGTTCGTTTAAAAATTCATGTTTGTTTAAATTTCTGCTTTATCTTCCACCTCTGACTTGAACGACCCTCAAACCCGAGCTCCGCGGTATCTTCTTTATTCTTATTTTTTTTAGTAATAACTAGTTGCTGGTTCAGGGTCGCAGTGATCGAGAGGCCGTCATGTGCAGCACACGCCTAGGGGCTCCTATAGCCATCACGCCGCCTGATATGCGAGTACGCTTATAACCACACCAACACCATGAAAACGTGCAAACCCGCAGTCTGCATGGCAGCAACTTAACCCGATAGAAAACCTCAGTTTACTTCCTTAATTTTTATTTATATTTTCCTTTATTTGTCTCTTTCTCTTTCCAGTATAACGCCTTGTGGCTTTACACATCGAAAACCTGTCGCAGCAAAGCGTTTTGTGTCACTATCATGTTCAACATAAAACCAAGGAGCGATTGCTTTTCATACAGCACCTTCTACTGGCGAAAATGCTTTTCTATCCTAAAAGAGAAAAATATCCCCCTTTTTCTAATTTACATTAAGATGAACCAATAAGTATACCTATATATATATATCGTTAAATTATCGCAATAAATCGTTAGATCGCTGTTTTATCAGTACGATACTTGAATTGATGCAGAAAACTTGGCTACACTGTCAGAAAAAATTGCCAATCTTTGCCTCTGGGGATACAATTACTCGTTACTGGGGCTGTACCCTCAAGGGTCTGCCAAATGTACCCTTTAGTCTAATTTATAGTACAGAAATGGACTCTGAGGAACATTTTTGTACCATTGGGGGTACATTAATGTTGTTTATACCTTGGGAAACAAAACTGTGCCAGGGTTGTACCCTTTTTCTGACAGTATAGCATAGGTGGGTAAAGGTTTAATAAAACCATTCTGTTAAACCATGGACTGCACAGGTATAAAGTGAAAGTAACAGAAACCTCCATGAAAAAAAGACCTGGGAAACACTGTACAACGGTAACGCAAATTTAAATTAGTGGAAAATAGGCTGTTGTGTCCAGTCCACATTTTACCTGCTAATCTCTCTGTATTTTCACAATTTCACTGCTATTTCCAATTTCCTTCCCACTGCTAGAGAAGCTTCGAGGTTTGTTACCGGCTGCGAAAGGCAGTGCGTTGCCCTTGGACAGAACGGCGGGCATCTAATGAACGCAGTTAGTACTTTCTGCTACTAGGGATGGCGGCCTGTGACCTTTCGGCAGATGTGTAACTTTACTTGAAGGCGATGATGATCCTAAAAAAAAAGACAAGATGAACACTGGAACATACATGACTATTTAAATAATTCAAAAGATTCCACTTACCTTCAAAATTGTAATTTTAGAATTCTAAATATTTATAGGCTACAGAAGAATTATTTGGAAGTGAGAATGTTTATTTTGTCTCAAGTAAACTACTGACCAACTTGTCCTATACTTGCTTTCCACTATTTTGGGAAAATGTATATGCAGCATAAAGGTAGGTGAGGTCCCGAATAGGCCACTGTAGGCCTACATTAGTTTGTTAGCTGTATGTAGGCGTAATTATGATCTTAATCTTAAGGATGCATGTTAATTTGTCGGCATGATGTGGTACCACGTTTAAGCATTACAAAATCAACAAAAAAATGATTGTTATTTTTGATTGATAGTAGTATTGTAGGTTACATATGGCGTGGTGAAATAGGCTTTTGAAAGTTACAGCTGTAGGCTTATGAAACTCCATCAAAACAAGTTATCGGTCCATCCGGTGTGGGGGTGCGTGGCAGCCGGCTAAGCAGGGACTTCTTGTGGATGAGATACTCCTCCTGTCTCCTGTTCCCGCAACTTAACTTCCCTCGCATACCATACTGATGACTGAAAGTTCACTTACCAATAACTACAGGCTCTCCTAGAGGTAAGACGTGTTCGCGGATGTCATAACCTGACCTTTTAGCGCATTTTCACGGGAACATTACGCACGAATAAGCAAGTATATAACTCGACTTTTAGTCACCAGTATGGTATGCGACAGAAGATAAAATGCAGGAGCACTGGATAGAAGGAATATCTCATCCACTCTCTAAATTAATGTTTGGTCACAGGTAATAATGAAAATTGACATTCTAAAGCTGATGGGGAAAAAAGCTTTATTTTAGTGCAAAACTGACCTTTTATTAAATCGTTTATTTTGGATCGTTTGCCACATTTTAAGAAAATGTTAACGTTGAAGGGAGCGGAGCTGGGCTTGCACTGCCGTAGTGCTCTTATTCTTAAAAAAGGGCCATAGCATAGCACGTTTCGAACACACGTCCCTGATCTAAGCCCGCTCGGTATCGCCCTGCCACGCCGAAACGTCACCAGCGCCCGTCTGGCGGGTGCGCGTCACCGCCTCTAGGGGGCACTGTTACACCAGCCGGGTCACTATTCATTACATTTCTGGGCGGAAATTCAGGTGCTATTAAGGAACCTTATTACAGAGGAGCACATCTAGAGAGAAAATGCCAATGTCGGTTTTTGTCTGTGTAGCAGTTTTAGTCACGCCTTTCGCCTAAGTTGTAGTCAGTGGAGATAATTCTAATTATCCCTTGCCCGTTCTTGCTGCTTTAGCCTAGCAGTACTGCCGCTGCGGGTGCGACTGAAAGAAATGGTTATAATAAAAACGATAATTATAATTGTATTGCTTTCTTTATTACTGAGTCGATGGCACGTTTATGAATGGATAAATGATGAAGACCTTTACCTTTTATTGATTAGTGTATTGCACATTTTACGGTTCAGTGATTTTAGATAATGAGCCAGGCAAGACGTATGTATAGAATGTTATTTACTATATTGAAATGTTTCACCCTTGCTACAAGTGTACAAATACTCCGACAGCAAACATAAGATCGCTTTCATTTTCTCCAGGCCAGAAGCGCGGAAAGTCGATGGCAGAGTTCTCAACGTCCATATTCAGTCCGTTTCTTTTCGAAGTAAAGTCAATTGCTAAAGAAAAGGCACCCGGTGGCTGTCCAGAAACGCTACTGGTTCTTTAAAACGAACGTTAGATGGTGAATGGCGCATGTAGGGATTCATGCAGGCCGACAGCGACTATAAATGCAAGACGCTGTGAGAGAGTAATTTTTTCCCCAGACATTTGCAATTTGCACAGCCAGTTTGCAAACATCAGTAACACATGCATAGTTGCGCACTGACAACTTGATGCGTTTGCGGTTTCAGAAAACCTTTGAAGCTTTTGCAAATAGTGGGTGTTTCAAGTAAAGTACGTTACATCACACAGGCTTGCGTGCTACTGTTCAAAAGATCTATGAATCCCATGCCTTTTTAGCTGCCACCTCCTTAAAACACTTAGAGCAGACCCGTACGTATATCGGTGTACTGGAGTAAACCCCTTAGCTGGCAGCTTCATCGTGCCCACCGGAGTGTGTGGGAGTGAAAACTGACATAGCCACTGGCACTGCGTGAGGGAGACGGAGCCCCTGACCCCTGGCGAGGGAAGCCCCTGCTTGCACACAGATGTGGAGGAGCGCCCCGCAGCCACGCAGTCCTCCAGGGACCACAGAATAAGCAAGATGACTGCTGACTCTCCACCCAAAAGTCACATATGAGCGGGGGGGGGGGGGGGTCTTACCCTGCATATTATTGAAAAATACAACAAAAGGGACTTTCAATTTGCCAGTAGCACCATAAAACCGGCACTCCCTGCTTTAAAGAGCCTGGGCTTGAGTAGAGCTGTACCCCGCTGGTTTCTCCTCATCAGGGCACAGGCCATGTCTGTGTTGTGAGGGCTTCACATCTAGCCCCGAGTCTCCTGGCACGTTGGATATTAATTACTGCCGTTGTCTGCCCGGCTCATGGCTCCTCAGTAATTGGAATCTGGTGAAAAGAAGCATCGCGGTCTAGATGAGAACTAATTAGAGCCGCCGGAAAAATCCGGTGGAGACCGTTTGTGTCACTGTCAAAAAGAGGAAGAATTCTTAATTCTGTGAAGTTTTCCTGACGGGTCCTTAGGCTCGTCCCTGGGTATGTTTCTCTTGGCCTCATTCTCAGTTTGTCACAAGCCAGCCAAAGCCTGATTCTAGAGGGTGGAAGCCAAGGGTGGAAGGGTTAATCCAAAGAAGCAGAGCAGTGTAAGCCCAAAAGGAGATGTCCTGCTCATTTATCTACACGTGCTTCGCATGATGGAGATTGCTAAGTTGACAGTTTCTATATAAATGAAATTTCTATCGATCGTCGACTTCTAGAAGTCACTTTGTGGCCTAAATCAAACTGCAATTTGCAGCAGAAATCTCATAGGAAAATGGTTAATTTTATACCAGCGTTTGCTGAGCCTGATTTTGCCGTGCGCATACCACCGTTACTTACACCGCCGTTACTTACACCGCCGTTACTTACATCGCCGTTACTTACACCGCCGTTACACCGCCATTACTTACTCCACCGTTACTTACACCGCCGTTACTTACATCGCCATTACTTACACCACCGTTACTTACACCGTCGTTACTTACATCGCCGTTACTTACTCCGCCGTTACTTACACCGCCGTTACTTACACCGCCGTTACTTACATCGCCATTACTTACACCACCGTTACTTACATCGCCGTTACTTACACCGCCGTTACTTACTCCACCGTTACTTACACCGCAGTTACTTACATCATCCGCCGTTACTTACACCGCCGTTACTCACACCGCCGTTACTTACACCACCGTTACTTACACCGCCGTTACTTACACCACCGTTACTTACACCGCCGTTACTTACATCCCCGGTTATAATGATGAATTACTTTCATTGTTTGTTCATTCGTCCCAAAGTGGTTTATTCACGGCTGGATTACGGCCAAGCTGCGGCCTAGTCTGGCTTTAATGGAGGCGATAACGAGTGAATTTCTGATATCCTGGCACCAGCTCCACCGAAATGTTTTAGTTTATTTATTTTCATTCTTTATTCCATTTTTGTCTCGATAACAGATTTTGTAGGGTGGCGGGTGGGACGCTGGCTCAGTAAGTATGGTTGTAGCCCCCCACATCACCAAAGCTGGGGATCTGATTTCCATCTTCCTATCTGCGATTGGTCAGTCTGAAAGTTCTCCCCAACACCATGCAGGTAGGTGAACGAGCACCTGTAAATTCTCGTGTGAGAGCCCTGCGAGGGATTTGTACTTAATCCAGGGGCCAGGGCTGGCCATCTGTCATACCATTTAGTTCTCAATCAGTGTTTGGGTAGGCAAAATTTATTGCTTGGCAACAGTTAAATGGGGCCCTCCCCCCAGCTCAACAAAATGCATTGTGGGTCATGGGGGAATCCTAAAGTCCATGTTCAATTTTTGATCGCAGTCCAACCTTGCTGGGGTCTCCCCTACACTGACAGAAGCACCAGTTTGAACTGTATACTTAAGGGACCGCCAGTTGTATCCTTGCTGTAGGTAAATGTACCTTTTAGTCTAATTTAAGGTACAGAAATGGACTCTGAGGAGCATTTTTGTTGCATTGGTGGTACATTAATGTTGTTTGTGCCTTGGGGAACACCCTTCTCCCTAACCCTTCCACCTCGAGCCTCCTGGGACATAGTTTGGAATTACTATGGCACTGCATTAGTAGATCACTTATGGATGATGGTTTGATGGAAGGAGTGACTGATTTCTGCATTTTTTTATAACAAGGACACTTGTTGCTCAAACTAAAAAAAAACAATCATTGTCAAAAAAGGAAGCAATGTCCCATAGGTGGGATTCTGCGGGGGGGTGCGGTCAGAATCCCCTGTACATTTCTTACACACTTCTAACAATGTCTCATAGCACCGGACCCGCAATGCCACGGACTGCCATCTCAGATGATGCTCCCCACACTATAATTGCAGGCTTACTTATCCCCATATCTTACCTGTCAGCCCGATAAGCTCAACCAAGACCCCCAAGGATTAAGCTGGCAGCTGGGATTATGAGAGCCCCATATATGTCTGCGGTTTCCTGACTGCAACCGTAACAGAGGATTGGATATTCCTATATGCTATTATATTGTTATGGCCCCTTAGTCAACCCATTGAGGCATCATTAAAATGATGTTTTGATTTTTCAGTACATTTCAACATTGGACAGTAGCTTTAATTATGAAAGCAGGCAATAGTAACTTTAACTAATAACTTATTTCAGTAGTAGTTTATAGTGGGAGTTTACATTCTTTTCCATTCATTCGGCTCTTTTCAGTAAAAGGTAGTGGCATCTATAGTCTTAATATTTCCGTCATATCGTTACTGTGTTGTCGAGTTAACCTGGTTAGCCTTGGTGATCTGCAGGGCTTAGTCCCCTAAAGACTGAAATGCGACCCTGTAGCCGGTGGAGCGAATAAGTCTTTTGAAGCATGTTGCAGCGAAGGATCTTGTAAAAACGCAGCAAAAGATCGGTCTCGTATTTCACTGGCTGTGCCGCCCTTTCCTTCATTTTTGGTTTGATTTACGTAACTTTTTTGTGATCAAATTTTCTATTAAAAAAATGACGGGAATGAAACAAGCAAAAACCATCAAATATAACAATAAACGCCCGCCCCCCCACCACTTCCTGAGACAGCCCAAAAGAAGCAGACTTATCAGCCCCCCGGAGCAGCTGTAAGAAGAAGCCAAAAGAAGATTCTGTCCGATTTTTCTGATGCCGCCTTTTGTCACCGCGAGCCCCTTCACCCGAAACTCCAACAACCCCAGCATAAATATGCCAGGCCCCCTACAGCTGGCAGGCATCCTCGTCGGGGGGGGGGGCGGCCCGGGGGGGGGGGGGGGGGGGGGGGGGGGGGGGGGGGGGGTGGTGGGGTGGGGGGGG
>JAODKN010000143.1:46783-62275 GCA_026774425.1 Petrocephalus zakoni | reverse complement strand
AGTCTCTTTTTTCTCTTTGTGTTGTTTTGGGTGATCTCGTTTTATTCTATCAACCCCTTTCCCACCTTACTCTAACCCTTGGCCACCAAAAACCCCCCCCCCCCCCCCCACAAAGTCCAAAAACACATATGATGCAATTTTGAAAAACTTTGTAGTTCAGGTGTCAAAACAATGTGCATGTTGTGCTCTTTTTCAATTTAACTATAATTCTTAACATCTGTCTTGATGGGAAAAAAATGTTTGTTAGTTTTGGTACCACATTTTATTGTATTTAAAGAAGCTGGTTTACAATACATACAGTATCGAGTGCTCGTAATATACTATACTAGGTAATCTACACATTGTGTAATACAGGAGTTTCATAGAGTATTTATTGCTGTTCACATAGACCACCATTGGTCTGTAAAGCTCAGATTCACACTGAAAACTCTTAAAGCCTTAACTGCTAACTTTTAACTTATACACGTTTTTACTATTTAAATAGTGCCTTCAAGTTCACCTATATGATTTACATTAAAATAAGAAAGAACTCTATAGCAGAACAACAGTTTATTTTCTGAAAAAAAATCCTTAACACTAATAATACTTCTTACTTTTTAAATGTAAATATTGTTCCCATAACTATTGTTCCCACAGTATATCAGAATAAGGCGAGAATCAGGCCCTGGTTCAATCAGTCCACACATCATGTTCTTCAACTAACTACTGGAAACGGTAATTGACAAACAACTTTATAGTTTGGCTCATTAAATGTGAGGCCACTAAAAGAATTTTCCTTCTACACATTTTTCCCTTCTAATCGTCCAACAGAGCTTCACAATAACATCCCAGAAGAAGAATTTCACTGGAAATTTTACCGATAGACCAGCAGTATACCCCAAGGTGACCAGAGAATGTCGATAGGAATTTAGTTACCCAACAGCTGTAGAGTTGAAATGGAGCTCACCATAAACACTGGGTGTAAACATACGTTCAGGAGTTCAGCAAATATTGGTTATAGTGCCATTGAAGATGTGTGTTAATCGGCCAACACAACAATCAGACCATGGCGTGTCTCCTGGCTGCGCTGTTGGTCGGGTGAGCCCAGGTCACACCAGAGTGGAGTCTTTGCCCGCACCGCCCGTCTTCCTTGCCAGCACTGTCCTCATCTCGCTGTTGACTCCGTTCCAGGGCTTGGACTGGGCCTGCAGCAGCCCGGACTCGGCCGACAGAGTGCGGTGCATTCTGGGAACAGTCACGCCGCTGCTGTAGCCCTCCGTGTCACCGCCGTGGCTCTGGGCGATACCGGATGGGGAATACTGGTGCTGGTGCGGCTTGGGGTCTGCGCAGGGCGGGTAGGAGAGCTGCCGCTGGAAGCTGGCCCGGCGCCGCTGCCGTTTGGACTTGTCTCCCGCGTCGGCGTCTGAGGCGTGGACGCCGGGACCGTCGTCGTGCTGGTTCCGGTACATGGTGTCGGGCAGGTCGGCGCGGTACTGGCGGGCCGTACTGGCGGCGCGTGCCAAGGAGTGTGCCACAGCCGCGAGCAACAGCAGGATGCCGCACGCCAGGATGCAGGCGCCGGCGATGCCCGTTTCCATCTCGAAGACCAGCAGCATGTAGATGGACATGGCTTCAGGATGGAGAAGGCAAACCGCTGAAATAAACCTACTCCTCATAACGGCCACCGTGCGGCTTTGGCATGACACCCTCTGGTCCCAGTCCAAAAACATGTGGCAAATTGCAGGTAAGACCTGTGATCAGAAGGTTGCTGGTTCGATTCTTATGACTAATAGTGAGTTTACTGTTGGGTCCTTGAGCAAGGCCCTTAATCCTAAGTGCTCCGGGGATTTAGTGAGCCTGCTCTTGGATCCTTGTACACTGTCAGATAAAACAGCTACTTACAATTAGGGCTGTACCCTCAAGGGTCTGCCAACTGTACCCTAGCTGTTGGTAAATGTTCCTTTTAAAGTAAAGAAATGGACACTAGGGAACATTTTGCTATCACCGGAGTACATTATTGTTGTTTGTACCTTGGGGTACAATACTGTACCAGGGCTGTACCCTTTTTTCATGCATGTTGCTCTGGGTAAAAACATCTGCTGTGTAAATGTGATGTATGTGTGCATGTGCGTTATACTAGACTGGCATTCCACATTGGTTGTTCTGGGTAAACGGTTGGCAAAACGGATGGATGCACAGAAACCATTTTTTCATAGCACAACTGCGATCGTGTAATCTGCACAAAAAAAATGGCTGTAAAGCTGCATAGCCAAAGGGCAAAGTGGAGAAACACTCCTCGGCGTCATGAAGACATGTTTTGTGAAGGTCTGTCCCTACAAGCAGAAGATCCTGTCACACGACATCAGTAGGGACTGTCAGCAGTCCGCAGGCACTTCGGGAGAGCCCAGATCTCAAATGTCGGAAGGCACAGGCTGCTATACTGCTAAGTAATGAGAGACCAGTATGATTATGGTCTTAACTTTTTTTATTTAGTTTATATTTTTATATTATTTTAAAATTTCATTCAAAATCCTGTTTCATTTTAGTTAGATTTGAATGTGGTTTTATTAGTTTTCATTTCACAGCTATATTTCTATCTAGTTTTTAAATATTTTAGTTTCAGTTTAAGTTTTAGTAATTTTGAATGTGGAATGTGTCTGATCTTTAGAGAACCTTATATGAATGCACAGTGCACATTACATACTTATGTCCTCAAAATGGACAAAACATGTTCCAGGTGTTGTTATTAATGGTCATTTAAGATAATCAAATCATAATTTTAACAAAATGGTGTTTTTAAATGGTAACAGAAATTCTAACTTTGTTAATTTCAGAAGCAATACTTTGTTTTCCTTATTTTCATATCTTGTCAATTTACAAAAAATGTTTTCTTATAATTATAGTTTTCCTTACTATAATAACCCTCTATGAGACTTAGTGATGTGGCCCCCTAGTGGTTCGGCGTAGGAAACAACTGTTTGCTGCAGAGCTCCGACCGGGGGCTTAGGTGTGAACTACATCGCCGATCTTCTGCAGCAGGGAGTTCCTCGGGGGGGCAGAAAGTGTGACCCTGCACCGAGCATTTAGCTCAGAAGGATGTTGTGGCTGGCCAGCACGCAGCCACTAATGTCTCTAAAGTGCCTCTTAAGTAATGTAAGATCCAGTCTCTGAAACCAGCTACAATTATAGGTCAAAATATTACTTTCACAATTGCTTCATCGTTTTGATGTGGCAACAGCAGTTAGATTAGCTTCTTTACAAGTATTTTAAAGGCTGTATTTGCAAATATTTTCATTTGTAAGTAAAAGCATCTATATACTATATAGTAAAAAAAACTATATACTTCATATAGTGTGCATGCATGCAATGATGTTCAAATTATTGTCCTACCTGCCAAGAATACAGAAACGGCAATGCAGAAAAGTCCTATGGCCACATGTCGGACGGCCCTGCTGTCCAGCAGAAACCAGTCTGCCCTGTAGGCGGGGAGATACAGAAACCTGTCACTTTCAGTGAAAATTCAGAAAACAGAAAACTAGCAGCACATATTACAGAAATGCATTGGCGTGACGTTATGGTGCTTCGGCGAAGCGTTTCAGCTTCACACGTGACCTTTTACAGGGGATGTCAGGCGGAAAGTTACTTCTTTACAGCTCGCTATAAAGAAGGAATCATAGGACAGTGGTCATTTAAAAACGCCCACTCCGGCTTACAAGCGGTTTGCACGCTGGACGCCGCTGGTAAAGTTTGCGTTCTGCCCGCACTGTGATTTCGCAAATCGTCTAACAGCCATTTCCGAAGTGAATATTGCTGAAAAGCAGCCGTGTGGAAATTCCTGGGCGCGTCCGAGGCGCTGCCGTGCGACTCGGATTGTGACTGGGAGCGACGGGAGAAAGGCGGCGGACGTGAGCCGGCAGCCTAATGAGGGACGGCCTTTGTCCGCGGGGGGCTCGGGTTAGACAGGGAGAGGGGGCCCGGGGGGGGCTGCACAGCCACACGCATGTGCCACATTCAAAAGGCAACCAAAAACCGCACATTCTGCACGATCTGTGGGCACCGGCAAACTCGTGCATGTAGGATTAGCCCATTATTTAAAAAAAAAAAAAGTTGCAAATTGCAAAACTTGAGAATATTATTCCAGGGGCATCTTAAAAACAGTGTGTCTTTCATCCATGAATAAACAAGCAAAACTTGATAGCATAAAATTATATAAATGCAGTGCAAAGTACTTTATAATCTATATAATATATATAGTTTTGCATTTTGTTCAAAATGCAGTGAAAACACCATCAGTACGGAGAGTTAGTAGCTGAGTGGTTAATGCGCAATGGCAGCCGCACGGTACCTGGCGGTGGTGTCCTCATCTGCGCAAATCTCGGCAGTACAGTAGCTGTGCAGCAGGCAGAGCACCGCAGAGCCGAGGCTGAGCGCCAGGGCCAGGGCCGAGAGCGCCGCGGACACCGGCATCAGCGCCGCCCGCAGCTCGGCGGGGAAGGGCGACGCCTGCATGTCACCGCCCTCCTTAGTCCCCGCGGTGTGCGGCTGCAGCTGGAAAATCAGCATGACTGACAGCAGGGACAGCAGCGCGGAGAGAGTCCCCAAAAACGCCAGGACGCCCAGAGACCGCTGGCTGTACCGGAACGCCATTTCTCCGGAGCGCGGAAAAGGTCCTCGGAATCCGCTTCGGAGAACTTTTTTCCCCGTTTAAAAAATGTATATATTTATTCTCCTGGACAGCCTTTAATCTTAGCCCTGCTTTTTCTGTCGAAATTAGGTTTTTACCATTAAATTCGGACTGACATGTGCCTTCGGACGCCAGGCTGGCCGCGGAGCGCACGGCCGCCGCTCGCAGACCATGTGATGCATTTAAAATCCCAGTTTGGAGGTTCCCAGCAACAATGGGCTTTTCAGGCGGATTCTCCTCCACAATGCACTGACGTTTTCTGCGTCCAGCCCCTTTTAACAACGTTCAAAAACATAAAAGATGAAATAAGGTCCAATGACTACGTTTAATTTTATTCTTATTAACTTTATTTGTTTGTTTTTTATCGCCCAATCCGTTATTTTTATGTAGGAAATATGCAGTAAACAAACATGAATAAACTCGGTTTAGGCCTATTCGTTTAAAGTATTTGGATCTTGTTTCTAGCAATTGTTAAGACTTTAGCTAATCCACTGATCAGTTACAAGTTGTTTTATCTATATATTTCATTGGCTTCTTGTCGGACACGAAAATGTAGATTCCTTGAAAAGAGGCATTTCAGTTCTGTGAATCCAGTATTTATATTTCAGGTTTTAATGCTGCGTGTTTTTGCCAATAGGCCTACATGCAGAATCTGTCTGAAATAACCAGGAACCCAGTTAGAAAAAATCCTCCGACAGACGCATTTCTTTTCTCAACACTAAAATATCTTCCGCAGAGTCTAATTGACTCTTTTGTTGCTTTGGAAACATATATTCTCTTTCCCCAAGCACACAGCCTATGTGGCCAATTTCAGGTCATGTTCGCCGGCTCATGAGAACGATTCAACGTTAAGACAAATCCGCATTACAGCTTCGGGATTGCGTTTGTATGGCTCTGCGTGACATTTCATGTTATCAACACAGTAATTACATTTGAGGCATTTAGCTGACACCCTAATCCAGAGTGAGTTACAGGGATTACAATCTCCCCGGAGCAAGTTGTAGTTAAGGGTCTTCCTTAGAGAGCCACTGGTGGAGGATTGGATTTGAACCAGCAACCTCAGATCTCATACCACTAGGCCACTAGGCCAGAGGCTGTTTGAACGCTGTTATTTTGTCCCATGCTGTCTTGAAAACTTACATATCAAAGAGCTAATTATCAGACCCTGTTTATAGCTATAACACGCTGCTAATTGGTTTTAACTTAATATGATTCACATTTGTAGCTGTTTCTAATTTTGATTTAGTTACTACAGAGTTAAATGACTTTTTCATGTGGTGTTTCCATTATTTGGTGCCCCCCCTGTATATAGAACTTGCTGGGTAATGTTCTTTGCTTATTTTAGTCCCAAAGTTTCTATTCCTGAACAAGCATGGAAATGCTATATTTTTGCCTATTTTTACCTGTTTGATTCCAGCTTGAATCTCCACACTTGAAGCGCTAGATAGACGTCGTTACTGGCACCGACCACAGGCGCCTTACGACCCAGCGACTCCATATTACAGTATGGAACTAGGCCGCAGCTGCCACTATGATACCATGTTACTGCAGCTGCCCAAGGCATCCAGCACCAGCCTGATGACACACAGCAACAAACTCCAACCAAGAGACTAAAATAACATGATATGTCAGATACTACAACATAGGATATGGTTCTTTAACGGGCTCCACAGACACAGGCCAGCTTATATACTAGAGGCCGGACCTTGAGGACCCCCTTGGGAGGCACAATACATTTTATGTTGGCCCCCAGCAGTGAGGATAACCGACGATGAGGAACATAGTACAGTCCTGGCTCTGAATGAGAGTCGTTCCATCTCTTTCCCTACTGCAAACCAAGCCAGACCAGACAGCATGCTTGTTTGGGAACATCCAGACTGCCCATGACTAGCAACATGTGTAGCTAGTCCTCTACATTTTGTTTATTTGAGACAGTCCTTGGAGCAGTTGGTGGCTAGAGGCCTTGCTGAGGGGCCCAACAGTGAAACCACTCCGTTGACCCTGGGTTTTGAACCTACAATTTTTCCATCACAAGCACAGCAGCCTAACCTGGAAAGCCACATACCATAACTGGCGGCATTAATGGGCATTTAGAGTTTCGATATAATCATCCAACACGATGATGGCTTTTTATTGTTACATTTATATATTTCAAATTAACATCTTTATGGACTACATGTGTTTCCAAAGCTGTAGGTTACTCATCCCTACACAAATTCAACATCTCTAGGACTTCTGAGGACCTCTTACCATAAATGTGTCAGCTTGAAAAAACACAAACAGGCCTGCTTGCTAGACTTTGTTTGGCTGGGATTTGTCCAGTTCTGAAACTGGAGTGTGGATCAGTACCTGTTCGCAAACCTGATTGTGACGCCCAGACCTTAGCTAGTCAGACCTAAGTTTTTTTTGTAGTTTTGATGTCTGCAATGTTTGCCGGATTTGCCAGGTCATGACGCTGCAAACGGCCTGCTCTTACGCATCAGACAGACACATCCTTGCCATGAGGCGTGCACATGGCAAATGACCCCCCAGCGTGACGGCACTTACGGTACCGAATGTAAGGCCGGCTTACAAGGGATTAGTTTACAAGGTTAGGGAGTCCTTTAGAAGTGGAAACGTATTTCGGAGAACGAAGCAAAACGTTTTTAAGAGTGGCAGCCTTTGGCCAGCGAACAAATCACCATGACGTGGGGTTGGGTAGGTGAAAATGGACTTCTATTCTCCTCCTGGGGGATATACGAATGGGGGCTGGGGGGTTACAGTCAGGGCTCGGGTCATAGGGCTCTCGTTTGAGACTTCCAGCCTGTTTGTGAGCAAAGGGGCAAGATTTCAGTTAAGAACAACTGTGACTGACCAGACAACTTGGCTATATCCCCAGACATTGTCCCACCCCAGAATCCCTCCATGTTACAATTCTCTGACTCTTAAGTGTACATTTGCGAACGGGACATGCATCTAAACAGCATAGTTATCTTTAAAATGTGTCGTGTTCAAAGTATCGTTATCTTTAAAAAGAGTCATGCATCTAAAAGTAAACATTTTTTTATTATGTTTCCAAATTTATATGTGGTTAAATCAACTGGAGGCACATTTTCAAAAAAGCAGTGGTCAGATAAATAAATTAATGGTAAATAGTAATAATAACAACAATACAACAGATACTTTTAATTCCAAGTAAGTTATAGATCTTTTTTCATAAAGCGTTATACATTAGCTATTTATAGTGCTTACTTGTACAGTACTAGTCATGACTATGCAGGAAGATATGCAGGAAGACAGCAGGAAGATATGCAGGAAGACAACAGGGATTAACCAGCATCTTGTGTGCTGCCTCAGACAAGACAAACATTTGTGTATTAAAAGAAGATTTTGGTCCTGTAAACCTACTGAGGAAATGTACGTTTCTGCAATAAGGCTTTGCATCCATGCCTCTTTCAGCTGTGACATTCTACTGTAGTGAAACAGTGTGTATTTCAGGACAAGTCAAAGCAACCGAACAGATATGTTTATAGCTGTCCTGTTCAATGAATTAAACTCGATCTGAAGCACAGCACAGCTGTATAGTGCGTCAAATTTTATTTAGAAAAAAAATGCTATTTTTATTTCCCCAGTAAAATTAATTACAAATAGATAACTGGTAAAGCCATCACTGCCACAAAAAGAATAATTAGTTTACAGGGGTTTCCTTCCACAATAAATAACCCTATAACTGATGATTTCTTAGCATATACTTTTCCCACTTCTAATATGTCAATTTTGGCTCAAAATAAGGTTTCTGAAGAAGATGTCCAGAAAAATGGGTGGTGAAATCAATTATTTCGCCAATTTTTTTTATTGACAACTTTTTTTAAAAAGACATGACACCTGTTTCATGAACACATGCATCTTTAAGGTAATGGAAAGGAGATGGATTGATGGATGGATGGAAACACCACTCAACACATCTGCCGATCACGGTCTTCTGCTCAGCAAGCATGGACGTGTCCAATTAAGAAACAGCCCGGTGAAAGCATCTGAGGATCTTCCAAGCTGTAGATTTTCAGACTAGCTGTCGTTCTGGGGCAGCAGCACGTAATCCGCTGACGCAGGCACTCTTTGTCGCCCAGACACTGTAGGTAGAACCGAAAATAATGGCGAAAGGGCGAGTCTGCTTTAATGTACAAACCCGATCTCTCACCCAACCAGTACCTGTGACGGCCATTAGAGGCAGCCCCTAGCTTGGCTTATTCACCGCCGTTCCACTCTAGAAATCCTCTAGTCAACTGTACCTCACCTTAGCATGACAACTGCACCACTACAGTCATGGCGATGACAAAGAAAAGGCCAGGGTACCAGTAACCTGCTCACGCCCTCAAACCACACGGCCCTGACTCCGGGTGGCTTAGCGCCTCGCAGGAGACGCTGGTTTTTCTCAGGGCTGCTGTGAAGGAGATAAGCCAGAGATGCAACAAATAACTGTATTCATACGTGCACGCTAACCATAGGGGCTATTTCTGAGCCGGGTGGCCTCACCACAGGCACCGAAATGTCAGCCGCTGGTGCAGCAAAAGCAGAAGTGAACAGTGTCAGGAAGACGGAAAAAAAGGACCTTATTCTAAACTGTATCCAGAGGACTCCTGCACAGAGCAAAAGAATGCTCTGTAATCTTTAAGCAAACTTCTGATCACGACTGAGCTTCTGAGCCACAAATGTAATGCTAACGCTTAAAATTAAACCTGTCATATTAACCCCAGTTCGTGCCGGCCTTTTGGATGGCACTTATGTGTCAGATGCGATCCTGCCCGATCTGTCTGCCGAATTCGGACATACCGCTGCGTGAGACATGGTGGTGGGATTCACCTTGCAGGCGGAGGAATTTCACACCCCATGTGGGACGGGGTTCCCCAGAACCTCGACCGAAGGCCTTTTTGGCAGGGCCAGCTCGTACATGCATGGCACATCCGTAATGTACACTGCCCTCACATACATACTCCTACATGTTGCCACGTATGGACGGCCTATAACTGTCACAAGCCACCTCAGGTTTTGAAGCATTAAACATTAAGTAGGAAAAGCCTGTATGCTGTGTCATGAGTCCTTCATAATAAATTATAAGTCTGGCTTTAGATCTACTGTTACTTATTACTTAACCTTTAAACAAATCATTCTGCAGTAGAAAAGGGCTAATACGTTCAAATAAAAAAGAAAGGGAAAACCGTGGCTGTTTTAGGTCCTCTTGTGATTTGTGATTGTTTGGAGGTCGGAGCTATTACTGCAGAGATGACCTAAACTGAAAACAGGGTTGGTTTTGTGTTTATATTACCGCAGAGTAAGTGACCATAAATCGGAATGGAGGTTTCCGCGTGTTTTGGCCCCGTTGTATACTGAGTATTACGGTAAATATCGAGGGCCGTTATCTTGGCGTGGCTTCGATAACCGCTGCGTAGCGCCTTCATTCATCCATGTGCTGGACGAGCGCCCACTTTCCGTCAGACCCCTCCGCGGACGCTTCCTAATCCGTCCATTAATCAGCAATGGACATTTTAATCTCGATTACGGAAATTGTAATATTTTCAGTCTTAAGAAGCCAAGTGTGATGTCTATTAAAGCAACACTATTTGGGACCATGCTATTTTTATTCTTGGCACTGGTGCTAACTTGTGTGTGTACGCGTATGCCCAGATACAAGCTGTACTTTCATTCATGGTGACTGCAGCGATGTCTAATGGAAGTGTGAGGTGCTGAAAACGTCCGTCGTGCGCAAAACAAACCATAAAAAATACACAGGAACGTAAACACATAGTACTACCCTTCATTTTCGGCGTTTCAGCGTAATTTCCGATTCCATATTAATTCTTGCTAAATTCTTTCGTGGGGAAATATCATAAAACTCTCCCGTCAAAGACATCTGTAACATCTGGTTAGAAGTGTCTGTATTTCAGAATACAAATCAAATCCAATAATGAATAATAATTTTCTTAATAAAGGTACCAGGAAATCCAGCAATCCTCCTGCGTTAATCACCCTCGCCTTCCAGAAACCAACACTCAAGCCTTTTCTCGACCCCTTGACTTATTTGCTGTAAATCATCGTGGGACTAAATAGTTAATTGCATGATTAATTGCTATTTTACATCTAGCAATAAACAGAGACGCGCAGATTCAGGCTTCATTATTAAACTCTTTAAACAATCTCCCTTAAAGCGGGCGGCATTATGTATGTGGACCTAGATGAGCCAGGGCCAAGAAAAGGGACAATTTTTTTTGCTTCTGCCATGAAGGTGCCGGACATGGAAAAAAAAAAGGTGGGCGGCTGGTTGGGGCTTCGGGATGAGCGGCTGAGCCAATGGCGCTTTCCGGGGGGGCCGTTTCATGCAGAACGGCTGCAGCTGATAGCGTGGGATTTGCGTTTAGCGCCGCAGAGCCACCGCGCAGCAGCAGCACCAGGTGGCTTCTCACAAGCAGCCTAGGAATCCAGCTCATCGAATCCACAGCCTGTAATTACAATTCCAAAGAAGCCCGTCTCGCCCAGAAAGAGCAACGCCGCGATGACGCCGCCGCGCTTTTATTCTAGGGTTAAATAGGGGGCTTTGATTTGATGATTAAATCTGTTATGCGCTCCGCAGGTTAAATATTCGGGGACGAGCACAACATTGTACGGGAACTATACCAAGGACAGGTGAGCCAATGCTGTTTGTGTATGACTTTATTGGAAAAACGATGAATAACGTCAATGCTTGTGGACTTTGTTCCTAGTGTTTGTAGCCCTACTGGGATATTTAAGTTAATGGCGCATCATGATTAGTCATTATTAAGCCCAGCTTTTTTGTTGCTATTATGACACTAGGCAGCTTATTTTATAACTCGATCTGCAGCGCACTCCTTTGCAGTATTAACGGAGAATACGTTTTTTTTAACCAACAACAACAACAAAGTGCCTCGGCTGTGTATTTATGTCTCTCCAGTCTAACGCTTGGACCTGTTAAAGTTTCTTATTTATAGAGGTTTAATTATGGTATACATATGATACGTGCATGTGGCCTTGAAAAACACTCACTGAAAATACTTAATGTTGTTATTTTCATTATTATTTCATCACTGCGAGGATCACAACCTACGGGTCTCTGCTGAAACTCCCGTGAGACGTATTTAACTTCATGAAAAGCCATAAAGTTTTTTTTCCCACTTTTTTTTACTTCTGCAAACCCAACCTACCACAGGCCTAAGTGCACTATTGTTTTTGATAGGCTTATAATTATATAGAATACTATTATCAACCACAGCAAAATTAATGCATAGATAAGCAAACAAATAAATACCTAGTCGCCCGAAATTGTAGGGAGCGTCACATTGAACCCTGATATGGAGTTGTTGGGTGACAGCACCTGATTATTTAATATTAAATATTTAATATTTAATATTCGATATGTGATGGAGAAGGCTCTGGCACATTGTTTTTTGTTTATTAATTTTAAGTTTTTGACAAATGTTGTGTTACAATGCGCATAGACAGATCGGCAGCCTTCCTAATATCTGTAACTGACACCAGTCATTTCCTAGGGAGATTAATATAGTGAGATTTTTCCTATAGTATTCCAGGTGATTTCTGAACAGTTTTTGTTTATGAAGAAGTAATTCAACTGCTATGAACATCCATAATTAAATTTCATTTACGAGTGACTTTGAATCACTTTGAATTGATTTAATACTCATGGCACAAAATGGCAGAAAATGTCAATGACATTTTTGTCAATGAGGCTCAGAAGACCTAGAGGTCAGCAGATATAATAAGATACAATAACAAAGTATAATAATGCCAAAAATTAAAAAATAAATGACATAATTAACATAATTATGTCATTTATTTTTTAATTTTTGGCATTATTATACTTTGTTATTGTATCTTATTATATCTGCTGACCTTTAGGTCTTCTGAGCCTTTTCCGCTAACCAAACTGCGAGTTAAATGTAAAGTTCTGAATGCTGGGCTGTCTCGGTGTGCCATATGATGCTAACATAGTTTGGCAGGCTGGAGCCCCCTTCCACGCTGCTCTCGGCCCAATGCCACATGATTCTCGGACTCCAGGCCGGCGTGCCGCTAAATGGAAAGGTGCTTACTGAGAGTGGCTCGTTAGCATCCTCGTCAGCTAGTATTAAGGAAAACTTTATAAAGTGACTCCTGAAGTAACGGAACCATTTGGTTGGTTCTAGATTAGAAATGTAAAATATTCACTTTTGTTTCAGGAAATTACTAGGAAATAAATCCACATTATTGTACATTTTATGTACACTTATGGGTGTCTGCTGAAGAAATTTATATATATATATATACACCACTGTGAGCGTAATTCTGGACTTTAAAAGTAAAATGACCTGTTTCAAATGATCTCCCCATCTTTTGCTTATCCAGTACAGCATCACAGTGCAATTTAAAGTAACGAGATTTTCAAATATAGTAACAGGTAGATAGAGAACATGCTTGAAATGCGATTTATACATTAGTATCAGTGTAATCATTTATTAATTGTATTAGATTAGTCACATAATTATTGAGTGGCCGATGCTTCTAGACCACAACTTGTACATTATCATGTCAGATTGCTGTTTATAATAATTACTTTGAATTATTTTGAATTATTTTGAATTGTCATGCATAGATTTGGTTGTTTTGAACAGACAGTTTAATGTAAAAGAACGGATGCATATTTTCATGACTAGATGGACAGTGACGAACAAGTGGCCGCAGTATTAATGGAAAATAACATTAAACTGATGCCGTGTTTCCGTTATAAACACCTAGAAAAGTTCTGTGACAGGTCTCAAATAGTTTAAAGGGGAATTTACTGAAAGCTTTTAAAAAAATTTGTAATATTAATATTCTTTACTTGCAACATTTACGGAGGAGATCTGTCTGTCTGTCTGTCTGTCTGTCTGTCTAGCACACCATGTTCCACAGTCTGATTTGCTGCTGCTCCATCACTTGATGAGGATATAACAGTGGCACGTTGCTGGTCAAAAATAAATATAATTTTAAAATGGGCACTTGAAGAAGAAGGTGCTGGAGTTTCTGCCACGGTGGTGCTCCACCGGATCCTTGGGCGTGGGGCTCTGCTTGGCCCATGCCGGCGTCAGGCCGTGCCGGTGATGGTGGTGACGCTGTTTGTTGTCGAGTTGCTGGCCGTGTTGTCCTGGTGAGTCAGTCAGCAATTAGGCTCGCATGCATCTCTCGAGGCTGGGGTCTGGGGGCCCCGCCTGCACTGTTTGTGTGTTCCTTTCCACCGTCTGGCCTCTGGGAAGCGATCAGAGGAAGCCGCGAACCCGCCTGGGGGCCGCGGAGACGGTGGGCTGCCGCGCTGCTGCAATAATTGCACTATTGCGCTGTTGCGTGATGCGCCCACTTTGCACCCTGCAGTGCACACGCGTCTGCTTAAGCGCTTTCGGTCTTTCGGCCTTTTCGGCCCGGAATCTAGCATATAATCATTTCCGTATAACAGCTTTCCTTAAAAACCCAGTGGCTCTAGCTAATTCCTACGAAGATTTGCGAGGAATGGCTGGAGGAACAAGAGCAGATGCAGGCGCACATTTCTGATATTTCATTTCTGATATTTCATTCTTGATATTTCATTTTTCGATATCCCTTATGGCTTTTCACGTTAGCCCACGGTAATGTGCTGTAAAGTGTTGTGTCCTTCTTAAATGAGCGTATTCAAACGCAGCAGGTGAGCTTCTGTGGTACGCGAACTCTCAACTACACCTCGGCTGTTCCCGTCCCCTTTAAGCGCTGATTCGATTAGCCACCTTTCCTTCCACCGCAGAGACCTTCGCCTCTTCGCCTCCATCCAGGCGGAGAAGCTTTAGCCCCAGTAGCAAACCGGCAGCCAATAGACCCGCGTGAAGGTAAAGACTGGCTCGCCATTGGACAAGGCTGCGAAACCACGAGGCGTATCTGCCTGTCCCATCAAAATAGAACGATATTAGACACTGAATGTATCTATAGTTGGAGGTTTCAGGAAACACCATTTGTGCCAGCAGAACTGGAGGATAGGACTGTGTTTTCTAGATAAATCTAATCGGCGGGCCTACCGCTGTGACACCCACGCTTAGTTAAACACACAGAGCAGTGAAAGAGGAAGGATTTATAAAAGGATATTTGATAGTTTCAAGAGGGATTACGCTATTATGCTACCAGTAAATTTAGAATGACTGTTGAAAGGCCCTCTAACATGGCGCCCCCCGCAGGACGAAAACATTGTGGCGGCGTCGTCGCTCGAGGCACGGGTGCGAGCACATAAGGCTACCACTAATACCTTATAAGGGAATGGTGACGCGTGGATTGGACCTCGCGAAATGCCCCAAATGCCAGCGAATGGCGAGTTGTGGCTGGGGGGGGGGGCGGTCACCACAGGGGTCATGGGAACATGGGCACCCTGTCCCCCCGACCAGTAGGAAGGCAGACCTAAATATAGAGGAGGCCAGTGCACGTCCGATCCTCAGGGAAGAAAAATAGGCAAGCTATCCCTGTGGGCCAGTCAGCATGTGGGACTAGGTCACCCGCCGTGGTAGCCATGACAGTACAAGGAAGACCCATAATTCTTTGCTTTGTTGTGTAGTGCTTAAGGGCTGAGAGCTGCCTGATCCACATCCCAGGACCTTCTGTCATCTGTAATCCCCATTAGTTTCCCTGGACAGACACGTTTACATATTTCAGTACCTGGTGTTAGTTTTAGCTCCTCATCCAAACAATCACTTCCGCTCATCAATGACCAATAAATCATGTGACCAATGAATCATGTGACCAAAGAATCATTGGCAGCAGGCCTTCTCCGTCAAGGCCCTGCACACCCTTACCAT